>CM049809.1:12522938-13008658 GCA_027422405.1 Ptychobarbus kaznakovi
GGACTATCTCTCAAACTACAAAGATACCGAAAAAAAAAAAAAAAAAACATTAGCACATGGTTATTTCACATATGTAGTGCCCTTTGAAACTTCAAAAACACCCTAGGCAAAGTTTTGGGTTTTGGACAATATGAGAAAAAAAACCTTATCATTACTAAGTTGGTATAAATCTGAAGTAAAATAAAATTATCATTGAAGACCTGCAAAAATGATTTTCTACTTGATCGCATAATAATGGCAATCTAAACATATGACAACCAGACGTGCCACCTTTGGCAGCGGTAATGCCTAATTACTGGATCAAACTCGCTCAGGTTTCATATTTAAACATTATTGGGTCAGCCCACTTTTATAGCTTTACTGGCTGACTGCCAATTAAGGTTAATAGATAACAGACCAATTAGAACACCATTTAGAGATGCTTTACAAATAGTTCTTAGTTAATATTTTTCTATGTCCTGAATTCAGTAGTTTTTTTGTTTTATTATAGGTTTTGTTGCCCATTATCAATGCAAAGTCATCACAAAATGATAAGGATTTAAGCTGTTATTGTCCAAAACACCACTTTACCTAGAGCGTTTCCAAAACATGAAGGAATTATATAAAATTTCTCATACTGCCCACTCCTAGAACCAATTTGCAGCCATTTCATGAATTAAATGTCTACCTTTATTGTTTTGAACACCTATTTATGCCACTACTTTCAACTAAAGCAAGCAAGTAGAGGTCATCTCACTCTCCTCCTCTTTCAGTGGGGACAAAGTAGAGGAAGGAGGGGGAGCCATGGAGGGAATCAAGTGACTTTGTTCCACTTGCCAAGTTCCTGCTCGAGAGCCTCTACATCTAAAGAGTCGGCAATGCTGTCAAAAACAGTGAAAGAGTTTATAAAAGACAAAAGGCTGCCAATAAAGCATGTCATAATCACCTTTATAAGCATTTTAAGTAACACATTTACCATACTTCACTGATGTAACACTATATAAACTACATCTTCAATCTATTTTAGTAGCCACAGGTCACGTCCATCAAGTCAAAGGTCAGACCTTTTGAAAATTTCAATCAAATTCAATTGCAGCATGACATATAAAGTCACACAGAATAAACATGTCATATTTTAAATTTTATGCAACATTTACTTATATAAATGCCTTCTAAAAGATGTGAGCATTTCATTTCAGCAAATCCAAGTCATCCACCCAAACACCACCACTAAGCTACAGAAGGGCCATAAAAAACCATCTTTCAGATAGAGTTACTGCTCATCACAGCTGTGTCAACCAAAAGTGCATTATGGGTAAGGCCTTTTGCTTGAAACCTGACTGGGTTCATAAACAGAAATTACATAAACAGGGAATCCTGGGGAAAAGAATCCTCTCACTAGTCATAAGCGCTGGGACAGCGTGCTAAAGGGGGAGGAGGAGTATATGGGCAGGATTATGTAAGCATGCTTCAATGCCATGTTTCCAAGAATACTGCAGCCATCTGCACAGCGAATGATCCTCCCATGAACAATACATTTATGCTGAGCTGCAGCATGAACTAACATGCCATGATGGACTGCAGATAGCTAACGTTTCCTTGAAATTTTTGCGAAATCTCATCCAATGGGAAATAGAATCTGCAAAGAATGCTGAACAAGATCATGTGATCTACAATCCAGTGGCCTTGAGTTATTCTTACTGGCAATAGAATGTGATAAAATAACATGCTTCACATGTATTGACCATAAAATAGCACACTGCCACTTTACTCCTACACTTCTGTACAATGGATGATACTCTGGCACTTCACTAGAATCCAGCTGGTGCCACATTACCTATTTTAGGTGGCTTTTCTAAATGGGTTTAAATACAAAAAACAGTAGCTTCTAAACTACTATTTATTTCAGTGCAATAATTCTTTACCTAAATTTAAATAATTTGTGATCAAGCATACAGTTTTAGCAGTAGTATAAGTATATAGTTAAAAAGTATTTAATATCTTGTTATGCGTTTTGTACTATGGCTCTACAATATTTCATTTCTGTGCCTCCCATGTAGGATAAAAACCAAATAAAACAACACTGACTTGAATTCCAAAGGTTTTTTTTTTTTTTAAATCAAACTCATGAATTACTTTCCGACTTATTTGCCATTCAACAACATTTACTTGCAACGCATTTCTGAATCTCATTAACAGTTCTATATTTATCTCCATATTCCTATAAATGACCTTTACAAAAACGGTTTACAAACTATTCGTTTTAAACCTTATAACTAAAGGAAAAGGCCAAGTCAACCCACGTGTACCTAAGCCTCTGCACAAAGCATGTGGTCAGCATATCATATAGCAAGCAATCACTCCCACATGACCCTCTGATTTTCAGTTGTCAAGGACATGTGCAAACATAAGTCTACACTTGTGCTCCACACTTGGTCAGTAGTAAGAAAAAAAAATCCATGAGGTGAGTATGTTCACACGGAGTACCCCACAAATCAATTGGGTAAATATTCCTTTACTCTTTCCAACTGACCACATACAAAAGCAGCTCAAGAGTGACCCAGAGAGAAAGTGTCTTAAATTAGAAATTTATTAAGAAGCTGTACATAGAGGGACTAAAACTAAAACAGCTAGCCAGCTGGGTTGACAAAAACAGATGTTCAGATGCTTCTCTTAATAGTGAAAATAACTCAATACTGCAAAAAATTGCATATCACATATTATTAGAAATTATATATTCAGGCATCAATAAGATCTATTAAGCTTCAGAAAATATCACAGAGGTTAATAAATGAGTACTGTGAGCTTCTAGGCTCTCCTTACAACCCATAAAACCTCTTGGTAAAAGGTCAAATCCAACCTTGTGACTTTAATGAGAGAACATGCAAGTGTGCTTGGCATTGTGGCTGAACTGATGTTAATAAACCCAATCTGAAATGAAAGACATCTTGATACAAGACCGTTATGCATTGCATAAACTGAGGCGGACACTTCACCTATAATCGAAGCTCAATGAAAGACCATAATCACCCAAAACGCCTTAGGAAATTAGGCATATTAACAGAACCGTTCAGTGCCAAAGCATCACGCCTTCTAATAAACTTGGCAATACGAATGTTTTAATGTGGTATTCTTCAAGTGCAAAAGGTTGGTTCTATTATCACATGCATTAATTTGGATGTGATGCATAAGTACTGGTGTTAATTAGGACTAAACATTCAGAGTAAAGTGTAAAGGTGACCCGGAGGCCATGAGGGGTTGTGTATGCCAAGTAAACCACCAACATTTGGACAATCATCCATGACAACTGATTAAGTAACACAGAAGGACAGCTAGTGTCTGTCAGGAAATGACACTAATTAATTCACAGCTGTGCTTAAAGTTCTGCCCTTCAGTTGTCCTTTGTTTCACCCTAAGATGGCATGCTTAAGAAGATAAGCTACAATCTATCAGTAAGTCCAAACGTTAGTTCAGTTACTGCATCAAACAGGACATTTAAATCAATGCAGCCTCCATAACAAATATGGCATATAAACTAGGGTGAATATAACGTGCTATGGTGTAGCAGTTCAATATCATGTTTAAAACAGATATAGTGCTTGTTGGTTATTTACATGTTAATTTCCATGTTCTGCACTCAGTCAACAGTAATAGGCCGGCTGACCTTGAAACGATTTAATACCGCAGAACAAGCTAAACCGACAAAACCCCACATGAACACTCATATTCCTGGTTACCGAGTTAATTTACATCACAAAGCTGTTCGGTTACATGTTAAGAATTACATTTGCAACAGTATTTTCGGCGCGAATGGTTTCATAAGTCACTCCGTCCTTGTGTGCAGCCCATCCGGTCGATTCACACGCCAAAAATACACTCAAACGACTCTCTGACGACGCCGTCAAATTGTTCAAACGTGCTATGTTGTTATGAATACAGGGTTCACATTTAAAAAACACAGTGGTTTCAATGAAGCTAATATATCGTTTATGTTGCTGTTTTTTTAAAAGACATCTTATAGGCGAACAAAGGAGCGCGACTTCTGCCTATGCGGCCGCGCGTGATTCCCGCTGCGCGCACAACGTCACCGAGAAAATAGCGTTCTGCTGTGGCGCGACTGAAACCGCGAAGAGATGGAAATATGCACGCTGGCGAACTGAAAGAAAGCTACCGGCGTTTCTCGATACAAGCACGAGGTAACGTTATGTGGCGGGGTGAAAGGAGATTTAAGTTACATTTAAAAGCACATCGTCTCAGATAAGCATTAACCGGTGTTAAAGCGTCGGTTAATGCGTGCTTTATATTGACACATTTATAGACAATTGTGGAAGTGGAAAACTCACAGTTCCTCTGTTGCAAACTCTGGCAAGAAGATGAAGCAAGAACGGCGGGGGATTTGGATAGAGTGGCCGCGGACCTAGTGAGAGAGCTGAGGACCTTCAAGTAACCTGCCATGTTTTTTTTCTCGCCGAAAATACTAGAGGTTGCTGCCCGACTTCACTCCGGTCGAAGGAAGGGTCGAATGAATCGGTGCATACAGCATTAAACGTAGATCTTCTCCGCCTCCGTCTCGGTGTCGACGTCACAATTACATGGGGTCAGGTCTAAAAATCATCGATGCGGTGAATGGCCAATCACATTTGAATAAGCAACACATCGATGTTCCACCTGGTGACTTTTGATAACGCATCGTTTGCACGTTCCCTTTCATTTTCAGTTAACCCTTGACGGCCGTTCGGGGTTATATATTTCCGATTTATTTAAAAAAAAATGTTAATGTCTTATTTTTTTCAATAAATAATAATATACTTTCCATTTCAGAATTGCTTTCATAGAATGTCAGTATGTAAAAAATGTTTTGGTGTTTTATTTGTGATTTTTACAAGTAGGCTAACAGACTTTCTAAACGACACAGAACAGGCAGATAACCTCTTCACATTCCGCTGTCTGGTTGCTGAGCAGCCCCGCTAATTTTAGACGGGCTGGGTCACCATACTGGGTGAAAGAATGGGAGGTGCGCGGTCTGATTATGCGCATGCGTCGTAGAGCAGGTCACTTCAAGGTGCATAAGCTGGAGTGTTTGCCTGCGTCCCAATCTTTTTTACAGTCTATGGTCCCAATGTGCATACTATCCATCCTAAATTCTATGTGATCATTAGTTTTCAGTACTATTTAGGGCAGATACGGGTGGATTATAGTATGCACATTGGGACGCAGGATTTGAGTCGTTGAAGGTTGAGTGCTTGTATCCTTTAAAATTATACTACGTAACAGTATTGTTGACAAATACTATCATACGGTTTATGTTCAGTTTCAGATCAAGTCAAGTGTTATAGGTAACTTAGGCCCAATTGTTAATGTATCATATAGAAAATATGCAATTAATATGCATAATAACAAAGTAAGATATTTAAGATTGCACACACTTATTTATGACAGCATTGATATCAAAGTACTCTGGCTCTGTGACAAATAAGTCACCATTTCACAGTTTATTCTATTCAAAGTCTTAGAAAAAATAAAGTTCAAATTTAAATTCCTCAAATACTTCACATGATTTTGACAAGGACACGGATTGAGTAGGAAATTCCATAGTCTGTATTGTTATCATGTTATCAAGTCTAGGCTATGTCATTCTAAAATTCAGCATGCAAATATTGCTCCACTGACCTACATGTCAACATGACCTCTGTTATCATTCAGAGGTCTGAAGCGTGTGTAGTTCACAGTGAACTGTTTACTCCACAGTGTTGGTCTGCTCACTGTACTCACTCTGCATAGGTCACAGCCAAAAAACAATCAAATTATTTTCACAGCTGGAACTGGTTCACCACCATTGAATTACTGCTCTGTACTTATAATTAAGAACAACAGAACAGCGTGGTACTGATGAGAACATTCTGTCATGTGGTTATAATGACAGTTTAGGGCAGAAATAACAATGTACCAAAAGAGAGAACAGTCTTCAATAGACTATATTTTAAAGTAATAATGATAATAAAATATTTTGTATCAATTATTTTAGGTTTAGGTTTATAGTAATTATTATTTATATTATTATTATTATTATTAGACATTTTGTATAGTGCCATCTGGTGGAGTTAAAGGCGTAATGTTAGTATAGTATAATATAATTAAATTTGTTTTGCATCTTGTATTTCTCAAAAGCTTTAGTTTAAAGAGGATTACTAAAATATTGTAGATAGTTAAAATAATTCACTATATGTTTATGACAATATACAGTACAAAGTTGAATAGATAGTCTAGCAAAAGTAATAATTTCAACAATATTGTTTGTTTCAAAGGTGCAAGTTTTTATATAAAGAACAAATGTCAAATCTGTGTCATCATATAGGGCCTAATCATTGCATTTTATGCAGCTTATTTATTATTCTTTTGGAGGAAAGACATAAAACTGCATGTCCACCAGGGGTCAGTAACAACTCGTTATTAATTTTTCGGAGAAGATGACAACGTTTTCCAGTTTAGTTTATAATTACTATGTAACAAACTAAAATGTCATACACCTACAGTGATTGTTTTTAGTACACTTGTAGTATATGCTGTTACACATCCAGTATTGTGAGTTGTCTGTGCTAGATTATTTGTATTGAGTGAAGTCATTTTAACACCATAATAAACATATCTTTATAGTGGTTTAAAACATCACAGTGTAAATATAAAAACAGCAGTTATTAAGTTATTTTACAACAACCTGTTTATGGAATTACTGCTTTAGGAGCACTGTGAGCAAGCAAGGAGGCAGCTAGTCAACAATTACTCATAACGTAAATGTAGTAAATGCTAAAAACCTAATACCATAGATTATCCAGGGATTTTAACACACAACACTCAGAGTAAACAGAGCTTACAAAATTGTGAGTGAGTAACAATTATGTCGGTGAACATGTCTTGGTTCAAGCTGACAGGAAGACATCAGGTTTTATTAGTTTTTGCAACACCCGTTCTGGCTTTCCATGTCCAGTTTGCATCCTAGTATCATTCAAATACTTAAAGCCCAAATTATTGGCCTACCTTTGGAAGAGGATCTTCTACAATCCCTTAATGTACTTTATTAAGATTCCCAACGACTTTACACTCTACAGTGGATTCGATCTGCAAGAAACTAGTACAGGTAAAGGTCTCGTCTCAAGAGATGTCTGTGTTGTTACACCCCTGAAATATACAATAGATTTAACCTACAAATGTTCTACTTTTTATGACCACAGAGACTAATCTAAACCAGTAGGTCCGTAAGGGCAGAAGAATGACACAGACCGGAGACTAGGGATCTGAAAGCTGCAATGATGGGTCTATCCTGCTCAACATAACAGGTGCTTTCACGCTCGTTTGAAATGTCAGACTTTGAGATTAGAAAGACCAGTACGATTGTACAGATTGTTACAGACATTTATTCAAAATATACAAGAAACTACATACAAAAATACTATGCATCAAACAATGTAAACATGAGCACAACCAATAGTATGCCTCACAGTTTTAATATAAGACAGTTGTGATAAAACCTTTTCACATGGTCTCATTTGGGGCTCATTAATAATTTAAAATGTAACTCTTTTCATTTTTTTTACTGTTGAATTGCATGTGCCAGCAGATATGAATTATCAATTGTTATTATTATTAATATAAGTATTATTGTTGACCCATATATTTATGTCATATGTGTATTTAATAATCACAGACCAAAAGTCTAAATCTGTTGATTGCTTATGTTTAATGTCTCAATTCAGGAAAAATGAGTGAGGAGTTAGCCAGCTAACTCTAGTACTACAGAACATTTATTATTTGACAGCCTTGTGCAGTCAAGTTGGCTCTTAAACATTATAGCAGCTATGAATCTGAAGCACTTTTCATTTGCACAAAAAGTAACATGGGCACATTAGTTCTACCACATAACATTGGCTGACAAATGGATATACCTATGTTCACATTTGTCTGTACAATAGTCATTGGTTTATCACAAGGCATATTCCGCTACAGACTTTATCTAAATATATTATGATAGGCTGTGATCGAAGTATTACTCAGCCATTTTTTTGTCATCATCATTATACTTCATGTCATGTGATTTCTTACTTGCAGCATACTGATTCTAATATTGTGATTCAAATGCTGCTTAATAATATTTTATGAAAAGTAATCTGTGATGCAGAACACCTTTTACTCTCCCTCAAAGGCACTATACACTAATTCGCTACAAGCATTCAATCTCTTGAACTCATCATGGAACAAACTGACACTTTAAATATGTAAAGACTGCCAACCTAGCAAGGTTAACTAAGGGCACTACGACTATATGAATCATCTTTGCTTTAAGGAGTAAGTAATAATTAAACTTGCAATGTTGCATGTATTATTGCAACTGATGTAGCATGTAATCAATTACAAGAAACATATTCCCCAATAATTAGCTCACCGATGGTCAGTATTTCTTACAGAATCTAGATAAGATATGCATGTAATGATACATCTGCACATAGGCATTATTAACATCAACATTAAAAAGCTAACATATTGTATGTATAGTGATAAGAGAAAATATTATCTTGCATCTCCTCTTTCTTGCTACAGTTCTCAACCGGATTTGTTTTTCTTGCAGGACTTCCAGCTTTATAATCAGGAGCCAATGGAATGCTCTCTTTTAATGGGTATGATCTGGTGACCTCTCTGCTCCATTTTGACAGTCTGGTTTTGCATTCACTCTCCTGTCTGCCTTAATGAATCTCATGGAGAGATGTCTAGACTTTGAAGATATGCAGATATTTCTGTCTCTGTTTGTGTTTGCAGCAGAAGAGCCGCTAGCTGTAGTCAAGCTGTCAAATTCAATCTTTCATACGCAAGAGAATAATAGCAAACTCTCTCACCTACTCTTTAAGAAGACAAACACTACCTTTGTTGCGGAATGGAAAATTGCACACTTCTTTGTTGTATTTTTGTGACTGTTGTAAATTCCATTTCCACCTACATTTATTTTGAGAATGAGTTCTGTGGATGGTAGGAAGTGACTGTCTAAGCTTCCATTATAACGTTACATAATATATTAAATCTAAACATACCTTTAGGTTGCATCTTTAAATACCTTTTATAGACAATAAGTTATTTATGCATCTGTGACATTTGATTTTTGTTTTCGTTAGAGAGTTTAGTATTAAGTTTTGAAACTAGCAAGTAGATTAACATCTTGATACAATATCCCTTTGCCCTAAATGGCTACATTCAATGCTAACTAAAATTCTGTTACAGGTACCACCTGTTTTCCACCTGCCTAAGCGTCAACTTTATCCAAAATCTCAGACGTATATTTATGATGTTACAGTTGCTACATCTACATAGACTGAGTTTCATGATTGATGATTGAGCTCTTCAAAGTTTGAAAGCTGCTTCATCTGTTCCACTTGCATAGAGTGCCTTCTCACGAGCTTCTTCTTCGTCCTGAGGTTGCCTCTCTTTGGTGAATTGGGTGCTACGGGAGCTATTAGTCTGATACCTGCTGCAAGTGGGGATGAGGGTTTGCTGCTTGCCCCTATATCTGGAATCGGAGGGTTAGGGTTGAAGTTTAACGGGGGAAGGTGACCTGGGCGGGTGTGGGATATATAGTCCAGCAATAGCGTTCCAGAGCCGCGCCGCTCCAGTACGCCAGGTGCTCTGCATCTGGCTGTGCTAGGTGAAGAGGTACTGTGATTGCTGTCCAAGGACTCTCGTGAGCCTGTAAGCATAGCAAGAGGGGACGTATTGAGCTTCCTCCTCTCCAGAGGTGCCTTATGAGAGTCTAGCATGCTGGAATCTGAGTACAGCTGGGAGTCTGAGTCGTAGTGTTCGTTCCCCAGTCTCCTCCGGTGCACTGTGTCTCTGAGGCTAACTGGCCCCAGGTTTCCTCCAGAGCCCTCCTGCTCTGTGGGGATAGTGCTACGTCGTGCGAGGGGCTGGTGCTGTGCCAGCGATCTCTCATAGGAGGCTTTGGAAGATGTCGGAAGGGATGAAGTTTGTGAGATTTTTGTGGTCTGATCTCCCATCATCGGAAACAATATATATTTTCCATCCACGCTGTTATGCCGGGACAAAGTGCCTCTTTTGGACAGACTCAGTCCATTGACACCTGCGACAACATCTTCGTCCGAATTGGCTCTCTTGCTTTCTTCATTTGCTGCCGCCAAGACGGAGGGGGCAATCAGACCCCAAGGCTCTGACTGTAGACGCTTCAACTGGGGTAGACGAGCCCTCTTGGGGTTCACTGGCTTCCTACTAGGGGAAGTAAGCCCATTGGGAAGTTTGGCTGCTGTGTTTGAGGCTGACTTAAATTTTGTTTGAAAATTGAATACTGTGTCTTTCTCCTCCTCTTTGCTGGGAGATGGCGATGCGTGAAGATCTATCTCTGATGGTGAGGCACATGGTGCTGGAGAGGTCCTCTCATCCAACTCTGGAGAAGGAGGGACATTCAGGTACTGCTTGGTTGTTTTGGTTCCAGAAGGCGATTTGTCGGTGGTAATGATGATGACCTCCTTGCCTTTGGCTTTGCAGGCATCAAGGAGAACTTTTAGGGTTTCTTTATCATCTGCATTGACAGCGTAGACTAAAGCAGAAGATCCATGACGGTCCTCCAGGCTTGGATCAGCACCGTTGGTCAGTAGAAGTGAGACCACCTCATGTCCTGCCCTGTGGCTGCATGCATGCATAAGGGCTGTCCTTCTAGCTTTGTCTTGGATATTAGGGTCAGCTTTGTTGTCCAGAAGGTACTTGACGAGCTTAGCCTTGCTGACACTCTGCTGGTCAGAGTGTTTGGACATGCAGGCCACCATGAGTGGCGTCTCGCCACGATCGTTGCTTTCATTGATGTAGGCTCCACCTTCCAGGAGAAGCCGTGTAAGGCGCAAACGCCGAAGCCACACTGCTTTCAGCAGGGAGTTCCCATCTGTCCTGAGCTCCAGCATGTCAGCCATCACCCAGACTGGACCCAAATCAGCCTCAGTTCTGCAAGGCAAGAGCAGACTGCTACTACAGTCATCAAACAGATCCCAGAGACAATTCCATGTCACAAACACTTTACATTTTAGAGATAAGTAAAGGTGATGTTGATGTGTTAAACCTTGCATGCAATCACTATAGGCTGATTGTTTTGAAGAGCCACCAGGTGGCAGCCTGAATACGGAGGAATGAGTTATTGGAAGAGAAGTTGAACTGACAGGTGGATCAGGTGCAAATGGAACTTTGAATGTGCGTGTTGTTTGTCTAAATGCGATTGAAATATCTGAGAATGCGTTGGATATTAAAGCATATTTCCTTATATATGAATCTTTAAATTGTTTTTATCAGTGACTGTTCTCAATATGTATACATGTATAATCAGAATTTAATATATAGTGATAAAAAATACTATATGCTTCCATTCAATGTCATTATTAAATGAATGAATCTTACTTTATCAGAGTTTTTTCTTATTGTTTCTGTAGATTTATTTTATAGACTGCTCTCAAAGCAGTTGCTTTGGCATGAATAGTCAATACACCTCAATTGTCTTGTTCCGCTTCTCGATCCAAGCAATATATTCAGATCAGTCTGTTTTTGTTATAATTTGATAGCCGTTTGAAATTATTTGGACTTATTAAAAAGCAAGACGTCTTTTAATCAGGCTTAACTTGGCTGAGTGTATGCGATTTTGAACACGGAAATAGTATGACGGAATCAAATGATTAATAATGCATTTTAGTTAAGTGTGAATTAATTCAATATGCTTCGTGTTATTTATTTGCGTTTTCAGGTAATCACAACGTTAGCAATTTGGCACTGTCCATGGTCCTGAGAGCACGAGAAAGATCAGTAAACATCTGCGATGTGCGCTTTGGGAATAAACCCCTCTCTCACTATTGTATAAGTTATAATTCCATATGCAGTTGTATCCACCTGTTTGTAAATCAGAACGTTGTTCTTTCCGTATTCAACTGTATTTTCTGATCTCAAAAGTATTTGTGTGTATATGATTACGAGTTCTCTAAAACGTAATTTCGTTTAACATTGTAATTTTATCAAACATTGCATCATAATCATTTAATAGGCAAAATATAAGACAATTAGTCCAAATACGTTTCTGAGGTAAGTGGACGCCTAAATAGATTAAGTAAAAAAATCACCTTACCTGGTTGACCAATATTCTCTACAAGCTATGGAGAGGCATAGTTTCTCAGCACAGCTCGTGTAGTTATTTAGTTCAGACCCAACAGAACTGTTCTATTTTAGGTTCAGTCCTTCCGTGCAGGCACAACGACGCTCCAGCCCCACTGCTTTTGTTACTGACACGCAAGAGACCAGTCCAATCGCTACATTCCTATTTGCGCACCCAAGAATCACACTAAGATGTTGAGGTTATAAATAAACCCCCTCCCTTTCACTTCGTGAATGAAACGTGAATCTGATTGACGTCAGAATATACAAAAATAAATCGCCTCTGGTGGGAACCTGTCTTATGTTGTCATGATGAGCACAAACATGTAAACAAACACATTTTTTTGTATATCGAGATTATAGGAATAAAATCCGTATGACAGACTGGTGCATATTTAGTTAGGTATGGTGGTTAATTTAACTATTTTATCAATATATAAATATAATAATAAATACTGCATTTAAAGAATACAGATTAGCATTTGTTTGTTTTTAATTTCAGCATCTGACCGTACTGATAAACACTAAAGACGTTTCCGTCCAGTTAGACTGTAAACATTAAATGAGTACTGGCTTGGATGTTTTTGTTTTATACAGTATACACAAATGTTGATTTTAGTGTGGTTTTATTAGTATAATTTTGGCATAGCACAAATTGAAATGAAGTCTCATATTATCTTGTTCATGACACAAATTGTCATGTGTTATGAACAAGAGAAAATAATTATTTGATGTAACATCCTCAGCATTTGAATAGTTCATATAGTACTGATTAGGTTGACAATAGCCCACATGTTCTTTTGATAGGTGCAGCTCAATTGCCCATGTAAGTAGAGACAATCATTTATCTATCTATCTATCTATCTATCTATCTATCTATCTATCTATCTATCTATCTATCTATCTATCTATCTATCTATCTATCTATCTATCTATCTATCTATCTATCTATCTATCTATCTATCTATCTATCTATCTATCTATCTATCTATCTATCTATCTATCTATCTATCTATCTACAATGACAGCATTTCCACAAACTCTTAAACTCTTATTGTGAGAGTTTGCATCGCAATTAAACACCCATAACTTGTTCCAGCCTTTTCAGTCATATATAGCATAATAGGGACAGTTCTATTTTTAGGTTGCTATGAGACAGCACAGAATCATATTCTGACTGAGACCGATAGAGTTTGTGGTGCTGGTGAGAGCATGATCTCAGATTATGAATACATTTTTACAAAATAACAAAAATATGAAACTATTACTCCAAGTAATATTGTGACACTAAATTGCTTTTATGATAAAGCCTCATAAAAATGGAAGACTTTTGTCTCGGATTGACCCATGTCTTTCCTTTCCTCATGTTTTTAATATCACACATGGCCTGTGGCTATTTACTTTCTGATAAACTGCTCGCATGAACCCTATTTTCCACTGGAGCAAAACAATGGTTTTTGAATGACTTTTCCCACACACCGTCCCCACTTTTATCTGCTGATGATGGAACTTCTGATCACTTATATATTATTAGAATATTATTATTTACCCAACCATCATGTCTGAGACCGAGTCTAGTTATGAAACTGCAGGGCGCTGCCAATCTCCATGTTTGTGTTCATCCTGCTGGCTAATGATGTAGTTTGGAGCCTCTCCAGTCATGTGATCACGCTTCGTTTATCTTTACAAAAAGTTTCCAGAGCGAAGAAAGGTGGACAGTAACCTGAGGTTCAATATCGACAGTGGGGGGTCACATATTTGAGTTTTTTGTGATATAATGGGGAAATAAGAAAACAAATCTATGCATTTCATATAAAGCAGCTCTCATGTGATGAGTGTTGTTAAGCAACAGAACTAAGGGTGGGTGGTGGTGTGGAAAACAGATGCAATAGAATGCCCACTGTTGTCTGTTACCAGATTTTAACATGCTTCTTAGAATGCAAATAAGAAAATCTCCTTTGGCATGACATTGCTGGTTAATGACAATAAATCTGCATTTTGTTAGTAAGGTTTTTTTTGTAAATGAACTACTTCACAAAGTGACGTGCCATGCTGTGAATTGGCATTGTTTTATGTGAGAATTGAGCGCTAGTTTGCATATCACAGCGTGCTTTCGAGGCATGGCTTCCTCAGGCATGCGCTTTATGACTGGGGAGCAGAAAGGTTCCTGGGCTCTGTTGATTATACACGTTCATTAACATGGGAACTACAGGGACGTCAGCACTCTTCCCAATGCAACGCCTTGGATACAAAATAAATAATGAAAGCGCCCGAGCTTCAGTTCTCTCACCCCTTGGGAGCTGTTTCCATTTTCAGAAATCTTACATTGCACCTGATGTGCTGCCTCTGTCTAAATATAACCCCCATCTCTCTCTCTCTCTCTCTCTCTCTCGCTCTCTCTCTCCCCAACTTTCTCACTTTCTCTCACTCTTTCTTTTACACAAGAAGCGAAATCACACTGTGTTAAAGCATTGCAGCTTCTAAATCTGGATTTGGCCCAGAAAGCTTGCAGTTTGAAGTTTTCTGTAAGCCATTCAAATATTTTTATTTTAATGTTTTCTCTTGTTTAAAAGCATTTAATTACAATTTTATGTTGCAAATAAATACATATATAAGACATGCATTTAGAACGGCTCGAGGACCTTTCCCTATCCCGCTCGCCTCTCTCTCTCTTCGACTTCACTTTATTTCACTTCTACACTATCTTATACTAATAAAAGTAAAAAAATAAAATTAATTAATTCATATCAACATTCTTCAAAATATCTTCTTTTGTGTTCAGATGAAGAAAGAAATTCATTCAAGTTCGGAACAACATGTGGGTGAGTTAATTATTTTTAGGTGAACTAACCCTGTAACTGAATAGTTTACCTATAAATTCACATTTGCTGAAAGTTTATTCACCCTCTTGCAGGCCATTCAAGCTACAGATGAGTTTATTTCTTTATTTAAACAGCTTTTGAGAGTTTTAGCATTATTTACTCACCAATGGAATATCTGCAGTGAATGGGTGCCGTCAGAATAAGAGTACAGCTGATACTCTAGATAACAACTGATAAAAACACCACATTAATCCACAAGTAATCAACAGAACTCCAGTCCAATTCACTTCTTGTGAGGCGAAAAGCTGCGTGTTTGTAAGAAACAAATACATCATTAAGGCATTAAGTTTAGCATTATACGTACACAGTCAATTTCCTAGTTAAATCAACACTTCTTGGTGTACATGTAGGAATTTACTGTGTATCAGTGCCAAAAGTCCATAATCTATAATACCGCTTCCTCCATTGAAAAAGTCCACCCATTGTTGTCCTTGCACATCAATATCCACCAATATGTTTGTATAGAATTGGTTTTGGACTGTTTTGTATTGTAAACTGTGCTTGATCTGTGCATATTTCTCTCCTTATTCAGACAAGTTTTTTATTGGAGACTCCAATATTATGGATAGAGGTCTAGTTAAAACATATACACAGACAATGTACAAGAGAAAATGGTCCAAAAAACAATTCCAAACAAACATGTCTGTGGATTTTGATGTGAGAGGACAACAGGAGTTGTTATGGACTTCTATTTTGGACTTCTAGTTAAAACGCCTCAATAATGGATTTCTGTAATACAAACGTGCAGCTGGATGAAATCTATGGCCACTATTTATCTGGTATTGTCGTAGTTATTAATGTCGTTAGGTTTTACATCATGCACTATACAAATGTAAGTGATTTTCAAGTTCACACCCTTCAAATGTATACACATCAGTTATATTAGCTGTTGTGTGTTCCTCTGATTCTTCATTTCCAACAGTTCTCTCCTTCTGCCACTATTCAAATGTTTTGTCACTGCAAGTAATTAATCATTTCGGTAGAGTGTCTGCTCACTGAATGACCTTTCTGAGGCTAAGCCCAATTGGAGTGTGCCAATTTCCAAGCCCTTGCTGCATTTACATATTCCTGATATTCCTAAAATCTTAGTCATTTAGAATCAAGTTTCAGTAAAAATTTGAATTGTACCTAATAGCAAGCTTAGATTCCTCTATGGAGTCTAGAACAAAAATGAAATAAGACACATTGATTCGGGACCACTCGATGGCAGAAAGCAACTAGTGGAGTTAAGAAAAGCCTGTCTAGTGCCTTAAATAGATCTTGTGAATTATTATTTATTTTTTAAGCAGCACCTTGGCAGTTATACTTTTTATATAGCATTGCCTTTGTTTTGTATCTTTCATTTATATTTATTGATCTTCCAGTTGCTTTTGTAAATCATGAAAACACATTTGGTAATAATATTATTTGGCTTAGATCATTATAAACCTGAAAGCATTCTGCTTAAGAATTAATTACCGAACAAAAAGCTTTTAAAATAGCTTTTCTTTTCCCAACACCAAAACAAAACAAGGTTCGTTTTTTTCTGGTAGAATAGTGTAAGTAGCAGATGTTGGCCTATTTTGTTGCATTTGATTTCACCACCGTGATGGGAACAATAGCAATGGGTGGAACACGATCAAAGGGACCCACGGATATAATTATGGAAATTAAAGATAATTTTTGTCTCCAGTGGCAACATGTAATCCTAGTGTGAATAGAAAAAAAAATACAAAATCTTTTTGTCTTTTAAAAAGATTAAATGAGGTATTCAGTGATACATTATCCAGAGAATGTTTGATCTATGAATCAGCCACTACGTACAATTAATTTCAGTCTAATCAGTTCAGCGAAAAAGATAATACAATGCTTGGTGTCTCGTGATGCTTTGCACCTCCTTTGTAGAAAGCGAAAATGGTTCTTTAATTACTTTTGCAAAAGATGTGTTTGCTTTGCGTCACTTTTTCATCAAATGAAGAGGTGTTTTTTTTCTGAATTAAAATTATATTCTAAATCTGCTATGATGTACCTGTTTCACCAGTTATGTAAGTCTACTCAAGGTTGGTTAAAGCACCCATAGAACATGTTGATTTTTTTCTCTTGCACAGATTGTATCTTGGCAAGTGAAGACTGTGCATATGTTCTATCACACAATTTTTTAATCATCTTTACCCCCAACTCACTGTGACTAATCTCTACTCGTCTCTAGACCCAAATAATCAAATGAATATGCTTGTGCTTGAAACATGTGGTGTTTCCCCTTTTTGTTGTGGTGTTGAATATTGGATGTTGCTTTTGATTGCATGCTCCTAAGCTTAGCGTCTCTTTTAAAAGCGTGCCTGACATTCTCATGGCATTTGGTGTCTCAACGATTGTATCAGCCGAATGTGTGGGCTGTGACAGCAATGAACTGGCACAAACCTCACTGCAGCACCACGTCGCCTTCTCTTGCCCTCCTCTTGTGTCTCGTCTCCCACATGTAGACCGTTCCCTGATATTACCAATGTATCAATGTTCGCACATAATACAGAGATATGCATAAAATATCTTCACGTGTACTTGAAGTACAGTATTCGTCCTCAAATCAAGCCCTCAAGCCATTTTATTTCAAGGAATTCTGATTCTTTGCTGGAGCTTGGAGATGGATTCGGATCCTTCCTATGCAGAATGACGCTCTCGTCACTGTTGCATGCATTTATAATACAGGCAACAATCTTGCTTGGTGGTTATTGTGTGGCGGGCCGTATCCTAGGAGATTTGTGAATATCTAATGAGGAGTTTGCTGCTCATTTTGCAGAGTGGGTGCTTTGATGTCTTTCTGTTGTATTTACAGATTCACGTCAATTTCCTTTTTAATGAACCTGGAAGCCCAAATGGTGTAGATTATGAGACATTTCCGACCGATGGAAAACACAGTGTGTCCTTTGATTGGAAAATTACAGTGGGACATCTCATTCTGAGAAAAAGGTCCATGTACTTCGGCCCTACTGTCCACTTAAAATGCTGTAGAATGTAAATATGAATCTAATCTATTATTCTAATGAATGAATGACTGAATGATGCATTTATATAGCGCTTTATTGTGTATTGTGTATTCTAATTGCCGTTTACTTTTTGAGTGCTTCTCAAAGACTTAACCAGTTAACCTATTCATTCTGTTGCTCCAACAGAAGAGCAATAGAGATGATGGGTTTGTTTTTCATGTTATGTGTGTACTTTAAACAAATATATACCTTGAATGTTATTAGCTGCTTTGAATACGTTTATTTGGTAAAACTTGACTTAAAGCCTTTATGTATAATGCATTATAAAAGTAGTTTTAATGCATTAATTATGCCTTGTAATCCACCTTATAATGCATTGCACAATCTCATGAATAATTGTAACCACAGTTAATACATTATAACACTTATCAATTCATTATTACACTATGCATTTTTAACTATGTTATATTTTTATTTTAATGCACACCATGAACAATTATAATGCATTATACCCTCTAATTACCATTTATAATGCATTATTCTTAAAGGCTTTAAGTAAAGTGTTACCATTTATTGCATTGTCATAATTAATTAATGTAAAATTAGTACTCTGTAATTACTTCATCATTAAAAGTATATACACTATATATATATATACATAAAGTTGAAGTCAAAAGTTTACATACACCTTGCAGAATCTGCAAAATGTTGATTATTTTACCAAGTAAGGGGATCATACAAAATGCATGTTATTGTTTATTTAGTACTGACCTGAATAAGATATTTCACATAAAAGATGTTTACATATAGTCCACAAGAGAAAATAATAGTTGAATTTATAAAAATGACCCGTTCAAAAGTTTACATACGCTTAATTCTTAATACTGTGTTGTTACCTGAATGATCCACAGCTGTGTTTTTTTGTTTAGTGATAGTTGTTCGTGAGTCCTTTGTTTGTCCTGAACAGTTACATTTCCTGCTGTTCTTCTGAAAATCTTTCAGCTCCCACAAATTATTTGCTTTTTCAGCATTTTTGTGTATTTGAACCCTTTCCAACAATGACTGTATAATTTTGAGATCCATTTTTTTCACACCGAGGACAACTGAGGGACTAATTTGCAACTATTACAGAAGATTCAAACACTCACTGATGCTCAAGAAATGAAAAAGCATGCATTAAGAGCCAGGGCGTGAACACTTTTGAACAGAATGAAGATGTGTATATTTTCTTGTTTTGCCTTATATCATATTTATATTAAATCATATCATATCAATATCATATTTTTTTCCTTTCATACTGCTCTTCAGAAGCTACAGAAGATAGTTAAATGTTTTCCAGAAGACAAATTAAGTTAAATTTACCCTGATTTTCAAATTTAAAAAGTTTTCACGCCCCGGCTCTTAATGCATGTTTTTTCCTTCTGGAGCATGAGTGAGCATTTGAATTGTCTGTAATAGTTGCTGTAGCGACAACAATGCCTTCTAAGCAACATGGTTTTTCCTTCTGGAGCATCAGTGAGCATTTGAATCGTCTGTAATAGTTGCTGTAGCGACAACAATGCCTTCCAAGCAACACAGGAGTTTTGTTGTTAAATGTAGAAGAATATAAGAGTCCTAATTTTCTCCAGACATCAGAGGACGCTGGGGATTAGCTTTTGAGTTTGATGGTAATGCGCCAACGAATACACCTACATTTGTTTATGTCTGCGCAAATCATTTTACTACAGACTGCTTTCTGATTGAGGGACAATTCAAGGCAGGTTTTGTTAAAATGTTCAAACTCAAAGATGGATCAATACCCATTGTTCGTGATCCAGCTGCACCTCCAGAAGTAGTAAGTCTCACACTTTATATTATTTATGGCAGCCATATCACCCTGCAGCCATATCACCCTGCAGCCCAAGACTTGTTGCCCACTGAAGCTAAGCAGGGGTGAGCCTGGTCAGTACCTGGACTGGAGACCTCCTCAGGGTTCATACAGGGTTTGGAAAATAGAGTTTGATTTAAGTATCTTCCAGGTCTGGAAAAGTATGGAAAAAAGAAAACCGACTATGGAAAAATATTTGTGTTTCCAGACTTTTGACCCTATTTGTTTTTTTGTTGTTGTTTTTTTAGGTTTCATGGCAGCTGTTCTTTAGTGATCGCCAAATATGACTGAATGAATTCAAGGTGCACATTTTTATTTTGAAAAATGCAGGTTATAAGCATTTTGGGTTTCTTCAGACTATATTCTTTGCACCGTATTACACTCAAGGACCTTGCAAAAATAACAAATATACAGACTATTATTTGCACATAATGAACCATTAAATTTAGCATATAGGACAATGCACACTGAGCCACCTGTTGTGCCATCAACCCATTTTGCGGTGTGGTTTCTTGGCCGCCACAGAGTATGCGTTACCTAAGGCCTTGAAATATGGCATACTGTCCCAATGAAAGCCAAATCTTAAAGGGATAATTCACCCAAAAATTTAAATGATGTCATTAATCACTCACTCGCATGTCGTTTCAAACCCGTAAGATCTCCGATCATCTTCAGAACACAAATTAAGATAGTTTTGATGAAATCTCGGAGCTGTCTTGACCCTCCATAGACAGCAATACAACTGAAATATTCCCAAGTCCAAAAACGTAGCAAGGAGATCGGTAAAATAATCTAAGCAACATCAGTGGTTCAACCGTAATTTTACGAAACTACGAGAATACTTTTTGTGCGAAAATAAAAAAATAAAGACTTTATTCAACAATTCGTCTCCTCTGCGTCACTCTAGCGCCATTTTGGAGAGTATCCGCTGGACGTAAACAGCGAATGCTGTTCTGTATCAGCTGCGTAACGCCGGATACATTGTTTTCATTCAGATCAAATCACAACAACTCTATCCAGATACTCTCCGAAATGGCGCTAGGGTGACGCATAGGAGACGAATTGTTGTTGTTTTTTCACGCGCAAAAGGTATTCTCGTAGCTTCATAAAATTATGGTTGAACCCCTGATGTGACATGAATTATTTTACCGATCTCCTTGCTACGTTTCTGGACTTGGGAACATTTCAGTTGTATTGCTGTCTATGGAGGGTCAGAAAGCTCTCAGATTCCATCAAAAATATCTTACTTTGTGTTCTGAAGATGAATGAAGGTCTTACTGGTTTGAAAACGACACGAGGGTGAGTAATTCAATTACAGAATTTTAATTTTGGGTGAACTAACCCTTTAAACACTTTTTTTACAGTACCAGTCTTTTTTATAAACCATTGAACTTGGCAAATTTGATTTCATCAGCCCATTTTGTGTCATGGTTTCTCCGCCACCACAGAGGATGTGCTAAGTTGGACATCAGGCCTTGAAATTAGAGGTACTACCATAAGAAAAGCTAAATTTTGAGCAGGTAGATCTCTGTTAATTCATGTGCATCCATGCTCTCGTTTTATTCATAGTAAGATGGCAGTGATACACAAAGGAAATAGGTTTTATAAAACTAGAAATTGTAATGCTTAAGCATGCAAAACTTTACCATGCACATGTGAATAGTTTTTCGGGGGCACACAAAGTTTCTTGCGTGCATGTAAAAGTCTGTATTATTATTTTATTTTTTTATTTTAGGGACTCTGTATGTTGTCACTTTGAGAAAATCGATGAAAAAAACATAAAAAAAATATTTACATATTTACAGATGACTGTACTACATACCAAATATAAAGCTGCAAATAATGCTCTATGAACCATTTATGTTAAATATGGTCTGAAAATCTATAGAGAGGTTTGGAAATTTGAGTCTGGAAAAGTCTGGAATATGGAATTTTGAAACGGAAAATGCGTAGGAACCCTGCCTCCTGTGAAAACTAGGTTGCTGCAGGAAAGAGTGCTAGTGAGGCTAGCAGGGGGTGCTCACCCTGCAGTCTGTGTGGGTCCTAATGCCCACACAGCTATAGTGACGGGGACGCTATGCTGTCAAAAAGCTCCGTCCTATGGATGAGACGTTAAACCGAGGTCCTGACTCTCTGTGGTCATTAAAAACCCAAAATTTGTCCATTGGCCTCTGACCATCATGGCCTCCTAATCATCCCCATATCTACTGATTGTCTTAATCACTCTGTCTCATCTCCACCAATAAGCTGGTGTGTGGAGGGCGTTCTAGCGCACTATGGCTGCCGTCCCATCATCCAGGTGGATGTTTCACACTGGAGGTGGACGAGGAGATAACCAACCACAATGTAGAGTGCTTTGAGTGCTTAGAAAAAGCAGAAAAGCTCTATATAAATGTAAAGAATTATAAAAAAAATGTATGATTATTTGCAAATAGCCTTTGCTCTTCCATGGAAGAGAGGGGCAGGGTGAGCAGAGCTCACAAAGAGATATGCACCGAAACGAGTCGCTGTGAACAGAGCTGTTTTTGACAAGGTAAAAAACGTGTTGTTTTACACGATCACTGAGACCATTTCAAGAAGACCCTAAAGAATCATACTAACGTGTGGAAAATGGACATCCGATGTCCCCTTTGAAGCACAGCCATCACTAAATCACACTTACATTAAGATCATTATGAGGTTTAGTACAGATTTAAAATAATACAAATAAATAGTTTAATAGTTATGATTGTCAGGATTCTGGACTGTCTATGTTGTGTTTTGCCCCTGTTTCTGTTTCTGTTTTTACTTATTTGTCATGTTCCTGTCCTCGTTTATTTTAATTAGTTTGATTATGATTCTGTGCACCTGTGTTCCTCCCAATTCCCTCGTTATCCCATGCATTTAAGTTCCTGTCTATGCTTGTCTCACCTGTCGGGTCTACTTGTTGGATGTCGTGTGTTTCCCGTGTTCCTAATGTGGATTTTCCCCTGTGATTTAAGTATTAAAGACTGTTTACCGTTTCTCTGTGTCTCCATCGTTCCTTTTACCCCAGACGCTGCGACTCAAATCCAAGTCGAAAATTGACAAATGCGAAAACACTAAAAACGGTATGACTAACATGACACTAAGTCATTTCCATGCACGTTACTAAAACCAATGTATTAGTAAATACCTCATATGAAATTCATACATCAAACGGCAGTTTATCAGTGTGTCAAAAACACATGCTAACAAACAACAACTTACACATAGTAAGAATTAGTTATAAAAACTAAAACAGAAGTGAAACAAGCAGCAAGAAAGAGGATAAATATACTTATATGTGTTGCCCGGAGGAGTTAGAGTCGATGGTCTTTACACTCTTCGGTCTTCTCACGAGGAGGTCTTCACGCGAAGGCTGCCACGGTAAACTATGCTTTTATACCGATCTAACAAAATACTACTCCAATTCAGCTGAACACACTTTCCTGTTAATCACAATAAATGGCTGACAAGGGACGCGATACAGTACGAGACCAAACGCGATTTCAGCACGTCTCCACACAGTAAACAAAACAAGCGTTTCCTAGCAACAACAACAACTGTGCTAAACACTAATGAGACAAGTAAATAGACTTACTAGTTGTTTTTAACTTCCGCTGATAGCTGCTTCTCTCAAAGAGTATTATTTACACTTCTATCTTCTGCTGGCACTTAAGTTAATCACAATAAATGTGATACAGTACTGATTTCAGCACGTTGCGAATTGTGACAGAAGACTCGACCAAAACCGTTACATTATCACTGTGTTTTTGTTTCCGTTGTGTTCTCCCTGTGGATCCCCTCACCCGCCCGGAATTCCTCCTCCTCCTGCTGGAGCAGGGGAACGATTGCTTGAGGACCATACAAGACTGTTCGTGGTCCTTGCTAATATCACCTGCTACCTGGATGATGCGCTCTGCGCGTTCTACGATGCCAGCTTGAACCCAGAGTGTAAAGAACCATTGTCCAAAGATGGTCCTCGAGCAGATTTTGCTGCCGGTCACTCCGGACCCAGTGCCCAGCTCACCATCTCCCCACTGCGTGGAGCGCATGCCAGAGTCCACCGCTGACAGAGAGCCAGAGCCCGCCATTGCTGCACGGAGCAACAGAGCCCCAGATCGCCGTGGAGCCGCCACTACTAGTGCCGTCAGTCTAGGAGCGTGAGCCGGCTACAACGCCCGCCACAAGGGAGAAAGCGGACGGTGTGAGCATGGAGAGGAGCTCCGCCCCCTGCACCAAAGCTGAGGGTGAGCTGAGTATGGCTTTGCGACTGTGTCACACCACCCAGAGAGGGCTCCCGATCCAGTGTTAAGCCCAGAGAGGGCTCCCGATCCAGAGTTAAGCCCAGAGAAGTCTCCCATTCCTGAGTTCAGGCCTGAAAGCCCAGAGGCTCACAAATGACCGCCCTCCCAACCGCTCTTGTCTCCTCCTCCGCTGTCGTCTAGCAGCCCCTCTACACGCCCTCTGCCCACCATCTATGCGGTGCAAGCTCCACGGGACTGCCATCCTCCAGTGTCGCCGTGGTCGGAGTATCCCTTGACTCCGACTCCAGTCTCTAAGCTCCAGGATCCACATCGGCCCGTTGACCCGTCGGCTCCACCATGGCTCCTAGCTCCCTCCTCTCCACCATGGCCCATCTGTCCACTGGCTCAGCCGGGCTAGCTTGTCCCTTGGTCTGGCGTCGACCATCCTGCGCCTCGGGACTCCACTCCTCCAGCTGTGCCTCGTCCCTTCGTCCTTCCGGCTCCAACAGGCTCGTCCATCCCTTTGACTCTTCCTCAGTCCTCTGTCGCTCCGGCTCTCCCGCGGCCTTTCGGATCCACGCCTCTGCCTCGGTCGCGGTGCCATCTGTTCCACATCGGACTTCCAGGTCCTCCCCGTCGCCCTGGCTCATCGGCTCTCCGTCTCCACCACCTGCTCCTCTGCCTTTGGTCGCCACCCCTGGAGTCGGCGGCCATTCCGATGTCATGGCTGTGGCCTGGGTCGCGCCTGGCTCCTCCTGCTCCAAGTCCCTCCTGTCTCCTCCCTGGCTCATCCCTCCTTCATCACCTCCCTGGTCTCTGTCCTCATCAGGACCCGACTGAGCCTCTTCCCAGGTTCCCACCCATCCCATCCCCCCCTTTTACGGCGCAAAGATGCACCTTCCAGGAGGGGGCGATATGTCAGGATTCTGGACTGTCTGTGTCGTGTTTTGCTCTCGTTTATGTTCTGATTTTTCCTTATTTGGTCATGTTCCTGTCCTCGTTTAGTTAAATTAGTTTGATTATGATTCTGTGCACCTGTGTTCCTCCAAAATTCCTTCTTTTTCCCATGCATTTAAGTTTCTGTCTGTGCTTGTCTAACCTGTCGGGTCTA
Organism: Ptychobarbus kaznakovi; assembly: GCA_027422405.1. Classification (NCBI taxonomy): domain Eukaryota; kingdom Metazoa; phylum Chordata; class Actinopteri; order Cypriniformes; family Cyprinidae; genus Ptychobarbus; species Ptychobarbus kaznakovi. Next base: position 12,548,165 of record CM049809.1, read on the forward strand.
CTTGTTGGATGTCATGTGTTTCCCGTGCTCCTGTTGTGAATTTTCCCCTGTGATTCAAGTATTAAAGAATGTTTAACGTTTCTCCACATCTCCATCGTTCCTCCTACAGCAAACCGTGATAATGATACTGTTTTTGAAATCAAATCTTTGCATAGCTATGACAGGAAACACTGGAATCTAACAATGCTTTTGAAAAAAACAAACAGTTAATCTTAAAAAATTAAGCATTTACATAAACCCATATAGGAAATAAAGTTATCAAATAAGCATGTTATAAACTCGTGAAACATTGATGTTTCATATTTTCATATACTTTGTTTCCTACCTATTTCTATTTTGTATTTTCGTTGAGATTTATATTTTTTTATATTTATACTGCCCCTTCTTACCCCAGGCTATCTGATGTTCTTCGTGAACATCAGACCAGACTCTGAGCGGCAGAGACAAAATGGTGCAAATCAAAAGATCCATCGGTCCAGAGTAGGTAGCAGGTATATTCATCTTTCTTCGCTGAAGTCCACACTGCCAAATCCTCACATTTCCACAACAAGATCAACAGCGCTCCAGACATGCTTAATCTTTTCAGAACATGTAATTCTCTCCTCTGTCCCCCTTCACCACCTCCCACCACTTCTATAACAGCTAATGACTTTGACACTTTTTCACAGACAAAACTAGAACAATCAGTAGTCAGTTCTCACCTCCACACACACAGGACCTCCAACCAACCACATCCACTGCTCAAACTCCCATCTTCTCCTTCTGTCCCCTCACTGAGGCGGAAGTATCCAAACTTCTCTTCTCCAGCCATCCTACAACATGTCCTCTAGACACAATCCCCTTACACCTTCTCCAAGCAATCTCTCCCACACTCTTACCAGCACTCACACACATTATCAACACATCTCTCCTCACAGGCACTTTCCCCACGGCATTCAAGCAGGCTCGGGTTACCCCACTGCTAAAGAAAAAAACTATATTAAACACTTCTCTTATAGAAAACTACAGACCTATCTCTCTCCTTCTATTCATAGCGAAAACACTCGAACGAGTTGTTTTCAACCAGGTCTCATTGTTTCTTTCATAGAACAATAAACTGGACGCTAAACAGTCAGGTTTCAGGAGTGGCCATTCAACTGAAACTGCGCTACTCTCAGTCACTGAAAACCTGCGAATTGCAAAAGCCAATTCCAAATCATCAGTCCTCATTCTGCTGGATCAATCTGCCACTTTTGACACGGTCAATCATCAGATCCTCCTGTCCACCCTCTCATCACTGGGCATCACTGGGATTCCAATATGCTGGTTTAAATACTCACTGGTAGGTCTTTCAGAGTGGCTTGGGGAGGGGAGGTATCCAAAGCACATCAATTGGTCTCTGGGGTTCACCAGGGATCAGTTCTTGGACCCCTCCTCTTCTCCACATACACTACATCACTGGGTCCCATCATACAGGCACATGGCTTCTCCTACCATTGCTGCGCTGATGACACACAGCTCTATCTCTCATTTCGACCAGATGATCCAACGGTAGCTGCACGGATCTCAGGCTGCTTGGTAGACATCTCGGCATGTATGAAAGAACATCACCTACAGCTCAACCTGGCAAAGACTGAGCTTCGTGTGTTCCCTGCACTCCAACTCTACAGCATGACTTCATGATTCAGTTAGGTTCATCAACAATTACCCCATCAGCTTCGGTCAGAAATCTTGGTGTAATCTTTGATGACCAGCTGACCTTCAAAGAGCACATTGCAAAGATTGCTCAATCTTCCAGGTTTGCACTACACAACATCAGAAAGATCAGGCCCTTTCTGACAGAGAAATACTGCACAACTTCTTGTCCAGGCCCTTGTCATTTCTAGGCTGGACTACTGCAATGCTCTTCTGGCTGGACTTCCATCAAACACAATCAAACCTCTACAAATGATTCAGAATCCAGCGACACGATTGGTCTTCAACGAGCCCAAAAGAGCCCATGTTACACATCTCTTTATCTCCTTGTACTGGCTACCAGTTGCAGTTCGCATCAAGTTCAAGACACTGATGCTTGCATATAGAACAACCACAGGCTCAGCACCCTCCTACTTCCACTCACTATTATGAATCTACATCCCCTCCAGAAGTCTGATATCTGCTAGTGAGCGACGCCTCGTGGTACCATCATAGAGAGAATCAAAATCTCAAAATCAAATGTAACCCCCTTTGTAATCCTTAACATTTTCATAAGAAACTGTTATTTAATAAAAAAAAATTCTCAGTAACAGTAACGGATTACAGCTACTATTATTTTGTAATTAAACTACGTAATTCTGTTACATGTAACTAGTTACTTCCCAACACACTCTCTCTCTCTCTCTCTCTCTCTCTCTATATATATATATATATATATATATATATATATATATGTGCAGTCATTTTAAAAAGCATTATTTCAAGTAGTTTTAGATAATGAACTACACTACCCATAAGCCACCAGTCGTGGACAAATGTCAGGTACTTCTCAAACAGAAGGCTATCCGCATCCTAGAAAGCTTCATATCTTCTATCTATCTTCATATCATGTCTTATTCATCATCAGTCATCATCGAAGGCCACCTCAGTTTGAAGGATTCTTGGAAGATAGTCTTTGTTTCAAGTCCTTCATATACTGTATTTTGAAGGATGCAATGGGGTAGCCTTCACATCCGCCAATCACCCACAATCCTCTGCACACATTCCAATTCATGAAAAAGATTTGGTGGAAAATGAATCCGATTATGCGGAAATGAATTATGTAATGCAAGACACAAAACATATTTTTTTAAGACAGTGATTTATTTAGTTTTGTTATAAATGAATCACATATGGCTAAATTGCCCATGATGTAAACCATTATGGAGACATTTATCATTCCATGTATTGCAGAAAGTAGGAAGTCAATTAATATAAAGATTTTTAACCAAATATTCTTTTAATTGGATTTTGGACCGTGACAGGGCAGAAACCTTAAGAAATATAGCCATGCGGACTTACTAGACTGTCTAGTCTCTTGATTGTAGCATTTATTGCCTAAGAGGACTAGCCTATATAGAGCTCAGAAGGACTAGTTTAGGATGGAAACACCATCAGGATGCAGCCTTCTATTTGAGAAGCACCCATCAAGATGAAGACCAGCTGATTTCAAGAGTAGATCGACGCAGTTTGTGTGTATATAGCAATACATTTCAAATATATTCTTTTTTATACTTAGTATGCTCAATAGTTTTAATAGTTTAACTTACAGTCTTTTTATTTACCTTTTTTCTTTTATTCCTTTTTTTAATTGATTGATTGATTGCTTTAAATCAAAGGTTGTAACGTTGCGATTCATCTCAGAGTTGGCTGATTTTGTTCAAGACTTAAAACTCTTTAATGATTTAAAAAAACTATTTTTGTATTTAAAAAAATAATTGTGGAGAAAACAAACGAGAAGCAACACTGAAGTGCTTAATTTCTGCGGTGGTCTGCTACATTTACTGTTTATAGACTTTCTTTTATCCTAAAACACAGGAATTAATTTTGTCATCTTACTGACAGAAATGTAATGCGAGATAATGTTAGATTTTAATGTAGTAGGCTTAACTCTAAAATTATTGTCATTTACATATGAATATATCACAAGCTTGCTGTTTTTTAAATGGTGTAAGACTAACGTAGTATCCTTCATCTATTTTCTAAAAGGGAAGATGATGCTGTTTAATCCGTGTGCATGCGTGTTTGTGTGTGTTGCACATGTGTGTGTGCCAGCTTGTTAGAGAGCATCACACTGCCTTTGGTTTACACACTTTAGCTGTTGCTATGACGTCTTAGAGCAAGTGCTCTCTGACTAAAATACACTTCCTCTGCTGATAAGAGTGGGAATGTGAATAGGGGTGATTTTTTTCTTCTGTTTTTCACGTTTTAGGCTGCAACAGACATCGTAGCTTTGATGATACATCTTCCGTACAGTGTACCGCCCTCGTATTTCATTAACACTTGATGAATAACATCTCAAGACGTTTTCACAAGTGTTTCCTCATATGGCATTTTTCTTTGTAAAGTTCCAGAAGAGTTGTGCTTCTGAACTGAATAGAGTGCAGCAGTGATGATGCACTTTAGTAGGCCAACCTGGAAGTTAGCATCACCTGGTTCCCTCAACAAAAAAAACATTAGGATTTTTATACAGGCTTATGGATTTGGATGATTCTTACACATTTTTTCATCATGATAATCTTCACAAATGAACACATCTGAACTTATTTATTCATGTATTAATTCATTCATGAAGCCTAAATACAATTGCAAGAAGTAAAAAGATAAACGTAGGCTATAAACGAACAACACTATGGTCACGTGACTTCACTGTCACAATTACTAAACATCTGACAACACTTTTAGGCTTATTTAAAAAACATTTCCTTGGAAATTTGAGTTAGAATCAATAGATAGGATTTACACTAAGTGCAAATAGCGATAGATTCTATTTACAATATGTAAAAATAGCAGTATTTTCTTTGCAATAAATTAGTTGGATGTTATTTATATTACTTTGTGCAAGTGGCAGATAATTGCGCCTCAGTATTGTAGCTACTACATTATAAAACAGTATGCAATAATAGCATATTGAGTGTAAATTATGAAAAAGCAAGACATTTTGAAAAGATTCAGCTGGGAGAACATCTAGCAACTAATTAAGTTAATTTACATCAAGTCTGTAATATGATTAGCTATAAAAGGGATGTCTTAGAGAGGCAGAGTCTCTCAGAAGTAAAGATGGGCAGAGGCTCTCCAATCTGTGAAAGAGTGCGTAAAAAAATTGTGGAATACTTTAAAAATAATGTTCCTCAATTTCAAAATTGCAAAGGCTTTGCAAATCTCACTATCTATAGTGCGTTACATCATCAAAAGGTTCAGAGAAACTGGAGAAATATCTGTGCATAAGGGACAAGGCCGAAGACCTTTGTTGAATGCCTGTGGTCTTCGGGCCCTCAGACGACACTGCATCACTCATCGGCATGATTCTGTCATTGACATTACTAAATGGGCCCAAGAATACTTCCAAAAACCACTGTCGGTAAACACAATATGCCGCGCCATCTGCAGATGCCAACTAAAGCTATATCATGCAAAAGGGAAGCCATAGGTGAACATGGTCCATAAGCGCCATTGTGTCCACTTATCAAAGTGGAAAAGTGTTCTATGGTCAGACAAGTCCAAATTTGACATTCTTGTTGGAAATCACGGACGCCATGCTAAAGAGGAGGGAGACCTTCCAGCATTTCATCAGCGTTCAGTTCAAAAGCCAGCATCTCTGATGGTATGGGGTGCATAAGTGCATACGGTATGGGCAGCTTGCATGTTTTGGAAGGCACTATGAATGCTCAAAGATATATGAGGTTTTAGAGCAACATATGCTTCCCTCCAGACGACGTCTATTTCAGCAGGACAATGCAAAACCACATACTGCAGCTATTACAACAGCATGGATTCGTAGTAGAAGAATCCGGGTGCTGAATTGGCCTGCCTGCAGTCCAGATCTTTCACCTATAGAGAAATTTGGCACATCCCTAAGCGAAAAATACGTCAAAGATGACCACAAACTCTTTTCAGCAGCTGGAAACCTATATAAGGCAAGAATGGGACCAAATTCCAACACCAAAACTCCAGAAACTAATAACCTCAGTGCCCAGATGCCTTCAAACTGTTTTGACAAGAAGAGGAGATGCTAGCTACACCATGGTAAACATGCCCCCGTCCCAACTATTTTGAGACCTGTAGCAGATATCAAATTTGAAATTATTAAAATTTTCTCAGTTTAAACATTTATGTTATCTATGTTCTATTGTTAATAAAATATTGGCTAATGTGATTTGGAAGTCTTTTAGTTTTCATTTTATTCAAATTTAAAATACGTCCAAACATTTACGGAATTCGGGTCGTAGAATAAAATATCTTCTTGAGCTTGTGTTAACCACAGACCTTATTTCAGGCATTTAACCAAAAACCCATTGTCGTTGGAACAATGGAATTAGAAGTGCTAAAATGCCTTTTTCTTTTCTTGGTTTTGGCCTACAAAAATATGTCATCCTTTCAGCACTCTGTGTTAAGCTTTTGTACAAGAGTGCTAATATGCCACGCATTAAACAGATAAAGGCCTGTTGTAGAACCATTTGCTGCAACTGTGTTTGAACAACTCGTCTTTGGAGGAGTGGATGAAGATGGCAGGTACGGCCTTGTTCATGTCAGAGTCAAATGAAAAGTCAGTAATTGTTGCCCTGAGCTGTAAGGTGCTGCGGAGGCCACACAATAAGAGCCATTAGACTGCACCCAAACTTCATAAAGAAGCCCCTTTCCTTCTCTCAGTGCCCACGCTCCTTTTAGACTAAGGTTATTCCTGTGTCACAGGGTGCATTTGCATGGTGCATGTAACAGTGAATGCATTTGTGCTTTAGTGGTGTTCCTGTTGCATAGTGGTAGAGCATTGCATTAGCAGCGCAAAAAGGTTGTGGATTCAATTCCCAGGGAACACACATACTGACAAAAAAATTATAGCCTGAATGCACTGTAAGTCGCTTTGGATAAAAGCATCTGCTAAATGCATAAATGTAAGTGTAGTGATTCTGAAAGACCCCCTGAAACACTCAATGCTAACGTAGAGGCTTGCCATCAAAAGCTTTTGACCTGCTTATAAATGTATCCAACCCAGATACCTAAAGGACTGTTTTGTAGAAGCACGGTTTGGGCTTTAATAATCCACAAGGCTCAGGACCACCATTCGGTTTGGCTGGATTCTCACCTGCCGACATGCCCAGCAGGAATAAGCAGGTCTGCTATCAGAGATAGCAGCATGAGAGCCGAAAGGGGATTGAAGCGTTCAGCTCTTACTCTAGTCCGATTGTCATCCAGTCAGGTCAAATATCTCATCACTATCTTATTTTGTTACTCCCTCTTTTGTCATGCAATCGATTGCTGTCTGTTTTAGATTAAATGTTGTTGTGTATTTTTTTATATAACCCTGGTCATACATTTTAAACATCTCAGAGACTTTTGTGGTTTTTGGGTATAGTATTTGGCTGATAATATACTATTCAAAAAGTTTTTTTTTCTGAAAGAAAGTAATGATTTTATTTGGCAAGAATGCATTAAATTAATTGATAGTGACGGTAAAGACATGTATAATGTAACAAAAGATATCGGTAACACTTTATTAAAGGGAGCAATTCTTAACTAGTTGCTTATTAGCATGCCTATCATTAACATTTCAGAATCAGCATGAGCTTTATTGGCCAGGTATGTTTACACATACAAGGAATTTGTTATAGTGACAGAAGCTCCACAGTGCCTATGACAGTGACAGAAGCTCCACAGTGCCTATGACAGTGACAGGACAAAAATAGGCAATGTACAAAATGGCAAAAACACAATATAAAATACAGACAATTGTGTGTGAGGTCTGACATGTGAAAATTTTAAATGAAAAAAAAAGTATGTTGTGAATAAATAATTGTATAATAGTGTTGTGTGTTCGATATTGGCTGGTTATTAGTCATTATAAAGCATATATTCTGCCAACCACATACCCGGTACCTAAACTTAACAGCTACCTTACTAGCTATTAATAAGTCGCAAATTATAAGTTTATTGATTTATTGAAGTCGTAGTTAATGGTTTGTTAATAGCAAGAATTGAAGTGTGACAAAGATTTCAATTTGAAAAAATGCAGTTATTTTTTATTTTATTTTATCAAAGATCCTGAAAAAAAGTTACATTTTCATTAAAAATATTGATGAAAACTGATAATAATTTGAAATGTTTCTTGAGCAGCAAATCAGCATATTCAAATGCTTTCTAAATAAATGACCATTTATTTAAAATGTTTTAATATATTATAATTGTAATATGTTACAATTCGTCAGGGAGCAAGGAACGAGGAAGCGAGGAGTACTTCAATCACACAGTCTGTACTAGTCCAAACACGTAGGAGAGATAGGAACACATGGAAAGATGTTCAAGAAAGACAAACTCGAACTGAATGGACTGGGGCTTTTAAAGACAGGACAATCAAGGAACTAATGAGAGACACCTGGAATCAAATTAACAATCAACATGAGGGAGAAACTGGGTCACAGAGAGCAAAAAACCACACAGACAGTCCATAATCCTGTCATTTCGCCCCCTCCCGGAAGGTGCGTCCTTGCACCGTAGAAAGAACATCCAAAGAGGAGGGGCAGGCGGGAACTAAGGAGGAGGCTCAGGAGGAGGAAAGACACCCGGGAGGGGGGCGGCAAAAAGAGTCCAGGGGGGCGACGAAGGAGGGAGGAGCCAGGGAAGAGACAAGAGAGACCCGGAGCAGGAAGAGCACAGCAGGACACAGGCCACAGCCATGATGATGGCCCACGGTGGAGCCGACGGTGGGAGCCATGGAGGAGGGATGGCCGCCGACTCCAGGGGGCTGACAAACGGTGGCGGAGCAGGTGGTGGAGGAGCCCGAGGAGGAGACGGAGAGCCAACGAACCAGGGGGATGCCGGGGATCCAGGGGGTCAGGGTGGAGCTGAGGGCACTGGCGACCAAGGTGGAGCCGGAGCGACTGAGGACCCAGGAGGAGCTGACGGGAGGAAGGAGCCCAACTGAGCCGGTGGGACGGAGGGCTGAGGCGCAGCCAGAGGAGAGGAGTCCAGAGGCGATGGCGGGTCGACGCCCGACCAAGGCGGAGTCAGAGGGACGAGGGAGCCTGGTGAAGCTGATGGATTGACAGGTGACGGTGGAGGCGAGGGAGCTAGGAGCCGAGTTGGAGCCGCTGGGTCAATGGGCCGAGGCGGAGTCCGGGCCTCGGAGGCTGGAGGCGGAGGTGAGGGGATACTCCAGCACCTGCGACGCTGGAGGATGGCAGACCCGCGGGGCTCGCAATGTACAGATAGGGGGCTGAGGGCGAGCAGATGGGCTGCCAGACGACAGTGGTAGAGGAGGTAGGAGTGGGTGGGAGGTTGGGTATTTTTGAGGAGCGGGCACTGGAGGATCGGAAGCCCCTCAAGGCTGGACAAGGGTACAAAAGTCGAAGGAGGGCTGGACGGGACCAGCGGGGACGACGGCGAGAGAAGAGGGGGCAGTTCGATCTCCAGCTCAGTCACCCAGTCAATCAGATCCCCCTTCATGTCCAGCAGTCCCAGATGTAGAATCAGCTCACCCTAAGCCGCGGTGTAGTGGGTGGAGCTCCACTCCGCGCTCTCACCGTCCACGGCTTGCTCCCTCATGATGGGCACTGTTACCGGCTCTCGCACCTGGTTTGACTTCCGGGGCGATCTTCCGTTCAATCGATCAGCTTTGCACTGGCTCGTTGATTGCATAGGGAAATGGCTCTCCGTCATCGGTGGGCTCGGGCTGATGCTCCGCACCGCGGGGAGTTGGTGGGCTGGGCTCTGGGTCAGAAGTGGATCCATTTCTCGCCAGCAGGAGCAGGAGGAATTCCGGGTGGACAAGGAGATCCATGAGGGCACAACAGAAAGAAAAAACACTGGGTAAAAAAACGGAAACAAAAACGGAGGGTACAAACACAGAGATAACTGTATTTGGTCGGTTCTTCTGTCACAATTTACCAGGTAGCAAGGAACGAGGGAGCGAGGAGTACTTCAGTCACACAGTCTTTAATAGTCCAAACACGTAGGAGACACAGGAACACATGGAAAGACGTTCAAGAAACGACAAACACTGAATGGACTAGGGCTTTTAAAGACAAGACAATCAAGGAACTAAGGAGAGACACCTGTAATCAAATTAACAATCAACATGAGGGAGAAGCTCGGTCACTGGGAGCAAAAACACACACTGATAGTCCAGAATCGTGACAAAATTGACTGTTTTTACTATATTTTTGCAAATTCAATGCAGCCTTGATAAGCATAAGAGACTTCTTCCAACAACATTAAGAAATCTTTCTGACCCCATGATTTGTAACTGTACTGTATTTCAAAACATTGATAAAAAAATCACTTTTTGCAGATGAACATATTAAATGTGCAAAATTTCTCTCACAGGAAACAAACAAAAAAATACAGAAAACGCAATATTAACACAAATGATTACTGAATCTTAATAACATTTTTTGTCCAATCAAATGCTCTCTGGAATACCACTTGACAAAAGAGAAAATCAGTGGAAGCCCATTTGAATGAATTAATAAATAAATACAGTTGTTTCTCTCATTTTCGCAATTACAAGTTTACATCTCTCTTTTCTGAGTTTTTATTCTCAGAAACGAGTTTATATCTTGCAAATCTATTCTAATGTTTTATTTTTTTTGCTATGGAATAAAAAAAGGAAATTGTGACTTTTACATTTTTACATTTACATTTACATTTAGTCATTTTGCAGACGCTTTTATCCAAAGCAACTTCATTGGGGAATACATGAAGCAATAAATCTTGAAGAGGCAAACAGACAGAGGAAGTGCCCATAACACCAAGTCTCAGGCATTGTTCAAATAAGTACAAGCTAGCAAGGGAAGGAGAGAAAGATAAAGAGAAAGATGAAGATTTAGAAAAAGGGAATGTTTTTTTTTTTTTGTTCTCTTTTTTTATGATGAAGTCAAGTAGTGTTGAAAGAGATGAGTTTTCAGTTGTTGCTTGAAGATTGACAGGGATCCAGCATTCCGGATGGGGGTGGGAAGATCATTCCACCAGCCAGGAATGGTGAACGAGAATGTTCTGGAGAGTGATTTTGAGCCTCTCTGTGATGGTACCACGAGGCGTCGCTCACTAGCAGATCTCAGACTTCTGGAGGGGATGTAGATTCATAATAGTGAGTGGAATTAGGAGGGTGCTGAGCCTGTGGTTGTTCTATATGCAAGCATCAGTGTCTTGAACTGGATGCGAGCTGCAACTGGTAGCCAGTGCAAGGAGATAAAGAGAGGTGTATCATGGGCTCTTTTGGGCTCGTTGAAGACCAGTCGTGCCGCTGCATTCTGAATCATTTGTAGAGGTTTGATTGTGTTTGATGGAAGTCCAGCCAGAAGAGCATTGCAGTAGTCCAGCCTAGAAATGACAAGGGCCTGGACAAGAAGTCGTGCAGCATGCTCTGTCAGAAAGGGCCTGATCTTTCTGATGTTGTGAAGTGCAAACCTGACCGAAGCTGATGGGGTAATTGTTGATGAACCTAACTGAATCGAGAAGTCATGCTGTAAAGTTGGAGTGGCAGGGAAGACAAGAAGCTCAGTCTTTGCCAGGTTGAGCTGTAGGTGATGTTCTTTCATACATGCCGAGATGTCTACCAGGCAGCCTGAGATCCGTGCAGCTACCGTTGGATCATCTGGTCAAAATGAGAGATAGAGCTGTGTGTCATCAGCGTATAAATGGTAGGAGAAGCCATGTCTTACATTTTATCTTACATTTCTCACATTTCTATAGCTTACAGTTCTGAGTTTGTATCTCAAAATTATGAGAGTATTTGTGAGATCTAAACTCAGAATTGCGAGGAAAAAGCCCTGCCCAAACTTCCTGTTTTAATAGAAAATATGTTAACATGGAAAATGAAAACGGAAGTTAATTTCTTGGAACTTTAAGAACACTGTTTTCTCAAAAGGGAAGCCAAATGCCATTTTATTTTTCTTATTTTTATCTGGGTTCCTAAATAGATGCAGAAGTGAGCTGGTGTTCTCTTTAAATCTAATCATGTTTTAATTATCCTAAAGCAGCGATACCGTGGATGAAAGGAAGGCAGGATATCCATTAACAGGTCAAGCTTGAAACCTTCTCTAAGGACGCTGGCTGTCGAAGTAGAACTAAAGTAAATTGCAAAGTGAAAATAGAGGCAGCACCATCGTGGTATCACACATTCTGCTTCCAGTGTGCCTATCGAGAAAGAAGCATATTGTTTGGAGGAGGAGCATGTGTGCATGTCGCAAACACAGCTATGGAACACTCTGCATACAGCAATCTCAATATCACAAAAGGATGAGTCATCTGTATTATAATATCCCCTGTGATGTCTCCTCAAAACAAGCTTGATCTACACACAAACAGTGAATAAGTATAATGACATGCCTTAGTTTCTTTTATCTGCGTTCTTAGAAAAGGTTTTGATCCATTTTAGTAACAGACCTGCATGATTTAACCATATTGCACAAGACAGCCATGTTGTAAACATCAACATATGTAACGTCAACATGTCAACTGTAGACGCGGACGCACAAGAAACATATTTCTCTGTGATGCCTTGTGCTATTTATGCCTGGCATCTGACACATAAACACTTTTACATTGCAGTGATTTGTGTTCCAGGGTGTGCACAACAGATGGATGTGGATGCGGTCCAAAAGCATGATTTCAGTGCTAATAATGCAGATGGTACATTGTTAATTTGAAAGGAGCATGTAAACACATAAGATACAATAAGAGTGCTGTAATTAGATTTTCATATTTAGATTTGCACACTTTTGAACTTGCATATATAGGGACACTAGAGGAGTAGTATGAAAAATAGAGTCGTTTACATTCAACCTCATTCAGATGACAATGCATGTTTCTGAAGAAGACCTAATGCTTACAAGTGCATGCATGCATAATGACTCATCCTGTGGTGATATGTTTAATGTAAGGGCCCTTGATTTGCAGCTTTGTTTGCATTGAGGCCTTTTGAATTAGGATATAAGACAGAAGGAATGGGTGGATTACTTCGATCAGAGAGCGAGCTTTCCAAGGAAACTCACAGGTTGGTGCCAGTTTGCTGGTGTGCAAGTATTTCCAATGCAAAAGCCAGCCCTTATGCTACAACTTATGCTTTTTATGCTGCAATTTTCATTGGAGAGTCAGAGGGTACTGCAAAGTGGATTCATCCAACTTAAGTGAGATTCTAAATCAAATCATCAATATAGGTTGGCATTGAGAAAAATAGTATTATTATAAATATTTAAGAATGCATTCATGAATATACATATTTATATAACTGATGTAGAAGTTAAGAAACATATGCATGGTGTAAATTTTAACTAACACTGTATTTGTTTCATTTATAACCTAAATGCTATTTTGGTATTAAATATTGTAACATTCAATTACCACTGCATTTAGGCATTTAATTTGACTATTTATATTTATATAATTATGGATTATTTATATTTTTAGATAATTTATAATCAAATATAATTTATGAATGTATTATAAAAGGGCAATATCACACAAGCAGATATTTTAATTATGCAAGGATGCATTACATTGATTGAAAGTGAGAGTAAAGACTTTTATCATGTTAAACAAAATTCATACAAAATATTTTGTTATTATTAATGTTTTTATCTTTTTTTAACTTTCTGTTCATCAAAGGATCCTAAAAAAGGTTATTGCTGTTTCTACTAAATACAAATTATGTAAACATTCACATTTTACAGTATATAAGTACACATGAGTGTATTGTGTACATGTATATGTAGTTAATAGCTAATTTAGTTAAATATTGTAAAATGTATTTGAAATACATTTATTTAATTCTAAGTATACTACAAATATATTTATAAAATATGTACTTCATAGAAAATACCCTGCAATTGTCCTTTTGGTATACTAAACTGGTATACTTAAAGTCTGCTAAATTGGAACAAATAATTTTGTGCTTAATGCACTTCAATTGTGCAAAAGTAGTGCTAACTAAAAATAGCTAGCTAAAGCTAAAGTAAAGCAAGTTATACTTGCTAGCTAAAGTAGAACTATTGCAAGTATACTTTAGGTACACTTTAAATATTTTGCATTTAAAGACAGTTATTATTCAAAGATCATACAATCAAATTTCAATCAATTTTGTCTTAAAATTGAAGTGAACTTTTACAGATATTACTCAGTGTTTAAGCAGCAGTGAACACTACGTATAGGGACCCTGTGAATTAGAACACAGCTAAGAGTCTTATATTTGATGTTGTAGGTGTTGCTTGTGAAGGGGAAGTAGAAGGGAGAAAAAGACAGAAAAAATGAAGAGAATGGTAGATATGGACATTGGATGTCTCTTTCCACCTCTTTTGTCATAAGTGAAGGGTGCTATTTCTGGCATGTCGTCAGGCTTTTTCTTGGAGTTATGCGTATGTCTCCGAGTCTACCTGAGATCTAATTACATAGAATGACTGCACCTGACAGCCAGGGATGACATGCTCGCACACACTCGTAGAAACACACCAATGACCTCATCAGATCCCTCTCAACTCTTAACTAAAGGATGAACTCTATGAATATTAATGCTGGAGAAATTAATTCATGATTATTCAGATGCTACATAAGGTGTACAGCAGAACAGACAGTGTGGACGTGGTTACAATTCAAATGAAGGTGTCCATTTAATTGTGTTATCTAGAAGAATGTTCAAAATATTCATTTTTGGTTTCTAAAACATTCTCTAAATGAATGTTGAAGAAATGATGCAGCCGATTTCCAAGCTCTGATCCTTTAGAAGTCCGACGTTTGAATCCAAATCTGTGATATCCGAGTGAGAACCACCTGAAGGAATTTACGTAAATCCATTCTGCAAATGCCACAACCTTATGAGGTTGGCCACAAGCAAAGGAGGGATTCTCAGACTGAAGTGGAGGGATTTAGACATCATCTCTTTAATGGCAATTAGTTTAATGGAATATAATGAATAGAGCAGAAAACTGAAGCATAGCAAGTTTGGGCCTGGTTTGTACTTGAATGGAAACCCTTCTGGGAAAACCAGGTTAATGCCGGAAGAGGTCATGACAGGTTGCTGTGTTCTGTGTGAATCTGTATGCCTTGATGTGCGATGAGGACATTATGTTTTGAAAAGTCTTTCAATTCTAGTTCCTGTTGTATGAAAGCTGTTTTTGAGTAAAGAAAAGCACAGTACTAGCTATTTGTTCAAAGATCATAATCTGTTCAGAGCAGTAGCACCATACTGTGAAAAAACACCTCTGTAAATACTGTTCCTGTTTAAATGGCCTGTCTTATCATAGCCTAGCCCTGAAAAACTGGCAAACAGTGTTTGGACACTAAAGAAATAGTTCAGCTCAACCAAAGCTTAAAGGGGTAGTTCACCCCAAAATTAAAATTTTGTCATCATTTACTCACCCTCATGTCGTTCCAAACCTGTACGAGTTTCTTTCTTGTGTTGAACATAAAAGAAGAAGAATGCTGGTAACCAAACAGTTGATGGTCCCCATTGACATCCATAGTATTTATTTTTCTACTGTGGAAGTCATTGGGGACCAACAACTGTCTGGTTCTTCAACATTTTTCAAAATATCTTATTTTGTGCTCAACATGTGAAAGAAACTTATACACGTTTGGAACAACATGGGGGTGAGTAAGTGATGACAAAATGTTTATTTTTTGGGGTGAACTGTTCCTTTAAGCAAATAAGTACACTACTGTTCAAAGGTTTGGGTCAATAAAAATATATTTAATTATTTCAAATAAATGAATACCTATATTCAACACACTGTTACACTATTACAAACACTCAAACTGTTTCTATTCTGTTCTTTTGAATGTTCTATTCATCAAAGAAGGAATTTCCAAGAACCGGTTGCACAAAACTATTATGTTTTTAAAATACATTGAAATATAAAGCAATTATTTTAAACTAATATTATTTTTTTCTACTGTGTTTTGATCAGATGGGTGACAAATGCAATGTTCTATTTTTAGACACAGATTAATCTGGCAAGATTTGTGAATTATGGTAAAAAAATTTGGTTTGCTCATCCAAGAAACTGTCAGAATGGTATCGGAAAATAATTCATATTAACATTATATCATTATTAATATAATGCTTAAGCCATATAGATCATGTTTATGGTGTTTTTTGCTATGTTTTTGCTTCACAGACATGAACTGTCATTAATGATTCTAAAATGTCTTCTTTTGTGTTCCACAGAAAATAATGACAGCATATGGGTTTGACGTGAAAGTGGGTAAATAATGACAGCATTTTCATTTATTGTTCAACTATTATCTTATTATCTTGAGGATTGATGTGTGCAAATGTTCTGAAGAGCAGTATTTGAGATCTGATGCCTTGAAATAATCATGAATGACATCTTTATGAAAATACCTGCTTCATGGCACGTCAAAAAAGAAGAATGTCACAGATTTTATCACCCCCCATTTATTATAGTAAAGTTTTTGTAACTAACCTGTCATCATCAAACAGTACTCGAACACCATATCCTTCTCATATCCTCATTATCCTAGGCTTTTGCTGACAGCGTGCTTACATCCACTGGCTGGGCTGGTGCTGTGGTGCTGTGGTGCTAGGCAGATGTGCTGTTTCTGTAACACCTTTAGCAGGAGCCTCAGATGGAGGAAGAGTGGCCTAAATAAATAAAGTCTCCATGCTGAGTTCCCGAGTGACTCCTGCTGCTTTCCCTGATGCTGTGTGTTTGGCTGCTCTCTTTAAACCCTGTCGTCCAAGTAATGAACTGGCCCTCGTATTTAAAAAAGAGAGAAAAGATATTAAAGTAATGATGTATGATGGCATCCACATAGGTACATAAGTGAGTTATACTAGACATAGTGTACACTATTTAAAAGTTCAAGGTCTCTTATGTTCACCAAGGCTGCATTTATTTGATTAAAAACACAGTAAAAAGTGTGACATTTTTACAATTTAAAATCACTGTTTTCTATTTTCAGATATTTTAAAATGTAATTTATCCCTGTGATGGCATTACTTCAGTCTTCAGTGTCACATGATCCTTCAGAAATCTTCCTAATATGCTGATTTGGTGCTTAAGAAACATTTCTTAAACATTTCCTATAATCAAGGTGAAACCCGTGATACATTTATTTCTGGATAATTTTATGAATAGATAGTTTAGAAAAGAATACCAGTTATTTGAAACCAAAATCTTTTTATAATATTTAATTACTGTCAGTTTTGATTAGTTTAATGTGTCCTTGCTAGATGAAAGTTTTTTTTTTCAAAGGGTTAACTTTTGTTTTTACATTTTCTCTGTAATTATCAAGGCATCTGTTGGGGTCTAGCAAAGTTAAAGGGTTAGTTCACCTAAAAATTAGCCTGTGTTTTCTCACCCTCAAGACATCCTAGGGTATATGTCTTTCTTCTTTCAGATGAATCCAATCAGTTAAAACGCCTGGACGGCTTCCAGGTATGACAGTTAGATGAAGTGAGTGAGAAGTATTTATTACATTTGAAATTTGATATAATGTTCTTACAAAAACACATGGATTTGCTACAGGAGGCCTTTATACTTTATAAAAAAAAATTTTTTTATGGATGCACGCGCTTTATTTAACGTGTTTTGGACTGTTGAACAGAAACAACCACCCACTGCAATGATAGAGCTTAGAAGTGCCAGGACCATTTTTAATGTAACACGAATGAATTCATCTGAAAGAAGAAAGTCATATACACCGGATGGCTTGGAGGTGAGTAAATAACAGGCTAATTTTCATGTATGGGTGAACTAAACCTTTAATTACATTATGTACATTTTATGCAATGCTTGTTATGTAATGTCTAATACTAAGCCACTCAACAAATGTAACTTTTGTTGAGATCACTCAACAAAAGTTACATTACATTGCTATGTAGAAAGAATACAGCTTTTTAGGTCCCGCCCCCACACAATTGAGCTGTTAATTGAATAATTAATGTCTTGTCTTTACACTGCATATTTACAGATATTTAAAATGACTCAGATTTTCACACAAAAGTAGCTCACAGCACATTTCTAAGAGATTGAATCATTTCTGAGATTGAATCATGCAGATGACCAAGTAAGTGTGTTCTCACATCATCTATTCTCTCATCGCCACAAAACTCATTAGCGCTGTGTATTATAGAAATCACATCCACTGCGGTTGCAGGTTTCCATACATTCTTTGATTGATGACGTCAATTGTGCTGCTTGCAGCTTCTTCCAAATGAGACATCACAGATTGATTAATGGACAAATAATCTGCATCAGATCTGCGATTCCGTCTTGCCCATGATGATATTCTAGACTAGTCCATTTTAAAAGTTTACTTATTAATTCGACTTACATAATTGCAGCATCAGTGATAGTTCCATCTGAACATCAGTGCTAATCAAATAGTCTGGCAAGGCCGAACGGCTATGAAAACATAAATGAGGGTAGCTTATATGCTGTTTTTTATGAAAAAAATGTGTCCTTAAGCACATTAACCATAGTGTGCAAATGCCCAAAGGGACTGTGTGAGGTAAAGAAAGATGCCAGTTTATAAATAGGGATGAACATAGAAATGCCTGGTTTATAACTTCATTGCCATGGTGATAATGACTGTATATTCCCTCAATCGCTACTAATAGAGCCTGTCTTTTATGAAGCATCTCAGAAATACCTGTTTTTTTTACTAAGACGTGAATGTCAAACAATGCAAAGGCCTTTTTCACTTTCACCACTGTCCATTTAAACATTTATACGTATCATATTTCATTTTTATTGTCCTTTATCGTTATGATCTAGGTAGCTATCAAAATGAAATATTGTTGATGTAATGATAGTAGAGGCACAATGAGTCTTGTCTAGCTCATTAACGCACATCTATTAGACATGCTAAGTAAAATAATGTGACGATTGCAGATGACAACCGTTTGAGTTACATGGGCATCATTTTTGAGCCAATCTGATGAGACACGTCAGATTGCTTTGAGCAGGGAGCGTCTGTTCAATAATGCGACATGAAAGGCTGACAGATAAGCACTACCCGACTATTCACTGCCAGCTAATGTGATTGAGCAGGGATGGAGAAAACAGCATTCATGGCACAGATATGCTTCTGTGTTTAAACCACCGATACACCAGACTAACGTGAATCTTCCATTGAATTGGTCATTTTTAATACAATAGGTGTGTGGTAAAAACTGCCTCATACCAGGCTGAAAGAACTTTAATTATTGTCCTGCCTTTGTGCCATGTCTAAGCTGTAATAATAGCAAATTCTTTAGCTTTTCATGTCTCATTTGATCACCGCATGACGCACAGGTAAATGTCACTCAGTTCCTCAATTAACTTTGAGTGGATGCCTCTTGAACCGTCATAGTTCATCTCGACGATATTTTAATGCATCGGGGATAGGTGTTTAATTTCTTTCCCACAAATTCAATCTGAAGAGCCTAGAATATGAAAGTCTGACTCTCGTGTCGAACTGAGAAAGGATTCTGTATTGTAGAGGTTATGCCATCTTGTCTGGTAACACGTTCAAAGAGTCCCTGTTTAAGACTCATTATACTATATTTAACTTATTATTTAGCGTTCAGAGCCAGGCATTTATGATAATGTTAGCTCAAAGATTGAGGGTCTCTGCAAAGACAAGCTATTTTGTAATGTTATTGTCTCCAAATGTCATCATTTATCTTTTCTCTTCAGGGATGCACTGTAGCAACACACAGTATCATCACCTGTTGTAGAGAAAAGAGCGAGTAAAAGAATGGTTTTAATTTCGACATACTTGAGTTAACAGTTATATATGATTTAAATATATTGGCAAGCATAAGGTGTAAATCAGTTCCATGCACGCATGCAAATTCATATGGCGTTGTCCTAGCGATTTTCTTTCTTTTGTGTCTCTCACTTAAAGATGTTTGTGAGGGGTTCACAAATCAACCAATCAAGTCCTTATTTACTAACAAGAGGAGTAGGAACAGACTGTTCTTAACTCAAGAGCTCTGCACACACTATTAGTCAATTATTTACTTAGACTTTCTTGTGAAGAACATGAAAAATAAAACAGCCACATTTATATAATAGCTATCATGAGAATTATTCTGCAAAATGGCAATAGGTATTTTTCATAGATGAGGCTTTCTTTATAATCACCATATCTTATATGCAAAGTTGGATTTTCTTCTTCTTGGCTGTTCAGATGCACTTTTTTATAATTGCTAGAGTGGCGTTTCTATCAGTTGATATATTTGGGAATCGCTCAGCAGAGAGCATTTTTCTTTTGCTCAATGTTACTGTTAATGTTACACATTTGGTTTATGACTGATATAGTAATCAATTACATGTGTATATTTGGTGTCTTATTTGTATTGTTAAAGGTTCAGCAAAAAATGAAAATGAGCTAAAAATTTACTCACACTCATGTTTGATTCTTCATCAGAAAAGATTTGGTGAAATTTAACATGAAATCACTAATTGCTCACCAATGGATCCTCTGCAGTGAATGGGTGCCATCAGAATGAGAGTCCAAACAGCTGATAGTAACATCACAATAATCCACAGTACGACTCCTGTCCATCAATTAATTACTTGTGAAGCGAAAAGCTGCATGTTTGTAAGACACAAAACAATTGATAAGGCAGTTTAACTTGGAACCAATGTTTCTGGTCAAAATATGAGTCAATAATCCATAATAATGCTTCCTTCAGTGAAAAAAAGTCTGTCCCATGTTGTGATAATCATCTAAAATGTTATAGATTAGTTGTAGATCAGTGGTTCTCAACATTTGAAGGCTCCCCTTTAATATTTAGAATTAGTTTAAGTGATTTTGTTCTTTGCTTATAATTTTCATGTAATTTCAAGATTGCAAAACTAGATGTGTTCAGGGAAATTGGCTGTTGAAAGTATTTCAAATTAAAAATTCTTGAATGAAATGACGTGAATAAAGATTAGTTCATGTTGATGAACAAAATTTAATAACGGAGTCACTAAATTGGTCCAATCTTCCCATCACTGTCCTGCGACACCCTTGAAAGTTGGGTGAAAAAAGGCCACCTAGTGGGCCCCAGATTTTTGTTTTGATTTTGGCCTGTCTAATTAATATTCATGAGCCTCTCTGCTGATTGGCCTGTTGTTTTCTGAATGACGCATGGCTAGGCACAGGTAACTAGGGTCATGTAGGGCCGACGTCACAATTACGTCAAAGTGCTAGCTGCAAAGCAAAGGGAAAACTAAAGGTGGCCCATTCAAACCAGCACAGATTCGGCTACATAAGGAGCTTAAAATATCATCTTGTTGTGATGTTAGGTGCCAGAATCAACGTAATACAGCCTCATATTAGAAATTTGATCGCACACCTGCTGCCACTGCCAGACAAAAAAACGACGACAGCTGTGGTTAAACGCGATAAAACGAGTGGACTGGACAGAAACAATCGTCAAAAATGATCGCGTTTGCAGCGCACACTTCTTATCAGAAAAGGATCAATAAAGTTTTGTCTTTTGTTGTTATGGGCGCGTCTGAAGATTTCTTGCATCTCACGACTGTCATGTATGAAATAATGTCTGTGTGCATGTGTGTAAAACAACAAACTGATGATTTATATATAATTGTATATATATTGTTGTGATTAATTGTGGCTGGAATAATAATGTAGCAGTAAAAATAGTTGCCTGCTGAAATCGAAATTTATTTACATATTCATCATGACTAGATAGACAAGACATGGTGTGTTTGTCTTTATTATACATGTTAGACGTGATTCACCTCATAGTAACAGTTGTGTCAGATTGTCCATCCTTTGAGTGAGAGTGTAACGTTACAGGTGAGCCGATCTGGTTTCGTCCTTCAACATGTTTCCGTGTTGTTGTTGCTCAGCAATGACATGGACGCGATTTTGTCTGGGGTTTGGCAAAAGGACGGTGGGCGGTGGGCGAGATGGGGACTGAAGGTGGTGACTGAGTAGTTGACGGACCTCTGTTATCAGGAAAAAAGCCAGGAAATTTCAGTTTTGACAATATGGGACCTTTAAAAGTGAGATACTTTATCCCAACCATTTCATTCTGACTTTCAACATTATAAGCCTTTTGTTCTCTTTTAGGACCTTTGCTCTCGTACGGAGATGGCCAGCGAGAGTGGAGAAGGTGATGTCCTCAGAAAGATGTCCAAATGTAGCAGAAAAGGAAGGACTGGGGATTCTTGTCCAATGATTGTTGAAAGGGTTGAAAGGGATTACAAATGTCACAAACATCAAAAAATCTACTGGGCCACAAATTTCATCCACACAGGACTGTCTTCTAACAAGTCTGCCCACCCTAGCATCTTCCCAGCTACTCAAGTGACATTTTTCCATGTCTAGCCCACTGTGTTCTAATCAAATGTTGTCATCCCCGAAACAGCAAGTGTCCTTTCTCAAGGCAGAAAAAGTATCAAGAAGAATATCCGTAAGAGACATGAAAAGACTCATTTTGTCACACATCAAAGTCCATTTTCAGGCCATCGCTTTAATGCATTTTGTCTGCAAATCCACAAAAACTAGAGGAAAATGATGTCATCTTGAGCCTTCACAACACTCTTCTGTATTTTGAGGTAAAGTCAGGTAAACTGGTCCACGTGACATCATCTACTCTCTTAGAAACGTTTGTTTTGATATGAAGGAATATTCCATAGTGAATTTTTTCACAGGCGCTTTACCTGTATTTTAAATTACACATTGCATTGTGTTGTGTTTCATGGTTAAAGGAAGTGTATTGTAGAATTATAGAATTACAATTTCTTGTTTAATATTTTTTTTTGCTATTCAATACGTTTTTAAAGAAGTCTTTCATGCTCACAAAGGCTGCATTTATTTGATGCAAAAATATAGTTAAAACAGTATTATAGTGTAATTTATTATAACTTTAAAATAACTGTTCAAAAGCTTGGAGTTGTCACAGATTCACCAGCCGCACCAGCCACCTACACTAGATAACTATCACCTGATTACTGATTACAAACACCTGAATTAACTTACCTGGCCCTATATCAGTCGACTCACCTCATTCCCTCGTCGGCTGATCTCAAGGTTGCATACCTTTTCACCGCTCTCTCCACTTACCTGGTCGTGGCTCTTGATCTGATGTGGACATTCCCTGCAAGGATTAAGATAAGACAGTCATTCTTCAGTTTGTGATCTTCATGGACAGTTTTATGTTTGAACTCACAGTTTTGATTCTGCCTCAGTTTTTTCTCAATAAAGAAGCTCTGAATCTATCTTCTCCTGTGTGCCTCTCCATCCAGGTGTGACAGGAGTCAGTATAATTTGTTTTGGGGGGGATTAAATAAATTAACTTTTATTTAGCAAGGATGCTTTAAATTGACCAAATATTATGATAATACATTTATAATGTTTTTATTTCAGATAAATGCTGTTCCTCTGAACTTTCTATTAATCAAAAAGACCTGAAAAAATTATACTCAGCTGTTTTCAACATAATAATTTTTTTTTTTTTTTTTTTGAGCAGCAAATCAGAATATTAGAATGATTTCTGAAGAATCATGTGACATGAGTAATAATGCTAAAATTTCAGCTTTGAAATCACAAGAATAAATTACATTTTAAAATATATTCAAATAGAAACATTTGTTTTAAATACAAAAAAAAAATTTCAAAATGTTACTGTTTTTGCTGTACTTTGAATCAAATAAATTCAGGCTTGGTGAGCAGAAGAGAATTCTTTAAAAAAACATTAAAAATTTTACTGTTCAAAAACTTTTGACTGATAGTGTATATTTATAAAAGAAATTAAAACTTTGATACATTTTTATTCTTTAAAGAATAGAAAGTTCAAAAGAACAGCTAGAACAAAAACTCATTGGAAGTATAGAAAGTTGTAGCCTTCCCCTTTTTTCTCTAGAGCTATCTTGGTAGCAGAAAATATATTATATTCATTTTATAGAGGACTTTATTTGGGATTTGCTATAAAATAAATAAAAAAAATGTTTTTTTTAAATGGATTGGATCATCACCACATGGAATGTCATAGACAAATGGAAAAAAAAAACACTACGAGCTATTTTGATTGTCCCCAGCATAAGAAATAACATGTCTGAACAAAAGCTTTGATATTGATTTTTTTTCATGTCTGGACACTATACAATGATGATGAATCCTTTTTAATACTCATATTGATCTTTGCTCTCTGTGGCTCACTGATCCCGAACAGTGATGGAATAGACTTTGACATTCACATGATATGCTTTTGTCTGTTACAATATTACTGCCTCAGTTTTAATCTCACCCTCTTTGAAGACCAGTGAGGAGGTGCATATTATCATATGATTTGCCTTTATAGGTCCATTTCTGATTATCACAGTCATATAGGGCATAAATGATCTGTAGACATAATTATAAGTGCTGAAGCGAAGACAGATTGACGATTGAAACTGATAACTCTGTTCAATACGTTCCGTCTCAATAGGAATTTTAGCGCTTTGCATTTATCTTGTGTATGTCTAGTGTGCTGCTAAAGGTCAATTGATTGGTGCTTGGGGCTTGTAAAAGGTCAGAAATGGCTGTGTCTTTGTGTCTGCTGGAGAGAGGAAATGCTCTTGTGTCGCTCTGTCTGTGGTCTCTCTCAGGGGGGATGCTGGTAGAAGCCACTGCTCCAGTGTCGCGTCTCTTTTAATGCTCATGGTTAAGACTCAGAAGGATGCGATTGATTGAAGATTGAACCGAGGCTCGAGGACTTTCCATTCCCAATCAACTTCACTCTAAAGTCACTGTGAAGTTGTCATTTTTGTCACAAACACTCTGCAGTCTGTCTTGAGCCAAGCAGGCACTCATACTCTATACCAATCAATCAACTAAACAAGCTAATAACGGTCATTAGAGAAGCACTGCACTCCCCCTTACCAACATTCATTGAGCAAATGGGAAGGGGGCAGAGAGGAAAAAGTGGGCCGTGTCACATCCTGTGGTTCAGACAAACCTCCCCCTCTTTCTCCATTTAGCTGATCTGATTTGGTACAGAAGGAGCTAGAAAGTTTAGCAAGAAAAAGCAGCATGGCAGAATGTGACTCATTAGTATGGGGATGACGCCAGGCCTGTTGAGCTGAGTTTGTGCACAAATGTAAGCAACTCTTGCTGCTTGTTGTCATTTCAATAAGGCTCATTCAAGCTTGATTTGTTTTTTGGGGTTTAATATCTGTGCCCGCTGGTACGATAACGCAGGAGCTATTGTGAATTATGAAATGAGCAGACCTAGATCAGATTTTAGGAGCCTTTCTAATGTAAAATGTAAGAGCATGTGGAGTTAGGCAGGGGCGGTTTCTCCATTAGGGCGATTGGGCGACGCACAACCAAAGCGCAAAAGGAAGGGATTTTTTTCTTTCACATTCAATCACAGTGTTAAAGGGGTCCTATTATGCTCTTTTACAAAGTCTTGATTTTGTTTTGGGTGTGTACTAGAACATGCTCTCGTGCTTGGTGGTACGAAATTTGCATTATTTTTTACATAATTTACATTATTACAATACCTTTCTCCCCTGACACAAACAGCTCGATTAATTCCGGGTTTGATAAAGGCCCACCTTCCGAAAAACGAAATGTGTTGTGATTGATTAGCTGTCCCTGTGTGTTCACACATACTCCGTTTGCAGTGCGTTTGCGTTGCGTATTTTTTACGCACCTATGTTTAACGGATCAGAGCCGTTCACACTGCACGCGGTTGCGGTCCGGCAGTGCAGAGCAGCAGCAGCTATCGTTTCCGCACAGGTCCATTTTTGCTGTGCTGCATGCGCTGAATTAAAGTGACAGCGCCTTGTTCACGGTAAAAATTTAACAGGAGTTGACATGGAAATGTAGAAATTTCACAATAAATAGATATAATTAAAGTCTACTGTGTTTAACAGGCTTTTGGCTAGGTTAAAAGCAAATAAAAGTGCACTTTTAGATAAACAATGCAACATATTTGTGTCTTGTGGAGGTAGAAAACGAAAGTTAAGAATGTTTGTAAATAAGGACAGGAGAGGCAACTGTTTCTGTCTGTGAAAAGATTTAATTTAAAATATGTGTGAAAAGTATATGCTGTGCTTAAATGTGTTTGCACTTGCTTGAGCAACTTAATATACTAGAAGCCAAATGCATTTAATACGTTGTTTATATTAATTGAGTTTAAAGTGAATATGTCTATGAAAGATTGTGTAACTGTACTGTGATAAAAGAGGATCACAATGCTGCACAAGCACGTTCAGTGTAGGGCAGGCTAACAACGTTTGGATTTGAAATTGAATTTTGCTTTAATAGCCGACTGTTTCTGTCATGGTTTTAAATGTGATAGCCTAACACAATGTAGGCTATATGCTGTGTTTAAACACTTGCCGCCAGGATCAGGCACAATGCTGACTGCTAAAACGTTTGGATTTGAAACAGCCGCGGTCAGGAGCAGACTGCAAACGCGTCCTGTGTGAAAGCACAACGAGTCCGTGCTGCTTCTGAACATCATAACGTTACGTAACGCACACGGAATGACCACATACGCACTGCAGACGGAGCATGTGTGAATCAAGTCCGTAAGACCGCAAGTGCACATGAAGTGTTCCATTTGGGACAAGGCCTCTGTCAGATTGAGAATCGCCCCGAGTGTTCCCATAGACTTCCATACAAATACTTTTCAAACTGCAGGCACTGCAATGCAATCTCAATGGGTTCCGGGAGGGCTAGCACTAGCGTGCTTTCATCATCATACGTAACCCTTAACTTGTGCAGCGATTGGTCAAAACAAACATACCTCTAATAAGAAGAAATATGAAGTCAGGACTAATCTGTATGGGCTGAATAAAGCAAACCAGTATCTTACCAGAGAAGTTTTGATTGATGACAATTGTAATGGAGGTAAAGACGATTACAGTCAGTGTCATGAATCCTTACATTACTAGACGCGTGCAAGTGCAGTGTGCAAATAAACCGTATATGTGCGCTCTCTGATAGTTTTATGAGCACATTTCAGTATGATCGCATGTCTGGCAAGTGTTTTATAATGGACACTCGTTGAAAAGCTTGTTTTTATAAAAGTGCTGTTTTGACATCAAAATTCACTCTGACAGGAACTGTTCACTGTATTTATTTACTTTTTAAATGTATGTTTTGCTCTGTGTAATAATTCTGAATACATATCTGTGTATATTTATATAACTTTAAGGCGACTGGGATAGTGGTCTGTTGGCGTCTTTGTGTGGTCCTGCTTGGTACTGCAGCTTGACTTTTAGTCATTTATATATGTATGGAAAATGGCCTAAAAAAATGTCACATTTATTTTTCTCACAGATTTTGCTGTTGCACTGTATACATCATATTTTTATTATTATTACAATTAAAAACAAAATGTTTTATTTTTTCTTGAAAAAAAAACCTTGCATAAAACGTAGTTTTGTGAGAATAATCGTCAATCTTGAATTTGGTAAAACAATTTTCTTTATTTAAAATGTTTCATGTCTTAATCCTTATCTTATTGTTATACTTGGATAAATCATATTGGGATGTATGCTACATTTTTTGATCACTGGATCAAAACTGGAGTCACTGGAGTTAGGTGATTGTCAAAGTGAAAATAAAGCAATAAGACACAAGAGGCCGTGTATTACAGGAATGTTAGCACATGTTAGGGGTGTTCTTGGGGCTCTTAACACACTTTACGGGCCAGTACTGCATTGCCACATGAACATCTTAGGTTTATTGATCTCGTACATGTCTTTTTATGCCTTACATGTTTAAATCTTTGTTTTTCTGTGATGTATTCTATAGTGTTGTTGTAAATTCTGCTGATTTGAAATAAGATGATATTATTCAGCTGACTTACATGAGATCAGAAAGAATGTGATTAAAACTACAAAATGATCAATAAAGCCATAATTTTCTAGTAAATATGTGTTCGTTATTATTGTGAATTTACAATATAGCAAGAATTTTTTTATAAAAATATATATTTTTTAAACAGTAGTACCAACAATATGATAAAAAGACACCAATGCTTAATGTAATGCTACAATAAAATTAGAAATTACAGTTCCAAACTGTACACTACCAATCAAAAGTTTCGAATGAGTAAGCTTTTTTTTTATTATTTATGCTTTTATTCAGCAAGAACCAATTGATTGAAAAGTGACAATTTAATGTTACATTTTCCATTCTTCTTTGCAAAAACTTTTACATTCTTAAATTATTTTTCAAATGAATGTTGTTGCTTAGGCTACTATTCATTCATTAGGCTACTATTCATCAAAAAAAGTCATGTTTTCCATAAAGTATTAAGCAGCATAACTGTTTTCAGCAATGATAATAATAATAAAAAAGGTTTATTGAGCACCAAATCATCATATAATAATTATTTCTGAAAGATCACGTGACTGTAGACTGGACTAATGGCTGTGGAAATGTTAACTTTGACATTCAGCAATAAATTGCACTAAGATATATTTAAATAGTTATGCTAAATTGTGCTAATATGTCACAATAATACTGATTTTAAGGTATTTTTGATCAACTAAATGCAGGCTTGGTGAGCATAAGAGACTTTTTCAAAATCATTAAACACACAGAAACGTTGTAATGTACAGTTATAGAGATGTGTTTGCAGTAATTGTACAGCTTCAGACATGGCTCATCCAATCTGAATTTAGAGTCTGAACTATATTGTGTTATTGAAACAGCCTGAAGTTGACATTAATAGTGTAATAGTACTCTACAGACTCTTTCTCCCACAGCTGTTAAAGTCTAAATGACTTAGTTTGTACTAATGAAAGTAATTCAGTTTTACACTGATGTTAATCACACCCCCAAGCCACGAGCTGATAGATTTACTGGCACGTGCTCTGTGTCTCGGTGATCAATGTGAATGGAAGAGCAGGAGAGCAAATTGCTGGCTTATGAGTGTGACCTTGTTTGACCTGCGAAATCTACCTGTTATGGAGCAGACTGGAGTGAGGAGTTTATGGAAAAGGTTTATACTGTACATGTTTAACTTTTTGATGTATTCTGGTTGGGAAATGAAATGCTTACACAACCTCAAGGCAGTATGTATTATATAGTAACATTCTTGCATATATGAATAGGGGCTGGTATCATAAAAGGTTTAGAATATAGTCTTACAAGTTAGTCATCTACATTTTTCTTTAAGGCTGGTCGTATTTTTTATGTTTTTATTCAGTCACATAAAAGCATAGTTTTGACTAAGTTAAATCCAAAAATAAGACTAATTAGTTGTTGGCTGACTGCTAGTTTATGCAAGTTTATGCAACTGGCCCCAGGTCTAGATAATATTTTTATTGAGTATAGATTACTGTGAGATTATACTGATCCTAGACTTATATCATTTATATTAGATGTGTTCATAATAAGAAGTTCGAACATGCAATTAGTTTGACTTTCTTCTGTGTAATTTGAGGTGAAACTGAATATGCTGCTGTGTATTTCTTCTGTGTGCTGTGTTACTGTGTGAACAGCCCCACCTGACAGATTTATTCCACCGAATGACCATCTTTAATTCATTCATTTCATAATCTCTCTCAACCCATGTATATAATAATGTCACCCCACCCCTCAATACTTTTTTTGTAGTTGATTACCATATCCTAGCTTTTTCTTTGCTTTTCGTTGTCATGGTGACAGGTCTCTGTGCTTGCATCTAATTAAGAAAGTGAATTACTGTCTCGATCACTAGAGTCTTATCCCACTATCACCACAAGAGGTCACTGACTAACCTGTCGATGACTGTTTAGGCACCGGAGAAAGTCCTGGCTTAAAGCCCTTACAAAGGTATGCAGTTTTATGTTCTAATTATTGCATATAGGATCCTCCCTGCTTGTCAACATGTATTTGCATGCTTAGCCAATAGTAAGAGTCTGCTGAGTGTCTGCTGTAGCCACAGGGTGTTAGATGGTGTGGGAAAAGTCGTTAAGACTTCGTTACAGAAGTGCGAGACAAAATTCAAAGACTTGCCAAAAAATACACAAAGAGGGGAAACGGTGTAAAACCAGTAAAGCTTGGTCGGGTTTTTAGAAGATGGAGGCATTAATTAATCGCTACCAAGTTTTTGCTGAGTTTTTCTCGACAGGTAACCCTGCTGAACCCCAGCCTGGTCTAGGCTGGTCATAGCTGGTCGGCAGGCTGGCTTTAGAGGGGTTTTGGCCACTTCCTTAGCTGGTCAGGCTGGGAGACCAGCTGGAAGCTAAAACCAGCTACTTCCAGCTTAAACCATCTAAGACCAGCCAACCAGCTTAGGCTGGTTTTAGCTCTTTGTTTGTTGTTGTTGTTTCAGCAGGGAAGTTCAACTTAAAGTTAAAATTTGCCTATTATGTTGGACCTTTTATTGAAAGTAGCTTTCAATTGACGTTGAGCAAAAGGAGTGTTTGCAAAAGTTGTTTTAAAATATGTCTAATTTTTGTAATGTTAATAAAGCAACTGTATATATTATTATTGTTTATTATTATTATTTTACCTTGGAATATCAGTTTCAGAATCATTCTGATACTAGCATCTGTTTCTTTCCCACGCTTTCCCTAAAACATGTCTGTTTGGATGAGTGGGTATGAAATTCCACGGAAAGGGCGGATTGCTTTACAGCAGCAACAAATGCATGTCATGTACAGCTGTCAGGACAGCGATATATTTACAACAGTGGATTCCACTCACTGTAATTCCCCAAAAGGTCTGTTTTAAGTTTTTGTTTTCTTAAAAAAACTTACATATTAATTAAACAATCAACTGAGAGAGCTTTACATCTTATGAGGTTCTGTAACACGATTAGATTGCTATCCATATTGTTTTTTTTGTACAAAAAAACATTTCAATTTAAAGTTGAACTCAAACCAACTACCAAGTTGCAAATCTTCTGGCTGTTATGTAAACTAAAGCCTGCTAGCTATTTGCCTTCAAAATGTCTGTCGTTATGTCTCACCAAGCTGTCTAATTAAAAATGAAATGGGGGGTTCAACACAGGAAAATTAAGATGAAGCTATAGGGTCTGAGATTACTGTTCGTGTCCAGTTGCTTTAGCGAACATTGACTCCCCTCATACATGATTGCTTTCTTGCTTATTGTTGAGTGGTGCAGCATTTGTTTTTAGGTTAAGAGATGAAGCGCGAGACCAAACAAACTTAAAATGATGAGGACACCATGAGTAATGCTGTTTCTATGGTTACAGTAAAGAAAAGGCAAAAATTGTTTGGGAGTTATTCCAGCTACATATTATACATGTAATTCTATGTCTGCAATGACTCACTTAAGTATAGCATTAGAATGTCCACACACACTCACATCTATCTATCTATCTATCTATCTATCTATCATGACTTTTGTCTTTTTTTGATAACACGAGCAAAATAAATGTTGCTTTTATTACATTACAGTGCGTCAAAGTTAACCAGTTAACTAATTTACATTGCAACCAATTTACCTGCCAGAATGCCTGTTTACTGGGTTAAATAGTGACATAAAAGGGGTTCAAAAACAATGAGGCTGGGCAAAGAGGTTAAGGATAACACAAGGTCAAAAAGCATATTTACTTTTAAGCTTCCAAAATGGCCAGTAATCTTCCTCTGCTCTACACATGCTAACTCTGTCAATCACAGGCCTCTTGTAATGTTATGAAACATAATAATTTTGTGTTGTTGAAAATACAATTTAACAGCTGTCCCTCTCTGCTAACCTATACTTATTTTGATTTCATGCACTCATCAAGCCACATAATTTCTGTTGTTGTGATGAAATCTGAGAGGGGAAGTTTGAAAATGGAGAGACGATACCCTCTGGTGGTACCGATGGAGTTTAGCTTTGTGAATCAATGATAGTTTACATTGTAAAGCACTTGAAGGATTGAAAATCCTTTTTTTTCTAATTATCTTTTTGGTATATTTTTATTGTGTGAATAAAACTATGTAAATAAATAAATTATTTTTGTTAAAGTAACCTCAGTGATGTGGGGAAAAAGAATGCTATTTTTTGCTAAACATATTCTATAACTAGCGAACACATTGAATTTGTTTGTTAACTCCGTTAAATCACTCAACAAACACATTCTAAATAAATCAAAAGCAAAACAAAGAGGTTTTTATTTGTACAAAATGTTCCAACTCTGCATATCATACAGTTATGTCAGTCACACACAAACTTATATTTTATTCATGAGTTCATTAATAAGCATTATACATGCTTGAATTACTCTGTACAAGTAGAAAAAGCTTACACCAATAGTGTTAAAAGAAAATTCTTATACATACCCCGAGGCTGCAACAGATACAAAACCTGATATTCCGGCTGCCCAGTTTTTATGGCATTATACATGTTACTACACTTTCAGGAAACTTTCAGGTGTACGAACCAGCGCTCATGTTATCTCTCAAACCCAGTCTGTCCATATCCCTCCCAAAAATTATTATATTCACTGTATATTACAGGATATATTGTACCCACAGATATCCAAAGCCAGTTTTTGTTTTGTATTTTGTAAGCTTGGAGATGTATATAAACGAAAAGTAAAAAAGAGATACGAGCCATGAGCAAAGGTGTTCACACTCATACAAATGGACAAAATTAATAAAGTAATCAAACAACAGCAGATATGACTTAAGTCCCAGATGGACCAGCAGGGAGTATCGGGCACATGCCCTTATCAGTTCTCCGTCCAACGGATACAAAATGGATAGCTGGGCTGGAAAAGTGATAAGGAGATGTGGTCGACTGAAATCAAAGTCTCACCATGATGGTAGAGTCTCCTGTATGTTCTGTCTATCCAACTCTCCATCCAGTATATTCACAGCAATAGAATGTCAAAAAAAATTCCATTAGCAACAAAACCTCCGACCTACTGTCTAGGGAGTATCCTGAAAATACTTGCAGAGAAAGTTGTTTAGACACACCTCATTGATGAGTTGTATGTCACCTAAGCCCGACCCTATTCTTCTTTTTCTAAGCTCTCATTGGCCCGCAACTGAGATTCGGATTCCAGTCGCTCATCAGAACGCCAGCCAATGGTGTGGGAGAGGAGCGCACAGGCAGCCAGATTGGAAAAGGTGCTATTCACACAGGTGTGGTTCAGCTGTGCATTCCAGCACACACATACCTGTCAGCTTAGACTTCATCTCCATGCCCTGAAGAGACAGGCTCCCAAAACGAGCACTACTTAAGATTGTACAGAACCATATTCCTTCCTTTTAATTGTTCCAATTATTGTGGCTTGCATGTAATAAAAATATACATCTCATCCAAAATGCAAAGTGGCACAATGTTTGGTTTTAATGAGAGTCAGTAGGGTCCAATGGTCTGACATCACACTGAAAATCTAATGTCAAAAGCATTAAGCACAAAACTTTGAACCCTAGTGGGCATTGTGTTTGCATGCTAAACAATTAGATCATTAGCACAATTTTAACATTGAACTTTGTACAATAGCTCAAATGTTATTTTTTTTCAATGATGCAGAAGATGCTCTTTGGATCATTCTGGAGAACATGAACATCAGGTCTGACAAACTTGGGGAGTTCATGTAGACTCCAATTTTCACTATTATCTAACTATAAACTACAAATTCTACCTCAATAAACTCCTAATTTGCTGCTTATTTATAGTTAGTAGGAAGTTGTTAAATTTAGCTAGGCCTATGTAGATAGGGCTGGCCGATAATCGATAACGATAATTATCGTGATAAACCTCTTTGAGAAAACGATAAAAAGAGTTCGATAAATGTTCAATGTGATGTTTATGTTTATGTGCCAAAAGCGGATGAA
Source organism: Ptychobarbus kaznakovi (assembly GCA_027422405.1). NCBI lineage: Eukaryota > Metazoa > Chordata > Actinopteri > Cypriniformes > Cyprinidae > Ptychobarbus > Ptychobarbus kaznakovi. Next base: position 12,581,566 of record CM049809.1, read on the forward strand.
AAACTCTACTCATTTGAACTGTGCCACACGGAGCGTTTATTCGCCAGGTTCAAAGTTCAAATGGCAGCGCAGCTTCAGCTTACAAGAGCAGATGTGTTTATGCACTGACAAGTCTTGGTCACGCGAGCACTAAACATCGCTTAAATTCACTGAAACACAAATGACTGTGATTTAAAACAGTTTAAAGCCAGATGAAACAGTGCTGACAAACAGGAGAAACGCTGCACAGTCAGAAGTCTTTTCATTCTACAAATCACCATCATTTACCGTGGATTTACTGTAGGAACACTAACTGGTAAAAACATGGTATTGTAGCAGAAATGTGGGTTCTTGGCATGTCTGGCATAGGATGCATTGGTTAAATTATGACATTTATCTGAGCATCACAACAGTGGGGTATTACCACCCTGTAATATAGATAGTCAGCCATGTTGGCCAAAAAATCTTGAGGGTTTTAGGTTGCCTTGGCACTTTCACAAGACAGAGTATTCCACTTGAATATTATGTTGTACTGTGAGGTTATCTAAGTATGTCTGTGATACTGATGTTTCCCATACAGTATTAATGAGTGTTTCTGGCCCGTCTCTTCCCTTTTCCCAGGAATGCCCGTCACTTGCACTTGCTGCTGTTGTGAGCAGGCTGCCAGTTTCTGTTTGTGTCTGTGTGCTTGTTTAGCCCTGTTTGTTCACATGCTTCAAGGGAATAAGCCAAACTTAAAGACCCAGCTGGTGGTGGAATGTTAAATATAGGTTATACTGAGACTTCTAACACTACAGTATAAATAATCTACAAGTATGATTTCAGTCCAATAAGTAGAGATAGCTTCTTCTTTTTTATTGCACAGAATACAGTATAAACCACAATGACTTAGCATATACTTGATCAGTCAGTTTACAGATGTGACCCATTTAAGACTCTCTTATATAGTTATCTGTATGTGTAAAAAAATGAATTGAACTGGGTTAAAGTAATTCAGTTTTAATAATTTCAGCACGATATAATGAATAATTTCAGCACTTTTTTATTTTTATATTTATTTTTAAATATAAATAAAAAAATACAATTTTGACAAATCCCACCGGTTTAAGATTTTCAAATAATATTTATATGTAATTCTTACTTTATTTCAATTAACAAAATAGTTTTAGTAAACAAAAACATCCCTGGTGTTTTCTCTAGCAGTAGTTATGAATCAGTCTAAACTAGCTTGTAAATTAGGAAATTGTAATATCTGTCTTACTAAAAGCCAGTTTATTATGCTTTTGAATTACAATTTCCATTGACCAAAACTATTTTTTGTCCCATAGTCTCTGTCATAAACTGTCTCTCTGTGTGTTTAAATATGAAAATGTGTTTAAATATGGATATATTATGCTGTTCAATTGCACATTAACCTTTTCTAAACAAAATTTTTTTATTTTTGTATTATCAAATATGCAAAAAACAAAAACACGAAAACAACATATACAGGTAGCATGTTGTCTTTACTCTCTCTCTCTCTGTGTGTTGCTCTCTGTGTGTGTGTGTGTGTGCTGAGGACACAAATTGTATAATGTGTGTTGGAGAAGGTGATTTATGAGGACATTTCAGTGTCCCCATATTTTAAAACTTTAAATCTACAGAGTTCATCTAGGGCTAAGTTTAGTGTGTAGGTGTAGGGCAAAGCACATACGTGTTAATAAGAAGTCTAAACCATAAAAACCAACGTGTGTGTGTGTGTGTGTGTCTGTGTGTGTGTGAAGTTGTGTGTGTGTGTGGTGTGCTGTGTGTCATGTGTGTAATAAGAAGTCTTGAAGTTGTATCCATGTGTGTCAGTCATATTTAAAAAAGGCAATTGCTATAATTTGTATTGTATTAAGTTTGTAGGGCACACTCTTATAATGTAATTATGTAACCATAATTCTGATAGTAAAACATTTTTTTGTAAGTATCAGCTTAAAATGTTATATAAATCTGTCAAATAATTCTGTGTAAATACAACGTCAAAATACAAATTATTTTAATAATAATTATTATTACTATGTTCATTTAGCAATGCAATGCTCAACTGCATTATTTAGCTGATTAAATGTACATCATGCTTTTACTTTTAAAAATCAGTGTCTGAAATGGAAAAACCTTTCATATAATGACCCTGAGTCAGTGCAGGAATGTTTTAGAGTCACGCACATCTCAGGGACTTTGTAAATTAGCTGAGTTGAAGTTAATTTGCCCTTAACACTGCAAAGACCAGCTCTGTGCAGCTTTTCTGCATGGCCGCCCCTCGGGATCCTGATCCATGGTGACGCGTCTGCATAGTAAAGTCAGAAGGAGGGGGAGGGCGTCCCCTCGCTCTGTGTCTGTGTGCATTTGCACACCCTGGTTATCTTAGTCCAGTTCCTCTCAGCCCGGTGTGAAAGTGTTGAGCTAAAGAAAACAGGGTCGGCCTGCTCTTGATCCAGTTCCGGCTTTCTTCTCCACACCAGCTGCCAGTGGCACTCACACGGATGAGGGGAGATCTGCTAAAGCATCTCCACTGCATTGCGGCTCTCTCTCCTGGGATTAGCTGGGCTCTGCTTTCCCACTGTCATATTGCTGGAGTCTTCAGCACGCAGGCAGCGCCACAGAAGGCGGGGGTGGTGTGTGTGACATAGCAATGAGAGTATGAGGTGTGAGATGTGCGGTCTTTGTGGACTGGGCATATTATCATCTGTATCTCAGATTCAGTATTCCTGTAAAGGCAGGAGAGGAAGATGATGCACACGGAGAAAGGCAGCAAATAGACATTTAAGTTTCGTCTGACTTTTCATTTGATCTTAGGTGAATTCAATCCTGTTTGAAAACTGTATATAAAAGTCATACTTAAAGGGGAAAAGTAAAAGTTACAATTTGTAAGACAAATCCATTTTTTTATTATTATTTTTGTGAGCACCATAATTTTTTACCATGGGAAAAGATATTGCCAATATTTGTTTGACTTATGAAGCATATATATTCTACAAGCTTGTAAAACCACATTTAATCCGATCAATTTAGATTAATACTACATGTAAAACTAGAAAACAGCAATTTACAGATTACACTTTTACAAATCAAGGTTCTTTGAAAGGCATCAATGGTCCCATGAAGAACCTTTAACATCAATTAAACCTTTCTATTTCATAAACGGTTATTCATAATAAAAAAAGAACTGTTCAGTAAAAGTCTGAGTGTATATTATTTGGTAAAATAATTATAAAACATATTCCTATATATTTTGAAACACTAAAAACAATATATATATATAATATATATAGCAATCCCGCATAAGAAGTTAAATTAATCTGCTATTTTATTTGTTTTGATCTGGTCAATTTAAATTAATAATATGTATGAACCGATTGACTGATGAATGAATGAGTTAGAAATGAATCAGATATTTTATAACTGAGGAGCAAACAGTAGGGCATTTTAACCAATCTTGTTAAATTCTTTCATTTTGAGAGCAAACAATATTGATTTGTAGTATAGTAGTAGGTCTTTGCACTAGTAAAAATATATTTTTTAAACATGCTAAATTGCTTTCATTCTACTGACAATTTAGTTGACATCGATGCTATTTTTAGTTAGTTATTTCCCAACACTGGAAAACATGTTTTATTATAAGCAAGACGTTTTGTCAATCATTGTTTGTGGATAACCGACGAGGAAAGGAAGAAAAAAGAGTACAAAATTTGTCACTGGGACAGTACCCTTTTAAAAGGTACTAATATGCGCTTTAAAGTAGGCCAACTAATATTTTCCTTTAAGTACAAACGTACCCGTTAGGGATACAAATGTAAAGTAGCAAATAAAAGGTATTTTCCTTTAAGTATAAAAGCGTCTGATAAATGTATTTTTACATACTAAAGATATTTTTACATCTGTATTTTTAAGATTATTGAAAGAGTACCTTTTTACCAGTACTTGGGCATTTGGATTGATGATACGCTTTTATTCAATGTACATATTGCTAATCTAATCAGGAAGCTCAAAGTGAAGCTTGGCTTTTATTTTAGAAATAAATCAAATTTAACATTTAACTTTTAATGCCAAAAAGAAACTTGTAGAAGCTACATTCTTTACTGTGCTTGATTATGGTGATATTTTATATATGCATGCGGCCTCTATTATCTTAACAATTAAGCCTTGATTCGGTATGTTCACTATGTTTTATTACAAATGCAAAATCCCGTACTCATCATTGCATTCTATATGAGATGGTGGGTTGGACATCATTAGCTATACGAAGAAAACAGCATTGGTACATTTTGTATCTATAAAGCAATGTTGGGTAAACTTCCAGCTTATCTCTGTACTTTTCGTTGTCTTTGTTCTGGCAATTACCAGCTATGCTCTCTTGTTTGCTTTTTAACATACCTCGAGTTTGTACAGAACTGGGGAAACTGCTTTTTCATATTATGCACCCTGGGCATGGAATAATTTGCAAAAAGATCTAAAACAAGATAAATTTGTGTCTATTGGTGAATTTAAAGGCATCATAAAGAGAGTGGTATTGGAAGATTATGATTATTTTTGTTGAGAGGATATGTTTAAATATTGTTGTAACATGTATTGTTGTATTTTAAAATGGATCTTATGTTTATGGCTGCTAATATGTTGTAACATGTATTGTTGTATTTTAAAATGGTCTTACTGTATGGCTGCTACCTTGGCCAGGCCTCTCTTGTAAAAGAGATTTTAAATCTCAATGAGACTTCCTGGTTAAATAAAGGTAATAATAAAAAATATGCACCCTTTACAGCTTTTGTACAGTACCTCAGGGTGCCGCCCCAGTGACAGCTTTTTTTTCTTCACAGTGTTATGATTGATGCCCTCTTCAATAAAATAAATTCCACTTTCCATGTCATTTCTGATAACTAGTCCATGTGATTTCAAACATCCATTGTGCAATTTTACAATTTCTTCAATGTGCAATTTTAACCAATTTCCCAATTTCCAATTGACCATCTCCTGCAGATCTCCTGCAAAACACACTTAAACACACTTATCTGTACATAATGTTCTGGATTGAACAAACATTCACGGACAGACACACCGCAATCTCATGAGAGCCAGCTCTAATAGAAAAAGCGCTAGGAATAGCCACTAAGGTCCAAGGGCTAATAGTGGCATGATGAGAGATGATTGTACAATGGCTTGTAAAGACAAGAGTTGGTCAATGGTGAAAGGCCTTGATTGGGTCTTCTTACAGACATCAGGTCATTCTCTCTAAAGATGCCTTTGCGGGGCTGCTTGATGGCAGATGAGGGGGTTGCAGAGGATACATAAAATATTGTTTTAATGTAGGCTTTATTGTACCATATAACATAACCAGGGCATGTTTACACATTTTTCACTTCATAATTTTCAGTCTCTGTAGTTTGCATTTCTCTATCATGGGATTGAAGGAGTTTAAACATGACTTGATCTTAGAATTCAGCATCAGTACTTTGCATCAGTTGCATTTTAAAGGAACAGTTCACATAAAAAAAAATCTCTCAGGCCATCCAAGATGGGTTTGTTTCTTCTCTGGAAAAGATTTAGAAAAATGTTGCATTAGATAATTCCCTCACTAATGATCCTCTGCATTGAATTGGTGCCGTCAAAACATCTTATAAAAACATCACAAGTAATCCGTCCGTCTGTCAATCAACATATTGTGACATGAAAATCTCTATGTTTGCAGAATTTTTTTTTACCTTTAAGGCATTTTAACTTTAAACTGTCCCTGCTCCAGTGCTTCCTCCAGGGAAATCCAACGCCTGTTGTCCTCTCACATCAAACCCCATCAACATATTTGTTGTTATCAATTGCAAATGGTACTTGATCTGTGCATATTTCTCTCCTGTTTCAAATGACTCAACCGCAGAAAGCAATGAATTGAGGACTCTTTTTAGCTGGAAGCAATGTTTTGAATGGATTTGTTTCTCTCAAATACTCAGCTTGTGAATTACTACAGTAGTTGTAAATTATATATTCTCATTCTGACGGCACCCATTCACTGCAGAGGATCCACTGGTGAGTTATGCAATGTTAAATTTCTCCAAATATCTCCCAATGAAGAAACAAGACATTTTCAGCACATTGTTTTTTTTTTTTGGTGAACTATTCCTTTAAGGTAAACCATAATTAATTTATGTTTAATATTCAATTTAACATATATTTATTAATTTGGCACACATTTGTATGCACATACAGTGTATTTTCCCAGGTAATCAAACCCACAACATTGGTGTTGCACGCATCATCTAAATGTGCATATTTTCTGTACATCTTCTATGTTCACTCACAAATAGCAGTTTATTGGCTGATCTGGAGCTCATAATGTGGTGATATAATCCTGTTACTCGCTCAGCAACACATCCTCCTCTTTTATAGCACAGCAGTGCAGCACAGCACCTTTGCCAGCAGGGGGCTGTAAGACTGACTTTCTAAAAATAGTCATCAACTTTATTTCTCGAGGGATACAGAGGCTTTTCTAGAATGTCTTCTATTTCTAAACAAAGCACTCATCTGCTCTGTTATAGAGATTACACGTTGTACAGAATATCCTTGAGCTTTATACGTTGTGAACGGTGAACGAGCAGCTAGCTATTTAATGGCACAGTATATGTTCACATGAATAGTCTGGTCATATATGATCATATATCAAACTGAGATGCACCACTGTATTTCAAAAGGGTAAATATAAGACTGAATTTGGAGCTGTATGTTGTGACGCTGAGGCGGTTTCATAACATTTAGATGTTGATGTGACTTTTGAGACTTGAAGGAAGGAGCCCACATATCTGCCTGTACTGCCTTAAAGACACAAAAAAAAAATTTTTTTGGGCTGTACTGAAATTCACTCAGTTGCTATGGACACAGATCATAGTTTTATTTTATATTTTTTTTTTATCTGTGTCCATGACAACAAACCAGCTATTACAGAAAGGGGCCACAATGGAATTCCCTTTAGAAGAGGTTGCACGTGCAATAAAAAAAGCTGTCAGACTATATATTGTTTCATATCGCATTTACGTACAGAAAGTATAGCCTATACTATATTTGTGTACTACAAAGTTGTGTCTGTCACGATGGTGGTCAACTGAAGAATTAGTTTAAAAATCACATATGACTGATAAATGTGTTGTTGGATATGGTGAGCTGTGTCTTTTTATTTAACAATTATATGAATTATTAGCCTATCAGACTTAACTCTGTACACTAGCAACAGACACTGAGTTTGTTTGTTCAAACTGTGTGCTAATAGTGTAGCGGAGCATGTAGAATGCTGCTCCAGTGTTTTCCGTGCTGACACTAATTGTGGCTTGCATGTGGTATAAGATGAAGAGGCTATGTACTAATGATGAATGGCATGGAGATGCTGAATTCAGATGCATCTCAATAGCTATTATTCTCCATTGAGTGAGGAGAGGAAATGCTTGCTGACTCCAAGGGCGCAGATTACATGAAACGTCCTGAATGTCCTGAAATAATTGTCCCTTTTAACCTTTGCGCTTGTGCTCTGTCCTCAGTGTGAGGTGATTCCGATTTATTTGTGATTTTATATCAATTTGTGCTTTATATGTGGACACAAAAATACAGCAAGCTCAGAAGAGAAAGCGAATGTCATGGAACGAATTTATGATTGTATATTCCAGTGGTAATATATTTATATATCTGTGGGCCAATGGGGATTTACATTGTGTCACTGACCTCATTGTTAGTATAACCTTGACAGTTCATCAAGAGAAAGCAAGTATGGAGATTTATTTGAAAGATGTGTTAGCTTGACTGTCAAGTGTCCTAAACTGACCTATATATTTATGTATATTTTAAATATATTTTAAAATATCTAATATTAAAATTGTATTGGCTCTAGTTTTCTGCTGGATGACAAGTAGTGTAAGATGGGGAAAGATGGAGTTGTTCATCCAAAAATGAAAACTCTGTCATCATTTACTCACCCTCAATATATTCTAAACCATTTTAAATTTTAACGAGAGTAAAACCGAGCTTTGTCTGGTTTGGGGATCCTGCACTTCCTGATCTGTTAAATTTAGGTGAGCTGACCACTTATTGTAAACCTGTTGTCAAAAACTTATGGGTTTTGTTTGATAACGATTTAAACATTTGCTAAACAGATTAACTCAGTCGTTAAATCAAGTTTCTTTCATTTACGACTGTTTGCAAAGGTTAAGTCGTTTCTCTCTTTTAGTGATCTTGTGAAGGCCATACATGCGTTTATTATGGTGAGACTTGATTATTGTAGTTATTTGTTTGTGGGTGTCTTCCAATCTACTTTAAGTAGATTACAATTAGTTCAGAATGCGGCTGTGAGGCTCTTGACAGGGACTCGTAAGCGGGAGCATATATCTCCTACTCCATATCTACAATATGGCGCCGCTGCGTTCGGACGCCGGTCAGGTACCTCCGCTCAGATTGTGCCCTTATTTACTTTTTTACGTAGTTTTGCTTTCTCTTTTTACACACATGATGTCTGCACTGATCACTTAAGTCTACAGTATACTGTCCTGCACATTTGATTTTATTGCACACTTTATTCTATTTTTTTACTTCATTTTTTCATACTTATATTTATGTATATTCTCTTGTGTTTGTGTTACATATAATTGCACTGTCCATGGAGCGGACCTGACTTACATTTCACTGCTGGTTATATTCTGTATAATTGTGTATGTGATGAATAAAATCTTGAATCTTGAATCCTATTCTGTCTTCACTGGGCTGGTTGCCAGTCAACTTTAGGATTGATTTAAAATTATTCGTTTTTGTTTATAAGTCTCTAAATGGGTTGGCACCATTTATTTGTCGAATCTTTTACAGGTGAATAAGCCCTTTAGGGCTTTAAGATCATCTGGTCAATTTGTTTTAATTGTACCGAAGACTAGGTATAAGCGAAGGGGCAATTGGGCTTTTGCTTTTGCATTTGCCGCTCCAAAGCGTTGGAATAGGCTTCCGCTTCATATTAGACATGCTCCAACTCTAAATGTTTTTAGTATCCGCTTCATATTAGACATGCTCCAACTCTAAATGTTTTTAGTATCGCCTAAGGTCTCACCTTCTTTCTTGAGCGTTTGAGCCAGCAGAGTGTTGAGGTATCGTTTTGTTATGTTTGAACCGTTTTGAGTGTGTGTTATGGTGTGTAATTGTGCAAGATGCATCGGACATGTCAAGAAGTAAAAAAGCCCCTGGGTACATTTGTACATAATGTAATATTTTATATTCAATATAATTGTTAAATACAGTAAATATTACTGTATTTGTGTCAATAATGTAAAATACTAAATCATTTATTTTTCACAAAAGTATGTTTTGACATTTTAGTTGAATAATTGAAGACAGGCTAAGCAGAATCACAGCGAAATAGATATTTCTGAAAAGTAGCTACATTTATTCTATGACTTTAACATACAACTTAAATGCATATTTAATTGCAGGCATACAAATACATGATATTGATTTCCCAAATACAACACATTGAACGAGAATAAATAAATACAACACCATGAATTCAAGCTGAATGATTTCACTCAATTAGCGTATAGGTTTTTATGAATAGTGAAGATGTCTGAAATGTAAATCTAACTCCTGAAATTATTGAATTAAAAACCCCTGAAATTACAATGTTAAAATAATAACAATTGAAAACCCCATGTTAAAATACAATAACAATTGCCAGTAACAACATAACCCACAAAACATTCAGTCCTGCCAGTAAAAAAAATGTTTTATCTGTGCCAGTTTACCCACAAAAAATGTAATGTAAAAAAAAATTTATCGAAATTTTAAATAAAAATATTTTGAGTGTACATAAATTTCTATTTCCTCTTTCTACTTCAAGAAAATTCTTTCTACTTCAAAATTGTGTTACTTGCTGTTTCTTTGTATTGCTGTTTATATGTGTGTGTGTGTGTGTGTGTGTGTATGTGTGTGTGTGTGTGTGTATATATATATATTTATATATACATACATACATACATAAACACACACACACACACACACACACAGAGAGAGAGAGAATAATACACAATATTATGCATTTATATAAAAAAATTATGTTTAAATGATTAACAATTAAAAAAAAAACATGAATTTGTCCACAAATAGACACAAAAGCCTTTGATACCCAACATAATAGCCTACTATTTAACATATTTAGATAAAATGACTAAATTAAGAGTACAAGCACTTAACAAATTATCAGGAGATTTAAAATTAAGAAAACACTGAGGTGGGGGGCATCTTACCCCCAAACAACTAGACTAGCCTAACCGGACTTGCAAACCATCTTAGGCTGCGGTTTATGCAGAAGAAATGAAAACAATACAATTAAGAAATTCAAACTAACCTATCCTGCATTCACTTGTATCCGCACAAAGTTCTCCTGCACCTTGGTTTCGGTCTCCATCCAGCAGATGGCGATCACATGCAGGTGATTGACTGTGCGGCTTGGTCATCAGGCTCATTATCAAAGCGGATGATGAGGCTGCACTTCGCTTGCAAGGCTCGCAGCTGAGTAAGCTGGGATAAGGAGCAGGTCCAGAGGATGATGCTGAACTCAGAACTGGCCATTTTCACTCAATATGAACCCTGCATTACTTGAATCTGTAAATCTGGGGCATGCGTTAATTAGAACCTTTTGCATTGAATCAGATTAAATACTGATTGTGGAATTTTAGTTAGCAGCAAGTGATATGATGCGTTGAATGCAAATTTATGCCAAACATAAAGCCACACTCTCAGTATGTACCAAATTAGGCTTTGACATCAGTAACACTAAATCTGCCTGCAGATGGTTTCATCCGTGTGTCCTAAAGTAGGTTTACTTATAATCCAGCTAAAATGGATCCATTTTAGGCCTTTAAATGAGAAAGTTTGCATTTAATAAAGTTCAGATGTGAACTTGAGTATTGTGCTCCCATTTCATCCCAGGTTTTTATTCCAAGTGAAGCTGCTGTTAGTGATGCCATCGAGGTATTACACATACAAATCTTTGTAATGATTCATTAAGCAGCACTTTGTATTCATACTAACATCTTTTATCTGTGAGGTTTCAGTGTCTGTGTTTAATAATGACACAGCAACACTGCAAATGGAGAGCAATGGATGCCTTCTACGGTAACACTGCAGTAAAAAGGAGCGAAAGGGGGTGTTTAAGATCACCACCTCAAAATCAGCTCTGCACGCTGTTGGCAAGTCTTGTTGCTATGGAGATTGCATCCCACTGCAGGTGTAAGTAACGACAGAGGAAGTCAACTGTGTTTTCTCCTTCCCTCTCCTCACGCTATGCTGCGTTTTATCTCTCTCTTTACTCTCTCATCGTCCCTCGCTCTCTTTTCTGTCTCTATCTGTAATCGTAGATGTGAAACTGCATTTTTTATTTCGGTCGATAGAACCGGATCTCGTAGCTCAACAGTCAGCATAAACCGTAAATACCTTCACATCTGTGCTGCAATTCGTCACCTGTGTAACTAGCCATTGTTGCGTTGAACGATTGCAACACGAGTTGTCTTGCTGACCAGACAACCTCTGGCTAATGCTTCAGTGACGTTGGACACGCTGGGCTGTGCAATAGAATTAGTTCTCAGGCGGTGTGTAAAGTGCACACAGAGCCAGACTGAAATAAATGAGCTGGGAAGCCTTTTCTTTCCCATCTTTGGCTTTTGTGGAGATCCAAGCTGAAGAGATGCAGATCCAACCCAGCAATGAGCATTATTGTTGTTGCCCTTATCCTGTTACTTTTATTTCCAATAATGCATTAAAAAACATATTTTAGCATTTTTTTAATGGTGAAAAATTTACAGTCAGAGACTGTTGAGTCTGTAGACTTTAGATGAGGCTTCAACCACAGAAAATCAATTGTGTTTTATGGTGTAGTGGAGTATGATCAATTACCATACAGCATGGTACAATCATGTAGATAATGCCTATAGGGCATTCAAACTAAATTTAGTAAGGACGTGATGACAGTGTAATTATAATCTATCGTTTTACACTATTTAAAGGAATAGTTCACCCATATGTGAAGAATTATTTTATTACATACACTGCTGTTAATTTTTTTTTTAAAGATGTCACCAAGGCTGCATTTATTTGATCAAAATTCCATAAAGCACTAATATTGTAAAATGCTATTACAATTTGAAAGTAATATATCTATTTTATTATATTGTAAAATGTACAATCACGACAGTCTCATATGCATTTGCAGGTAAATACAAATAAACTGGTCCACATGACGTCACCTACAGAAGCATTAAAATGTCTCTGCATACAATTTTTTTCAAGTCTTTATGTGTTCAGTCAAGTCTCTTCTATTATGTTAAAAACAACATGCAACAAAACATGGGTCAGATATCGTTACTATATACTCTTTAAAAGTTTTTAGTTGGTAAGATTTGTTTAATGTTAATAAAGTATCTTATGCTCATCAATGCATCCAGCATTTATTTGATTAAAATAAAGTAAAAATAGTAATATTGTAAAATATTATCCTATTTGTTTTTTAAATGTATATTTATTATATATTAAATTATATTTTCTGTTTTACAGTGTAATTTATTCCTGTGATTGCAAAGCTGAATTTTCAACTCCAGTCTTCATTGTCACATCATCCTTCAGAAATCAAACAAATATGCTGATTTGATGTTATAATTTTTTTTTAATCTAGGCAGAAAACAGTTCTGTGTTGCGTAATATTTTTTTATGGAAACTGATATTTTTTCAGGATTATTTGATGAATAGAACAACTAAATAAAAATAATTTATTTGACATACATTTAAAAAAAAAATAAAGTAAAAATAAATAAACAAACAAATACAAGTCTTTAATTTGACTTTTGATCAATTTAATGAATTCTTGTTGAATAAAAGTAGTAATTTCATAAAAATAAATAAAATAAAAATCGTATTGTAACCACAACTTTTGAATGGTAGTGTTATTATTTACATTACTTTACCTTCATGTCATTTAAAAAAAAACTGTGCTACAAACCATAATGTATCATCAGTTTTTAAAATCTATGCTGTAAAGATAAAAACTAAGCTGTAGGTAACAGCAAGAGAGTGAGTAAATAATGATGTTTTATTACTCTTTCCCTTTACTGTATCTGCCAGTGTCAAAAGTTTTCTATGGCATTTTCGCTACTGCCCTCTCTTCAGTGAACATCACATGACCATTTGTTGTTGTTTTTTGCTAAGCTTCTCTATTAATAGTTGTTTCTCTTTGTTTATATACACACACAATCAGTGTATGCATCCTTTCTTATCATTTTGGTTTCATATGCAGGGCAAGCTAATTTAAGCCTTCAAAAGTCCCTTGAAGTAACAAAAAACCTACCACACACTGGATACAATAGAATTATTTTTCCTGCCTCTCCTCCAGAAAGCTTGCTCTCTAGCGCTGACTTGTCTAATTCTATCAGTTTTGGAGCGCAATGTTGTGCACTGCAGGCGGCCGCTGTTCGGCTCTCCTGTGGAGTTGAGCCTAACCGAAGCGGACTGAAAGAGGCTTATTAATCCTACCACTGCACTTGCTCTCTTCAGGCCATGACACAGTGCAGCACAGATATCCAGCCACAAATAGATCTCCAAATGTAGATTATCCAAATACATGAAGTGCAGACTGTGAGGGGATTCATCCTGTACAAAGTCATATGATGGAGGCTGAAGGAATCCATCGCTAATGGGGACTGACATTGTTGCTGTTCGCAGTCGGATTGGGAAAATGGGTGTAGGCTTCCACCTGAGATCATGTCTGTTGTGGAGGCATCTGCCCTCTGTCTAGATGTGGGCAGTGGCAGAGCAAGTCTATTGTCCTTATTTATACTCATGGGCAAATCTCACATGTCAAGAACACATCTGGGATATATTTCAACCTAAAATCAAAAGAAAGAAGTAATTTTGCTTAAAGAAAAGAAGACTAGTGTTAGCATATGATTTTCAGGATTATAAAGTGCTTTTCTCTAATTAACTAAACTGAAAAAAGGCTGGTTAAAAAATTTCACTCAGAAATTGCCAGTACATTTCAGAAAATACACTGAACAAAATTATAAATGCAAAACTTTTTAGTTTTTGCCCCCCTTTTCATGAGCTGAACTCAAATATATAAGACTTTTTCTATGTACACAAAAGGCCTATTTCTCTCAAATATTGTTCACAAATCTGTCTAAATCTGTGTTAGTGAGCACTTCTCATTTGCCGAGATAATCCATCCACCTCACAGGTGTGGCATATCAAGATGCTGATTAGACAGCATTATTATTGCACCGGTGTGCCTTAGGCTGGCCACAATAAAAGGCCATTCTAAAATGTGCAGTTTTACTGTATTGGGGCGATCCGTGGGGGTCCGAAAACCAGTCAGTATCTGGTGTGACCACCATTTGCCTCACGGAGTGCCACACATCTCCTTCGCATACAGTTGAGGCTGTGCGAAGTTGCTGGATATTGGCAGGAACTGGAACACGCTGTCGTATATGCCGATCCAGAGCATCCCAAACATCAATGGGTGACATGTCTGATGAATATTCTGGCCATGCAAGAACTGGGATGTTTTCAGCTTCCATGAATTGTGTACAGATCCTTGCAACATGGGGCCGTGCATTATCATGCTGCAACATGAGGTGATGGTCGTGGATGAATGGAACAACAATGGGCCTCAGGATCTCGTCACGGTATCTCTGTGCTTTCAAAATGCCATCAATAAAATGCACATGTGTTCATTGTCCATAACATACGCATTCCCGTACCATAACCCTACCGCTAGCATGGGCCACTCAATCAACAACGTTGACATCAGCAAACCGCTCACCCATCTCTCTGACTTGGCCCTCACATCAACTGGCTCACCGCAGGGGTGTGTTCTTTCCCCCTCCTCTATATTTTTTACACTAATGACTGTCGCTCAGTGACTGAAAACCGATACTTTGTGAAGTTTGCTGATGATACGGTTATTGTCAGCTTACTGAACAATGAGGAAACTTCAGACGGTCCGGTCATTGATCACTTTGTAACATGGTGTCAGGATGCTTTTCTTGAACTGAATGCCTCTAAGACAAAGGACATGTGTATTGATCTTAGGCACAATGTCACTAACACTGGAAACACTAGTATAAATGGTCAGGAAATAAAGGTTGTTACAGAGTATAAGTATTTAGGATCCATTATTGATGATAAGTTGTGTTTCGAGTCAAATAACAGTTTGCTTTGCAAGAAAGGCCAGCAGCGCCTGTACTGCCTGAGGAAGCTGACAAAGTTTAATGTGGACAAGACCCTGTTGACCCTTTTCTATAGGTCCTTTGTTGAGTCGGTTGTTACCGTCTCCTTAATCTGCTGGTATGAGTCCATCACTGTAAAACAAAAAAACTCCCTTTCAAGGTTAATTAAGGTGAGCAACAGCATCACAGGTTCTAAGCAGAAAGGCCTGGAGGAACTTTATCAGAAGCAGATGTTAAGAAGGGTTGAATTTATCCTGACAGATAGTTCTCATACCTTACAGGCTGAATTTCAGATGTTGCCATCGGGATCACTTTTTAAACTCCCAAAATTAAGAACCAACAGATATAAACACTCTTTTGTATCCTGCAGCCATTCTGCTTCTCAATTCTATAAAGAACCATAGATAACTTAATGACTTACTATTTATTGATTGTTTACTGTTTTTTTTATTATTTTTAGCCATGCCTGCAAGGTAGGCAATCTCTGTATTGTGTGTGTGTCTGATTGTGTGTGATTTGTATTATACTATCTGCTGCACAACGAATTGCCCCATTGGGGACAAATAAAGTAATTTGAACTTGAACTTGAACACGACGCCATACACGCTGTCTGCCATCTGCCCTGTACAGTGAAAACCGGGATTCATCCGTGAAGAGAACACCTCTCCAAAGTGCCAGATGCCATCGAATGTGAGCATTTGCCCACTCAAGTCTGTTACGACGACGCTGCAGTCAGGTCGAGACCCCGATGAGGAATGACAAGCATGTACAGTAGATGAGCTTCCCTGAGATGGTTTCTGACTGTTTGTGCAGAAATTCTTTGGTTATACAAACCGATTGTTGCAGCTGCTATCCGGGTGGCTGGTCTCAGACGATCTTGGAGGTGAAGATGCTGCATGTGGAGGTCCTGGGCTGGTGTGGTTACACATGGTCTGCGGTTGTGAGGCCGGTTGGATGTACTGCCAAATTCTCTGAAACGCCTTTGGAGACAACTTATGGTAGAGAAATTAACATTCAATTCACGGGCAACAGCTCTGGTGGACATTCCTGCAGTCAGCATGCCAATTGCACGCTCCCTCAAAACTTGCGACATCTGTGGCATTGTGCTGTGTGATAAAACTGCACATTTTAGAGTGGCCTTTTATTGTGGCCAGCCTAAGGCACACCTGTGCAATATTCATACTGTCTATAATCAGCATGTTGATAAGCCACAACTGTAGGGCTGCAGTACTCGAGTCCGATCTCGAGACGTTTTTCTATCATCTCGAACTTGTCTTGGACTCGTTGGTATTTGGACTCGGACTTGTCTCGGACTTGGTCATTGGACTCGCCAAATATTCTAGTTGGTCTCAACCGAGTCCAAATATATGCAATATATTTTTTTCCTCTTTCAAATGAAAACCATTAATCTGGCTCACTTGTTCGGAAAATGGGTAATGTAATTGGTTTAACTCCATCTAGAACGGGCATTGCCATTATGTCATATGCCTGGCTCCGAGTGTGCACGCTGCGTGGAGGCATACATTATTTTTATTTTGGCCGACACACACAATGTCGGCGAGTTGCATAATACAGTTTGGTTTTACAAAGTTCGTTGGAGTTTTCCCCTTTCACTCTCCTTCGCTTTTAAATACCTTATTAATGCCCGTGAGTATTTTGCTTTCACTCTCATTTCCGGTCAATTGCTTATCTATAACTTACAACGACACATTTTCTGCAAAAAACATGGGACTTTTATTAACAAAACGAATAAAAATATACAATTACCATGCTATAAGCCTAATATAAAAAAATAACAAACTTACAAAAGTTTGAAAATGTAAAAAACAACAACTGAAAATCAGCAAACGCTGTGGCACCAAATGAATAAGAAACAGAACGAATAAGAGCAAAACGAATAAACACTGTGGCTATGGCTGGTTAATTCGAATTGAATGTTTTTCCACAATTTTATATTTTATTAATCAAGGAATCGCGATTTTGAATAGAAATATTACCAAACGCTAGAATTAGACACTTTGATAATAACAGTAAAGAGAAAAGAACAATCCAACCCATGTCGGTGCACATGATTAACCGCTCACGTGTGATGCTCTCTAGGTGCCATTCACACAGAATGTGCTTTTGTGTTGACGCAGGCAGTGGAATAGGAAAAATGCAAGAAGATGGGAGTTAAACATCTTTTAATAACTAGAGTGCGCCGTGTTTTTAGAATGCCGTTTCATGCACGAGACGCTGCAAGAGACGCGAGCGCAACAGTCAATCGCATCCATGTTTACATAGAAAAAACAATGGAAAAGCAGCGTAATCGAATGAAAACCTGTGAAGAACTATTACTGTATGTCTGATATTTCAGGTTTGCATCTGAAAACTGCTGTTCATTGTTTTACAGAGCCTTTATAGTTAATAACAGCACTCTAGGTGTTATACCTTCAGTCATTTTGAATTTTAATTGAGAATTTTTAAAGCATTTTTCTTGTATTATTTCTGAACATATAGACTAATATGCATAAGAAAAGTTTGTACAAGATGTAGTTGTAGTTCATGCATCTTTTCTGCAAAGATATTTAGTGATTTGTTTAACATTTACACAATGATGGCAACTTCAGATGTTCACTTAGAATGTAATGTTCTTTAACTAGAGGGTTAATAAAGAAAACAAATGCTTGAATCATGCTGTAGTTACATTTTCAAGTTGACTAGTCAAAATCGTACAAATGTACGATTTAAATGTACAAATATGTACATTTACAATATGTACATGTACAAATACAAATATTCTGAGAAAATCAAGTTTTTTTTTTTGCCATACCGCCCAACAATAGAAACAAATAAAAAAACTTCACATTTTACATTTTTCAATCTTTAATTGTCTGTTCTCTAACTAAACTAAATGAACACCTGTAACACTGTCTATATCCCCATCCCTGGGGAATGTATATATTATATAGCACCTATATTATATGGTCAAAGGCAAACAGCAAACAAATTTATGCGTGGCCACACACCGACACACAGACCTGAAGGTGTTTATATGCTACACAGCCTTGCTTGGGAGGGTTATATTGTACTATGGTTTCTTTAGGACAGAGGTCTCGAAACTTGGACCTGGAGGGCTGGTGTCCTGCAGAGTTCAGCTCCAACCCTTATCAAACACACCTGAAACAGCTAATCTAAGCATACTAGAAACTTTTAGGCAGGTTTTTTGAGGCAAGTTGGAGCTAAACTCTGCAGGACACCGGCCTTCTAGGACTGAGTTAGGACTCCCTGCTTTAGAACAAGTAACAAGTTCAAGAATGGGAACATTTAGATTTTTTTTACACTTATGTTGCTTGTTATTTGTAATAGTTTCCATTGGCAGCCCATAATGTGATTGTTACACTATAATAAAAATGCTGAAAATGTGAAGTTGCACTTCAGCTTATGTGACTTTAGGGAAATTGCTAAACCTGAAATAAATAAAATAGCCTAATTTGATCCTACAGTGTTGCTGCACATGCTTTTAGATCATTACAAACAATAATGCAAAATTATTATCTTAGAATAGAAGATATGCTGTCTCTCCTATCACGTAAATTATCAATAATTAAGTATGTGGTTTTGAAGAAGATATTTTTTTTCTTTCTCTGTTTTGACTGTCCCATTTGGTCTTGGACTTGACTTGGACTCTTTGGACTCTGTCTTGACTCAGACTCGAACCTCTTTGGAATCGGTATTGACTCGGACTCGATAGTCCTGGACTTGGACTTGTCTTGGACTCAACAAAGGTGGCCTTGACTACAGCCCTACACACCTGTGAGGTGGATGGATTATCTCGGCAAAGCAGAAGTGCTTACTAACACAGATTTAGACAGATTTGTGAACAAAATATGAGAGAAATAGTCCTTTTGTGTATATAGAAAAATTCTAAGATATTTCAGCTCAGCTCATGAAAAATGGGGGCAAAAACAAAAGTGTTGCGTTTATAATTGGGTCAGTGTAATTACAAAGAAACAGCAAGTAATATGTTCAATAAAATTACATTTTGAAGTAGAAAGACTGAAATACACTCACCGGCCACTTTATTAGGTACACCAGTTCAATTGCTTGGTAACACAAATTGCTAATCAGCCAATAACATGGCAGCAACTCAATGCATTTAGGCATCTAGATGTGGTGAGGACGACTTGCTGAAGTTCAAACCGAGCATCAGAATGGGGAAGAAAGGGGATTTAAGTGATTTTGAACGTGGAATGGTTGTTGGTGCCAGACGGATTGGTCTGAGTATTTAAAAAACTGCTGATCTACTGGGATTTTTACACACAACCATCTCTATGGTTTACAGAGAATGGTCTGAAAAAGAGAAAATATCCAGTGAGCGGCAGTTGTGTGGATGAAAATGCCTTGTTGATTTCAGAGATCAGAGGAGAATGGGCAGACTGGTTAGAGATGATAGAAAGGCAACAGTAACTCAAATAACCACTCGTTACAACCAAGGTATGCAGAATGCCATCTCTGAACATACAACACATCGAACCCTGAAGCAGATGGGCTACAGCAGCAGAAGACCACACCGGGTGCCGCTCCTGTCAGTTAAGAACAGGAAACGGTGGCTACAATTCGCACAGGCTCACCAAAATTGGCCAATCAAAGATTGGAAAAACGTTGCCTGGTCTGATGAGTCTTTATTTCTGCTGCGACATTCAGATAGTAGGGTCAGAATTTGGCGTAAAGAACATGAAAGCATGGATCCATCCTGTCTTGTCTCAACGGTTCAGGCTGGTGGTGGTGTAATGGTGTGGGGGATATTTTCTTGGCACACTTTGGGACCCTTAGTACCAATTGAGCATCGTTTAAACGCCACAGCCTACCTGAGTATTGTTGCTGACCATGTCCATCCCTTTATGACTACAGTGTACCCATCTTCTAATGACTACTTCCAGCAGGATAATGCACCATGCAGGGCTTAATGTTCTCTGGCACCGTGCCGGATCTCCGGCGTGCGGTGTTCGGCTGTGGGGAAAAAAAAGATAGTCCTACATTTAAAAAAACAAACTTGTTGATATCAGTTCAAGTTCATGAATTCGCCTATCAATGGTATGAGAGGAGCACAGCTT
This sequence comes from Ptychobarbus kaznakovi, assembly GCA_027422405.1. Classification (NCBI taxonomy): domain Eukaryota; kingdom Metazoa; phylum Chordata; class Actinopteri; order Cypriniformes; family Cyprinidae; genus Ptychobarbus; species Ptychobarbus kaznakovi. The sequence goes on from CM049809.1 coordinate 12,601,883, forward strand.
TCACTCTCAACCAAACTAACATTACTAGCCATTCAGAAGTTTTTGTTCATCAAAAATATCTTAATTTGTGGTCCAAAGATGAACGAAGATCTTATGGGTTTGGAAAGACATGATGGTGGGTGAGTAATTAATGACACAATTTTAATCTTGGGGTGAACTATCCCTTTAAAAGCCTTCCTTTTAAACATAATTGGACATTTCATGTGATTTCTTCTGCATTCACATATGCATTCACAAACACATTAAACAAAAAAAACAACCCAACCCAGCCATACAGATTTGCAGATGTGCTGACTGGTGAAAATGAAATGTTGGTATTTGTGAGATCAGTGGTTTACATTCAGACCACAGCGAGCAGCTCAGATACGGACACCCTTGGCTGGACAATTTATGGCATTGCAACACTGTGAGAACAAATAAAAAATGATGTACAAATCAACCCTTGAAAAATCTGCCCTACCGACCATCTAAATGTCAGGCAGACAAATGACAGAGCGATGGCTCAGATGGGAGGGCTCATGGGAGAGGACATGGACAATGCTGTAGAACGTGAATTAGAGCGCTGATATTGCGCACAGGAACAGATGCTAGCATTTTTTTTGAGAGTGCTCATCAACGATGGCATAAGCGGGCCCAAATCAGGCCCGGATCTGTAAAATGATGGCAGTTGCAGGAATAGGGCCTATTTCCACTCATTAGTTCCCACTGATAGGGCTGATGGGTAGTGCAGAAGGAAGTGATAGAGGGAAAGGTCAGTGTATGGATCTTTATTTGACCTCTCTAACCTGCCGCTGATGGGCAGCATCTGTCATCCTTACATTTAATTTCCCTGAGATAGGGTGGTGTAGAGGACAGGGAGATAATAACCACATCCCCGTCTCTTTCTCTCTCTCTTTCTCTCTCTCTCTCTAAGGCTGTTTCCTTATTAAATGCATTGCATCTTTGTCCTGGCCCAGTTGGACAGTCATTGACCCGCGTATTGCTACACAGGCACATTTGTTTGGACTATGCTCTCTCCTTGTTCCCAAAGGTTCATGTCTAGCAGAGGAGATTGACTTTGTTTCAGGGATGTAATTTAGAGTATATGAGGAATGTGTTGATTAGATGTGACTGGAATGTTCTGTCCCACTTCTGTGAGATTATGTGATTTGTGTGTGTGTGTGTGTGTGTGTGTGTGTGTGTGTGTGTGTGTGTGTGTGTGTGTGTGTGTGTGTGTGTGTGTGTGTGTGTGTGTGTGTGTGTGTGTGTGTGTGTGTGTGTGTGTGTGTGTGTGTGTGTGTGTGTGTGTGTGTGTGTGTGTGTGTGTGTGTGTGTGTGTGTGTGTGTGTGTGTGTGTGTGTGTGTGTGTGTGTGTGAGAGAGAGAGAGAGAGAGAGAGAGCAGCCTTTGGAATATTAATCACATCGCTTCACATGACTCAATACAATTAAGCTTAACTCCTAATTATTCCCACTGTTATTAAGAGAGGTTGGTTAAGAGTCATTTTTGTCCCACTGCTGGCAAGATTAACTTGTTAAAAGTCATTTTTGACTGCCAGCAGAGAAGCAGGAACAGCTGTTTTGGTTTGTTTCAGAAATGTAGAATGGAAAGGAAATGTAGAATATAGAACGGAAAATAAAAAAAAAATCTCCCTCATCCTAAGGCCACCCAAGATGTAGATTTCTTCATCAGAACAGATATGGAGGAATTTAGTATCACTTGCTCAACCAGTAGATCCTCTGCAGTGAATGGTTGCCGTCACAATGAGAGTTCAAACAGCTGATAAAAACATCACAATAGTCCACAAGTAATCCATGCAACTCCAGTCCATCAAAGAATGTCTGTGGAGAAAAAAGCTGTTTATAAGAAACAAATCCATCATAAAATATTTTAACTTTTAACTGTTGCTTATGGACAAAATACCAGTCTGTAATCCATAATAATGATTCCTCAAGTGAAAAAAGCCACATCAAAATATTTGTTTAAAACGGTTTTTACTTGTAAATAGTGCTTGATATTTGTCTCCTGATTCAGACAAGAAAATATTTTCATGGAAGAAAGCAATATTATGGATATAAGACTTGTATTTTAGTTAAAAACATCTTAATGATGGGTTTGTTTCTTACAAGCTTTTCACTTTACAGGACATTATATGGGTCATTGGATGCCCATTTTCCACAAGTTGATATGATTCTTTTGGGTCTTTATGAAAAGTCTAAAACATACTTTGGTTCAAATTTCTCAATGGTAGTGTAAAAAACACCTTTTTTACCCTGTCAAAATTAGCTCTGTTTTCAGCAAGCTGTTTTTTAGTCCATGTTGCTTTAAATGCTAATGAGCCCTGCTCACTCCGCCCCTCTCTTCCATGAGGGGACAAGCATACTCTAAACTTCAGCCACAAAACGGGATAACTAGCACATATTAGGAAAGGTTTTTGCAAAGATTCATAAAAAAACCTTATACTCACTTCTTCTGTAGATGAAGCTGGATCACGAATGATTTGCGAACATAGATGCATTTAGGCATATCGGGATCCGCGCATTCCCTTCAAAAAGGTAATGTTAATCCTCTGCGTCTTCAGTGGCTCAAATGTCGGGAGTAAATGACGACTGCTATGTTCATTATTACATCCAACAATGAAACACCTCAATTGCCTTAATCGGAGACATCTTGTCTTCCCCTGCACCGGAGTCGACACAATGGCGGAGAGTTCACAGCACACTAGGGGCGGGTCTAAGGTGAGACGGCCCTGTCAATCAACTATCGTGGGAGGGGCCTGTACAGAACTACATCATTCTGACAGGAGTCTCAGAACAGCCTGATTTGAGAAAGGGGATTTCAAAAGAGGGATAAAAAAACACACTGGGTGGATTTTTATCATTATAGGATAGATGTGTACACACACACTTCCAAAAGACGTTCATGTTCAAACAACATGTAAAGTGAATTTTGCATCCGATGACCCCTTTAATTGATGGACTGAAGACTGCTTGTGGACTATTTGGGATGCTTTTATCAGCTGTTTGGATTCTCATTCTGACAGCACCCATTCACTGCAGAGGATCTATTTGTGAGCAAGTGATGTAATAACAAATTTAGGAAATACTGTAAAGTTAGGATTGTGAATAATATTTTATGCTGACCATATGTTATCACATATTCATTAGCATAATCATGTTGTTGATGTTCAACCCACTTCATTCTTTTTTGTTGTGTCAGTTTCCATCTGCCATTCTTGTATGAGGCTTTATATTCAAACTGTTACTGTTTGTGTATTGTTGTTGACCGTAAGGTGGAGAACATGACTCTGTTGACACTAACTTGAATGGGGACACTTAAAACCTCATAACAGATGAAGCCTGATTCTGGATAATCCAGCATTAATCAAGATAAATCACATCACTTATTATATCACATTGTATGGATGGAAGGCAGATTTCAAATGTGTACATCCATCACGTTATCTCACTTTCATTTGAAAAAGAGCTGTAATCGAGAGCCATGTGCAACAACAAAGTGCATCAAACATTTTGGTAGCTACCCAATATAGAAACACAGTTAAACCCTCAGGAGTTTCACCACCTTTGAAATTTACTGTGAGGCATATTTTTTCTGTTTCCACCATATGTGTTTTGTTCTCTTGCATACAGAATTAGAGTGCTGCATGAGCAAAGGAAAGTGGGAAATAGAGACATCAGGCCTGAGATTGACATTCTACAAACAGATTTTGCTCTTTTCCCCAGGGCACCATGCATGACTCTGTGACTTCCTAAAGCCTTCTCAGAGAGAACTAGCAAAATATCCTGCCAGCATCGCAGTCTGATAGAGCCAAACATAGCACAGTTTAATCCCGCATTAGGCTATAAAGGATAAAAATAGATTTGTGGCATTGCATAATTATTAGCGTTGGCATACCTAAACTTGCTCAATGTAATTTTTGTAAAGAATTGTTTGTGAAAAGGGGTTGAAAAGTTGGCTACATTAGAATGTGTCCTGTTTTATAAAAAAAAAAATAGCACAAAGTAATGACTATCATACAAGTTATTTAGGGTAATAATAGTTCATATACCAAAAATACTTTTTGTCATTTGTCTGTTTTTAATCATGTAAAATATAGGAAAATTCAATATGTTCACTTATTCTTTTATATATTTGTATAAGTATGTTGTTAGTAATATACGTTAAAATTGTATATACAATGTTCTACGTATGAACAATCACTTTTGTACATTTAATTTGATGCAGACACCAAAATGTGGTAATATCATTGTATGCATTATCATTTTCTTAAAATAAATAAATAGGAATAATTGTATACATAATTGTTATATATATTAATATAATCATATGCATTAATTTTATATATATTTGTTTATTTTCTTTATGATTTATATTTAGTTTGAATTGCTTTGAATTTTTCCCACCTAAACTTCTTGTTGCAGTAGTCAGTACACTGACAAACATACAGTGACAAACATAATCACAAAGCTTCATTTATATTCACCGTGAACATAAATATGCTTGGAGTTTCGGTAGTAAGTTTAGTTAGTGCCTCTTTGTCAATAGGTTGTGTGTGTAATTTCCTTTTGCCCCTTAGCAGCATTTCAAATCCATTGCACTGCCAATACGTTAAGATGTGGCTGTGTGGATTGCAACACGTGCAACATGATATGTCACATGGTCGTGGTCAGAGGACTAATTCTTCCTGAGGCAAAAGATGAAGAGGGACAGCCACCTCCTCTTCCTCTTTCTTGGCTGATCTAGGGGAGCAATAGCAGCAGAGAGACAGGAAGACGGACTTGGTTATGTAACCGGAGTCCTTGTGTGTGTCCTCTCTGGGTTCACATTTACAGCCCTGACGGAGGGAGCAGAGCTTGAAGACACCCTGCGTATCTCTTCCTAGGCTCTGCCACTTTGCATTAGTGTTTGATTTCATAGTCACTGATAATTGGCCCAGTTTGTGTTTTTATGTTTGTCCTTTTTCACACTGACATTGGGCTTTATGGCGACAGAGATATGAACAACAACACAATGCCACGCTAGGAAGAGACATAATGCATCCAACCTAACCATTTAGAAGATATGTTATTTCTATTTATAATGAACAGAACAGTAATTATAATTAACATTATAACAGTTTATGTTTTCCATCCATATAGCTCAAACCAACACCAGGTATCTATCTATCTATCTATCTATCTATCTATCTATCTATCTATCTATCTATCTATCTATCTATCTATCTATCTATCTATCTATCTATCTATCTATCTATCTATCTATCTATCTATCTATCTGTCTATCTGTCTGTCTGTCTGTCTGTCTGTCTGTCTGTCTGTCTGTCTGTCTGTCTGTCTGTCTGTCTGTCTGTCTGTCTTTATTTTTGTAAAAATTTATTAATTTTATTTTATATGTCCAATCATCATAGTACAGTACTTCTGATTCTGTTTAAAGTTGAAACTGTGACATTGTTTCATTTTCAAATCTGTAAATTTGGTTTGAAAAAGCTTTGAACCTCAGATCTCTATGCTAACATTTATATAATAATACACACAAAAATGGTAGGCTTTTATTTCTAGCTGTTTCTCCCCCTTCCTTGCTGGCAAAGGCACTCATTCTTATTCATTTCTTTCAAAATATATCTGTTCAGACAAAATGAGATGTCAGCCAAGGGACATGACAGCCTTTCAAGCAAACATGTTCGGTATTGGATGCAATGGCGACGACTCTATTGCTCCATTTACTCTATTAGCTGAGAGAACTAATGAATTAGACAGAACTGAGTGTTTTGTTCCCAGAGAAAGTACTTTTTGCGCAATTGCTTAATTTGTTTAAAAAAAAAAACTTAATTCTCACTTGAACACTGGTGGATGCTAGCAGTGTGATGTGGTCCTGAGAATCATTGTTTTTGCACTTTTGTGCTTAAAGAAATGGTTCACCAAAGATTAAAATTTTGATGAGCATTTACTCACCCTCATGCCATCCAAGATGCAGATGAGTTTGTTAGTTCATCATAACAGATTTGGAGAAATTTAGCACCACTTGCTCACCAATGAATCCTCTGTAGTGAATGGGTGCCGTCAGAATGAGAGCTAATAAAAACATCATAATAATCCACAAATAATCCATGACTCCTGTCCATCAATTAACATCTTGTGAAATGAAAAGCTACTTGTTTGTATAAAAACAATTGTATTAATAAGATATTTTTAACTTGTTTCTAGATAAAATACTCAATCATAATAATAGTTCTCAACCATAATATTGCTTTCTCCAGTGAAGAAATGTGGTCTTGTCTGAATCAGGAGAGAAACATAGACAGATTAAGTGAAATAAGTGGAATTTATAAGTGAAAACCATCTAAAATGATTCTAAACAAGTATGTTGTGGATTTTGATGTGATAGGACAACACTGTAAAAAAAGTTGGGCAAACTTAATCAGCAGATTTTTGAGTTTTCTCAACTTCTTGTTTTAAGTTTATACAAAAAATAAGTTGAGAAAACTCAAAAATCTGCTGAAGCTGGTTGCCTTAAACTTTTAAGTTGGCTCAACTTTTTTTGAGTGAACAGGCAGTGAACAGGCAATTGATTTGTTTCACTGGTGAACCATTGTTATGGGTTATAAAGTTATAACGCCTTGATGGATTTGTTTCAAACATAACGGCATGAGACAAGGAGGGATTTTGTCTCCAATTTTGTTTAATCTTTACATGGATGAGCTTTCTGGAATGTTTGAATGTCTGTAAAACTGGTTGTATGATTGGAAATACTTTAGTGAATCATATTATGTATGCAGATGATATTGTGGTGTTTAGTCCTAGCAGTGCTGGTCTTCAACAGCTTTTAACTTTGTGTTCTTATTATGGTCATGAACATGATATTTTATATAATCCTGATAAGAGTGTGGTTATGATTTGCAGAACTAAGGAGGATGAAAGTATACATTTTCCAGTTTTTAAGTTGTCTAACAAGAGTCTCACAATATGTGCGAAAGTAAAATACCTTGGACATTTTATCACTGAACGCATGACAGATGATGAGGATATTGAAAGGCAACGCCGTATGATGTATATACAGGCGAATATACTTTTGCGTAAGTTTAGTTTTTGTTCAGATGAGGTGAAGGAGTCACTTTTTAAAGCATATTGTACAACACTATGCTGCTCATTTGTGGTGTAACTACAGAGCATCTAGTTTACAGAAGCTGCAAGTAGCTTATAATGATGCAATGAGAATCTCACTAAGGAGACCTAGATGGCATAGTGGACGTGAAATGAGCAAGAATAATCACTTTTAAAGCACTGTTACGAAATCTTATGTATAGATTTATCTGTCGGCTTAATGCTTCTAAAAATGAGATTATTGTGGGTTTATCAAATATAGGGGTTAGTACTACACGGTATCAGTCAAAGCTGTGGAGACACTGGTATTGCTGTATTTTGGAACTCTTTATGTCTGTGATAGATGCTATAGGTTGTATATGTTGTCTAATGTATTTTTTAAATCTGGACCTTGAGTCTGTAATAAAGTTTGATTGATTGATTGATTGATTGATTGATTGATTGATTGATTGATTGATTGATTGATTGATTGATTGATTGATTGATTGATTGATTGATTGATTGATTGATTGATTGATTGATTGATTGATTGATTGATATGGATTTTCACTTCACAATGTGTTAATTGATAGACTGAGTCGTTTGGATTATTGTGATGTTTTTATCTGCTGTTTGGACTCTCATTCTGACGGCACCCATTCACTGCAGAGCATCCGTTGGTGAGCAAGTGATGTAATGGTAGTGTAAGGTGTGGGGTTTTAGCTGCCCGTGGGTTGATGTGAATAAAGACGATGGACTTGAAAATATCGACGGCTAGTAACTTTTATTGAGCAAAGCCCTAGAACTGGGGAGGAGAGCAACTCGTCTCAGTGCCCGCCACACTCTACCCTCCTTCTTGGAGGACGCAACACCCAAATAAAAGTCCTTGGCAAAACATCCAGAAAAAGAATACAATGAATATTAAACAAACGACTTCACAGTAGATTCTCCAAATCTGTCGGATGAGTAAACAAACTCATCTACATTTTGGATAGTGTGAGGGTAAGTTTTCAGCATTTTTTATAATTTGTTTTTACTTTGGGGTGAAAAATTCATTTCAATTTCTTGCACAATCAAATTTCCCCACAAAACCAGACATGCAGATTTGGTTCAAATGTTACAGAGTAAAATACACAATGTACTGTTTAGTCCTGTACACTGTGGCATGTGTGAAATTCAATTATGGTCATGCTGTCCAGCCTCTCTGAGCAACACTTCCTAACGGGAGAAAGCACCGGCCAGGTGGCGACCCTGCAGGCAGTACCCAGCACTGAGCACACTGTCCTGGGCCAAGACCATAAGATGGACCACTGCCATCTTCCTACATTGCAACACACAACACAGTCTCACGATCCAGACACACTGGGAGCAGGGCACGGTCCATGCTCATGACCACCGCCATTTCCACAGACGCTTGGGCTCTCAGGGTCACTGCCACAGAGATGCACATTGCATAGCACTTTGCTCCATAATTCATACTAAGTTCTTAAAATAGCGCCCTTCCAACAGTACTCAGTGTTCCACAAGCTCACTGAAATAGAATCGATGCATGTGCTTAGATCCTGAACACAGGCTGAATAGAAAGCACCATACGGAATTGGGCTTTGCTTGAGAGGAAAACTACAAATATCGACCCCCAGATACAAGTGAAGAATCTGGGACTGTGTGAGTGTGTCACAATGTAATGTAGCATCTGATCAGTCATGGTTTTGTTCACTTAAAATGATTGGTGTGTATTTAAAAGGTTCTCACTAGAGGTGTCACAATCATGACATTTTGGCTGATGATTAATTGTCATAGATATTATTGCAATCAACTAAATTAATTTCCATCTTTGGTTAACTTGCTTACATCAGCCTGAAATTATTTCTCTTTTTTAACAACGTTTGTGTACTTTCTTATCACATTATTATTATTTTTTTTAATATCTCTCAACCTATTATTAATATGTTAATTGTTTATGTCGTTATTGTTATTCTACTTTTTGTTGTTTTGTTTATCATCATTTATTATTATTATTATTATTAATAGTAATAATAACAATAACAGTTATTATTATTATATTTAATTAATAATAATACTTAAAAGTGACAATTTTTTAATTGTGGTTAATGAATAAATAATAAAATCATTCATATTATTAATTTAATGATAACGATTATAGATGAAACAACAAGTTTTAAATTATTGTTAATAAGAAGAAAAAGAAGAAGAGAAGACGAAGAAATAAATGTCATAATTATTAGCAAGTTTTAATTTTTTTTTTGCTTGAGTGTTAATTATTTAAAAAAAATTTGATTATTAATAATAATAAGAGGAAGAAGAAGAAAAATAAATGTAATTATTGTAGTTGTTATTATAGTAATAATAACTAAACAATTATAAATTAATAATAATAATATGCAAGTTTGTTATGACTGTTAATATTTATTTATTTTTCTTTCACTCATTATTATTATTGGTTTAATCCTTTAAAATTAATTATTCCTGTACAAATGCTTTTTTTTCCCCAAAATGTATTTTTACATTTATTTCAATAAAATTCAAGTGAATTTAAAGTGCAAAATAACTTTTCATACATAGTTCACCTAGTTGGGCATTCATCCCCATGATGAAATCACACTCTGTATTTCCTCTCTGGTTGGCCCACTCGTGCTGATGGGTAGAATGCCAAACTTTCTACCTGTACGCAAGCTTTATTTGGCATCAAAGGTCTGATCCCGCAACCTTTCTTATTGTTTTGCATCCTACACTCACAGAAAATCATTGTATGTTGTGCAACTAATAATGGGTGTTGTCTTTGAAAGACGCAAACCTTGATATCACAAGCTGCCATGCCACAGAATCTGGTCATCTATTGGACATGACTGGTGCGTCAGTCAAACTGTCCTGGAAAAGCTGGTAATGATGTTGACAGTGTGGGGAGAAATACAAAGGTTAATGCAAAGCCCCTTTATTATCCATGCCCAATGATAACAGGCATGTGTATGGGAAACATCAGGCCAGCCTTTCTGGGGTCTAAGCAAACTCCCCCCTCCAAACCCCCTTGACTGGCAGGCCAACTAATGGGTCCTGACTGAGGAAAATCAGCCTCTGTTAAGAGGAAGCAACAAGTCCTGCCATAGGCCAGAAGAAAGAGATGCCAAGCTGTGTTCAATGAAGAATCCAAGAGCATCCTCAACCCATTCAGTAGACCACAATATGAGGTTAAATACTTCATGCAGGCTGGTCACTCACCACCCATCACAAATAATCTAGAAATGCAGTCAGAATAGGAAGAGCTTCATTAGTAACGGCATTGGTATGTTAAAATGATTGTCTCGTTCAAGCTGTATTCCACCGGCCTTCACCACCTGATGAATAAATAATGTGTATTTTCCTCCTCAGTATTACTATTTTTAACCGACTAAAGCTGATATTAAAACCCACAAACCATTGTATCAAGCATTAATGACAGGACACTATTGAGATTAAATATCTCCTTTTCAGGTTAAACTTTCATTAACCTGAAAAGCCTCCACTTTCAGTCGATAAACCCACTCAAAGCTGGAGTTCTCTCAAAAATGAGCATCTCTGCATAATTTGACCGTGTCTGTGAAAGCTGGAACATGAGTTGATCATTTTGTCCATGTTGTTCTCTGTTTAGTCCTGAGTTCACATTTTGTCACTAGACTCAAGACCATAACCACTGAACACTGGGTGTTATTGGGGTGAGTTTTCAACAATAATATTGTCATTTTTATGAAAAAAAATTAAAGATAAAAAATAAATTCGATTTTTTTTTTTTTATAATAACTAGAATTCTTTGTACGCATTTTAACTATTTGTAAATAATATTTTTATTTTATTGAAAGTTCGTTAAATTCAATCACAATGCAATATTTATTCTTAATAATTTGTTAAAAATGAAATGGTTCTTGTCTTGTCAAGTTCAATTAGAAATGATACAGCTAAATACAAAAAAAGTATTTTTCATAACTGGATATTATCATTGGTCATTTAACATTTCTATTGTGAAACAGTAGTTGTCAAATGTTTAGCTACTTTATATCTTTATATCCCTCACCCTTTTCTTATTATAAATGAAGTGTCACGCTGGAATTACTTGAACAGTAAAACCCACTTTCTTTCATTTGATTGGCCATCTCAGATATTTAGACATCGTTGAGCACTTTCTTTAAGCCTACAATTTTCAAATTTAAAGAAATTAATAAAATAAGATAAAATCAGTCACACGTGATTTGTAATTACACATATTAAGTTGGTGTTACTTATTTTTTTCAAGGCAACAGGGTTTCCTCAATTTAGTAGACAGGAAATCAGATTAATTTAATAGTTTTAAATTAAGTAGATTCACACTTTTAAGTAATTGCAATTTAATACATTTAAGTTTGTCCAACCTGAAATAAAAAAGTGAACACAACACATTTGTCAAGTTCACTTAACTTATTTAATTCATTATGCATGAAGTTTTTTACTTAATAGTTTACATTTTAGGCAATAAGGAGTTTCCTCAATTTTTTTAAGTAAGGTCAACTGATTGCTTTTGAAACAACAATCAGAGCACAATATCTAATATAGGGGAGGGGGACTTGTCCTCCGTGTCATGTGGTTACGACCCTGCTTAGATTGTTGACTTTCACTCATTGTAACACATATAATTATGAAATTATCCATATCTGCATGTGTATTATCGCTAATATTCATCTTTGATAATAAACAGTCATGTTCTTGTCTTTCAAGCGAGAGTAAACACCTTGGGACTAAGGCTTTTAACTGGTAGACAATGCATCGTGTTCCATGGTTTGATCCCTGTTTTTAAAGCAGGCCTAATATTGGTTTCATGTTTTTATTCATGCAACAAAGATTTTCCACTCAATGACAGCCATCAAACGGCATTTTCACTCATAAAAGTTAACAGTATTTGTCCATTTAGGGTTATGTGTGAACCAGACACTTTGTTGAATTGGTATTTGCTGGCTTAAGAAGTTTTATATGCAATAAAGCCATATATTTAATGGCCTGAACACATTTGAGATTAATTATTGTTCCAAACCTGTACGACTCAGTGAAGAAAATTGGTAAACAAACCGTTTTGGTGACCATTGACTCAAAATATCCTATTATGTGTTCCACGGAAGAAAAAAGTCTTACAGGTTTGTAATGATATGAGTGTGAGTAAATGATGGCAGATTTTTTTTTTTATCAGTTTTCATTTCTTTAATTTGCTTCTTGTTGCTAAAACATAAACAGGAACCAAATTGTGATTAAAAAACCCTTTACACTGACACGCAGCATATATATATATATATAGAGAGAGAGAGAGAGAGAGAGAGAGAGAGGAACATTTTAATTTCACTAGTACAAAATGATCAACAGCTAAGCTACAAGTGTGATGTATTTGTAATGGCTTTGACGGAACAGCCCACATGCTCCTTCGTCTCTGATAGGTGGAGCGCATGGCAGCGTCTTCAGCCCTTGTGAGCATGCACAGGGAGCAGACAATGAGAAACAAGGGAAGGCTTGATAAGAGCGAGGGAGCTGCTGCTAAAAAAGAGGGAGTAATTAGTAAATGTCGTCTAAGAGGAGCACGGTGAATTAGAGGCCTAGTGGATCATGTAATTAGGGGTAGACCAGTCTCCAGCACAGCACTCAGGGTGGAGGGGACACTATATCTTCAGCCGTTCATTTTGATGATCATTAGAAATCTTTCAGTATACTAAGGTGAAGGTTTAATGTATATATGCTTTGAAAATATAAACCATGTTCAGAAACTTGCAAGTTCTATGTTTGATTGTTTACTTGAGGGTGGGACTATATGTTTAATTTGCAAATGACAGTTAAGTGTTTGGAAAACCAGTCTGACAACAGTCAATATTTTACTAATATTTTTACTGATAGGGACATAGAAATAGCACACTTCTCCTTAAAAGGTAATCGTTAACCCAAAAATGTATTTGCTGACAATTTACTCACAATTTACCTCAGGCCATCCAAAATGTATATAATTTGTTTCTTCATCTGAACAGATTTTGAGAAATGTTGCATTAAATCACTTGCTCACCAATTGACTTTGATTGATCACTTTCTCGGCAGTGAATGGGTGCCATCAGAACATGGTGCCATTAGTACATCCAATGAGAAAGTCCATCCTCTGTTGTCATCTCATATCTAAATCCATCAACATATTTGTTTAGAAATGGTTTTAACGAGTGCAGTGCAACTTTCCTTGTCCTGATAAGATTACTTTTTTCTGTGATGGAATTATTAATAAAACATATTTTTTATTACAAAATATGCAACTTTTCACCTCACAAGACATTGATTTATAGATTAGGTAATCATTTTGATGACTTGTATTATTGTGATGTTTTTATCAGCTGTTTGGACACCCATTCACTGCAGAGGATCCATTGGTAAGCTAATGATGTAACGCTACATTTTTCCAAATCTGTTCCAATGAACAAACAATGAACGGCTTTAGAGTGATTACATTTTAAGCAAATTTTCATTTTTTGGTAAATAGTTTCTTATCATTAAGCATAAGATTTTTTTTTAAATGTCTAGTAATGTTGCATTTCAGTTTTACCTCTACCTCTTACATACATGCCTTTTCTCGTTGAAATGTGCTGTGGTGGGGACACCGAAAAAGTGCTGGGGAAAACAGGTGAGCAGAGGAGACAAGGAGTTTTATTGCAATTGTTCTGTCTCTGAGCTACACCGTCAGCAGTTGCTGTTGCTGCCAGAGAATGCTGATTCAGATTGCCGCAGACAAAACTGTTGCTTTTACTCCCTTCATCGATGTAAGCCTGATGAAACACGTTCACGTAACTGCGTGCATGAAAAGAGCAGAGTTTTCGAAACTCAAGGACCCTCCAATCCACACACAAGTACTGAACGTGTTCCAGGCAACTGGACAGTACTCAGTGTTATCTCTTTCCTTTCATGTGTGTCTATGCAAATGCATTCAAAAGATCACGTGAGCAGATGGCAATCAGCAATGACAGTGACATTTAAAATCAAACACAGAGATATATAAATGATGTCTCAATACCAGCTTTTATTTTCATCTGTAACCAGGTGAGTAATCCATGTTAATGTTAATTCCACATTAAATATCTTATCGAGGGACACATCTTTGTGTATTCAAATAGTTGTCACGGCAGACCGTGAGGGTTTATGAGCGTGTAGTTCTGAGGGAGAGCAGATAACAACAAGGATAAAGTCATAAATGAATCTCATCCATGACGTAGCCAGCAGACTGAAAGAGCCAGATTAAAGCCTGTGCCTTTTAAACAAATTGGGTGCTTAAAGGAGCATATTGTCTGTGTGCTAGAACATGTTTTATTGTTCAGCCACATTAGCACTGAGACAAAGAGGAGTGTCACACGACGGCACGTCACAGGTCCTGACGAGCCCAGATAATTGGTTCCCCAATTGATTGCCAATGAAAACGGCAAGCTGTTTAATTCAGTGAGCCATTGGTGGAGGTGGATGGTAAGGATGACTTGGACCAGGGTGCATCAGTGTATCTGATGCCTATAGTATTCTCCTGAATTCGATCCAGTACGCATTGACCTTTACTTTCTTCATCCGACACCCAACCCAGTTCTGCAGACAAACAGTGAGAGAATTCCTGTTAATTACAATTAGAAACTTTATGATTGTAATTAAATTACCCCATTAACTCCAAATGAATCTGCATGATAATCTTATTTTTCAGTCTTTTTTAGAATGTAAGATAAAGCACGCAGATGGAGAACCACAGGTTTGAATGTATAGGCTACTGTCTATTTTTCCAAATATATGACTGAAAAATCTTTATGCAGTTATTTTCCTGCAATAACTGTTTAGTGACAAATAAGGCCTGATGGAGAACTGCATAAATCTTCCAAAATATATTTTGGTTTGTTTGTTTGGTTTTTGTTACGAGGTGCGAGAATTAAGAATTAAAAATGTGCGAGGGTAAGTAAATAAATGACAGATTATTAAATAAATGTAAAATTGTTTCACGTTGTTGGAGTTGCTTAGTGATGGTGATGTTTGAAGTCATGTGACCATGGTGTAGTTCATTTATAGCCTACGTTTATTTTTTTATTTCTGACAATTATTTAAAATTCAGTTGTAATAATTTGTGAAGACTATCATTATGAATAAAAACATGTAAGAATCGTATATGTTTGCTGGTCACTGAGCTTATTTTCTGGGTTTTTATTGAGGGAACCAGGGTGATGTTAACTTCCGGGTTGGCCTGCAAAAAAAGCGCCATCCGTGGAGCACTTTATTGTGAAATAGATTAAAGAAAAAAATGTAGCATTGAGACTTGGATCTATCCATTGTTGATTAGATCATGGAGGAAATTTTTAAGAAAGAATCAGGTTTAAGCAGCAGAAATGACTGGAAAAATCAGGCATAGTAGGCTACTTTGCAGAAAAAAAGTCTAATTTCACTGGAAGATAGAGTTATAACATTTTGATTACAAAAAATACAGGCTCATAATAAACAAATGCATGGATAAATTGTTCACAATAAGATGTGTTTAAAAAATAGATTGGGTGAGACTTAAGACACCACACAAAAAGTGTACAAAAAGTGATTCGCTCACCTGTTTCTGATCTGTCAGGTAGAGACATTGTATGCGAGACATTCGTTGAAATAGCTGACATGAGTCACAGGCCTATATCTCTATACAGGAAAGGGCTGAATAATTACAAACATGTCCTTGGTAGATTTCTTTTTTCTGCTTATGGTGAATCACATGCGTGGTGTCAACAATCACAAGAGATAAGGAAGAGGATAATGACAGAGATGTTCAAGAAGCTGCTGCGTTTGAGCACAAATGGCTGATTACAGCCGTCATCTATTGTGAGGTTTGAGTGTGGACACTATGTGCTGGTTTAAGCCCTTCCGTAAACTGTTGATACAAAATTAGCATTTTACAAGAATCGTCAAAGACAAATGTTTTTCTTAGAAATCTTCCTAGGGAGCACTGAAAGTGCAACAACCCTTAGAGATGCAAAACAAGCTTCCCTGCAGGGCGACAGGAAGTGTACCGCTCATTGCAAATGCTCCTTTGTTTAACAGAGCAAGTGCAAAGCCCTGCATGATTTACTGCCAATCGACCACTCATGATCATTCATACAATTGATTACAGATAAATGCATTGCTCGGACAAGCCATGAAATTATCTAGAGCTACCTTAAGGAACAACAATACCTCTGAACGTGTGATAAGCATGTTTAGTGAGCTTAATGCCAATGGCAATAATGCTTTTGAAAGCAATTGGTTTTACTGAAACGCAAAAAGACCCTTGAGGAGCATTTTGATATTATATATATATTCATGTGTCTATATTTATAGCCTAGTTTCAATAAGTTCTGGTGCTTGCTTCTGATTAGTCAGTACAGCGGTGGTAATAGTAAAACACCTGTTAGCACTAATTTGTTGACTAGTAACGTTTTTTATTGAGGGAACATTCTCGCCAAATTATGCCACTTTTTGCTTATTTAAATGACTTTTTAATGCAAAATCTGGTCCTAAATATGTTTTATTGTGTAGGGGTTTTATATTAAAAACAATACGGCACTCAATATAGGCTACTTTATTGGGAATGTATGGCTGAGAATTGTTCTGCAGTGCCTAATGAAGATCATAACAGTGACTATATTACCGCAATTTAGCACAGCCTCTCCTAACTTTACTTTTCATAGCATTATTTCTGCCTTTAAAATTTCTGCGATTTTAAATAGGCTATATTGTACGCCTCAATGTAGCATTGAAACACACCGTTTATGGTATCTGTGCCAGATGCAGATTAGCTATGTATAGGTTTAGTGTAACTGGTAACAAATTGAAATGCAATACAGGTTCAAGATGTTTTTTCCTCGCGTGAAGCAATCTGTCATCATCTGTGCAACAGATCTAAAATGAACTCAAGTGACTGTAAAAGTACGTTTGTCTCTCTCTCTCTCTGTCCGAGGTTCTGAAAGCAGGTCACGTGACGCCACTGCCTCATTCAGCAGTGAGCGCGCGCACTGGTTTATAGACAATTTCACGTGAGAACGCGACAAACCATCACTCGCATACACTGTAGCTTAATTCTCCCCGCTCACTGCGTCGCAGAAGAGGCATTTCTGTGTCTTTTTCCAAAGCCTGAACGCATTCGACAACATTACGATGGTAGAGTTTGGCATTCTTCGTTTTTCTCTGCGCTTCTTCCCTACTTCATGCCAAGGCGGTGATTGCAGTGGATGGGCAGAACGTGCCAGGCTTCGTTTCTAATCCAAAAAGTGCCCGTCTGCTCGGGGATCTGGCGCTAAGACGATGTAAGGACCGAAACAAGCCTTTCCCCCCCAAAACCAGCATCTTCTTCACAAAAATGCAGAAGGGAATTCGACTTAATGATGGTCATGTCACCTACCTGGGTCTTTTGGCAAAGAAAGATGGCTCGAGGCGAGGCTGCTTAAGCAAAAAGAGCTCCGACAACACAAAATGGCACAGCAAGTGGTTTGCTCTGTTGCAAAATATGCTTTTTTATTTTGAGAACGAGTCCAGTTCTCGACCCTCGGGATTATACCTGTTGGAGGGATGTGTGTGTGACAGGTCGCCCTCACCCAAACCTTCACAGTCAGCCAAGGAGTGCTTAGAAAAACAGGTACGAAACAAACGGAACGACAACTTTGCTTCATACTTCTGTAATGCTGATGCAGAGCCTTAGAATAGAGCCTTTTGGGGTAAATCAACTAAAAACGATCATTGTGTTTCCAGCCAGCAGCGACTGGGGGTTTGTTTAATGCGTAAAGACGATGAGCATGCGCTCGTCGAGACAACCAACACTTTTACCACCAGGCATCTGCTGCTTTGAGATTTTTTCACCTGATATTCCGTGTGTTTGTTTAAAAGGGTTTATCACGTGTACTTTTTTCCTTGGAAATGAGCATCTTTTTTTCTGCGAGATGACAATACTGTGTTTAAAACCATCGGATAGGTTACATAATATGCGTATACTCCTTAATAGATAGATTCATTGTGGTTACATAAATTAGAAATTAATTACACATATTTGTTAGCCTATATGTTTATGTTCTTTGTCATTAAAGTATAGTTCACCCAAACAAGCTAAATGCTGTCATGTAATCAACCTCATGCTGTTTCAAACCTGTATGACTTTATATCGTCTGTGGAAGTCAAAAAGAAATACAGCTTCAGTCACCATTCACTTTTATTTTATGAAACAAGATGCAATGAAAGCGAATGAAGACTGACGCTGCGTATCCCTAACATTACGGCAAAGCATCTCCCTTTGTCTATCACAGAATATAACAACATGAAAGGAGAGGGAATTACACAATTATTTCAGTTCTACGACGGTTTATGCAGAAACCTGTTTGTCAGTATCACGCTAACGGCAGTCAACAGTTTGCCAATTTAAGTTCAGCGTCTTTCATCGTTTGATATCCGTTTAACTTTCCAGGAAAAGAGGTATTATTTATCAGCGTTTCTCCTCAGAGACATTTAAGTTTCGACTGTTCCGCTCTCTGCCTCACACAAGGGAGAAAATGACGCTAGAGAAGCACTTTATAAACCTCAGAGTCGCCATCATGCGGAACACTGGCGTAGAATCGCAGTCTGTTTGACGTATTGATTTAATTCCCGCGCTGATATTAATAGCATCCTACCTTGGCAACTGCATCTTCACAACGTGTTTAATAACAAATCTTTCCCAAAACTGAACTTTATGTTCACAAGACGCTCTTTGGGCGTCTGAAAAGGTGTTGTGCAGCATTTAATGTTCTTTACTCGTGTTATTGTGATCCAACGCAGAGATGCTGCTGATTAGGCTGACTCCTTCAAAGATGTCATATTATCCTTTTTTCAGACATTTCAAAGTAGTTTGTCTATTTGTTGTTACTGAAACATAGTTATAACAATGTTATGTGGTTTGTGCCAACCTTGTTTGAGTTCAGAGTAAATATATATTATTATTTTGACCAGAAAATAGCTTATGCTCCTAAAAAAAACGTGTAGCCAGATGACGTAGCCTAAAGGTGCACTTAGTTTTGTTTTTTACTTCTTAAAATGTGTAATGAGAGAATAAAAAAAGTTTCTGACAAATATGATTAAAAGGTTATTTTTACAGAATATTTTATGACGTGATCGAATGTCTTGATCTTATTTCCATATGAAATAAAATGCTATTTTTATAACGTTTCTATCAGCCAATGATAATTCTGAAAGAAAACATCAGGAGTATAGATCAGTGGCCGAGAACGCATCTGATTGACAGATAAACCACAAGCTCTTACATCAGTGTTGTCGTTATGTTCTGGTCATTTTGTTTTAGTGTACAGTTTGTTAATTTTGTGCAAAGCATATAGTTAAAGTAAACTTGATCATTCAGCTGAACTGTGCACATTTATTTTAGATAGCCTACTTAATATCTTGATCCATTCATGCACTAAATGCATGTCCCTGCTGAGCAATGGGCTATGACTAATTTCACGGGCAATGCAGACAAAATTACAATTTAAAATCAATCAGAGCTATAGAAATGTATTGTAATTTTTACAAATAAAGTTTCATATTATGAGAAGGCTTCTTTCTACGACCTTTTTATTCCAGCAGTCATGGCGAGAATAGATTCCTTCGATCTAAAAAAACAATAATAAAAAAAAATCGAAAACAACAGTGAGGAATCGATTCTTGGAATCAAATCCATCGATTCCAGAACCAGGAATCGTAATCGGACTCGATTCCAAAAATGTCAGAATTGAACAGCCCTAGGTGTTATGCAATAGAATCCAACAGTGCCCACCCACTTTTTTTTCCAGATATGGATTTTTTAAAGTATTTGTTAAAAGCCTTAAACCTGACCAGCCGGCTCACAAAAAAAAACTTAATTTGAAGCAAAAGTCAGACAAAAAGATTTACATTTACATTTATTCATTTAGCAGATGCTTTTATCCAAAGCAACTTACAATTGAGGAATACAATAAGCGATACATTATAAAGAGGCAAACAGACACAGGAAGTGCTTGTAATAAAATTTCTAGGCATTGTTCAGAGCAAATTCTAGCCAGACAGTGAGAGGTTAAGGGAAAGAGAGCAAAGTTAAGGAAAGAGAGTGAAGTTTTTTTTTTTTTTTATTTAAGATGAAGTCAAGTGATGACGGAAGAGATGAGTTTTCAGGTGTCGCTTGAAAATATAAAGCATAAAAGTCTTTTCACAGAAAAGATAAACGTACAAAACTGTGAACTTAATGGCTTTAATGAGTCGCATTGAGTCACATTGCAAGTGACATATATCAAAACAATAGATAAATATTAAACCACTGATATAAAGATGTTGATAAATATTACAAATATCTAAGTCGTTTGAGAGTGTGGGGAAAAGACTCAATTATGCCATGCTTGTTGTGATTCTCTGATTGGTCTTTTTATTTTTTGGAGAATCATGGGTAATGTAGTTATATGTAATGTGGGCTAATAGCTTCAAGAAAAATAATCAACAGCCTCGTAGCTCACAGTTGATCTGTCTTCAAAGGTTTATAAGTTATTATTAAATCAGTGCCCAATGGAGAAAAATAATGTGTTGTTTTGCTTCAGGAACACAAGTGTTGAACTCTATTGGACCTGGTTACTAATAATAGCAATAATAGTACTATATTAATATTAATAATTTTATTTTTGTTAAACCCTTTTGTGTTTATAAACTATAAACATTTAAGTTCATGGTGACAAGCATGTCTGTGATCCACTAGACAGTCCAAAAAGAATCAGTACGAGTGGAAAAATAAAATGTCCACTCAAGCGGTCCGTGTTGAAGTGATGACCCACAGCTCTACAGAGTGAGGACAAACGGCAGGACGTCAAGTGTTGGCCATGGCCAGCACACCACCAAATGTCTCAGTCTAAGACAGCAGCACTGCATTATAGAGAGAGAACTCGCGACATACTGCGCACCAGCACGAACCCCTAACAATGCACAAAATTTGTTGGGATGTAGTCCAAGAATGTGGACTTTATAGATGTGTGCATGAAATAAATGATAAATATTGACAAAAAGGAGCAAAAACGGTGTGAACCTATAGGTGTCAGTATAAAATCCAGTAAAATGTAAACAAAAGCTTAATGAGTGCACTGTTTATATTCAGCAGCAGCCACTTAATCACTGCAACTACATGGCAATCCGAAGTGTACAGTAGTTAGGACGGTTCATCAGGTGATCCTGAAAGAAAATATCAGAAAAGCTGCATCAGTTCTTCTTTGTTTTACAAGCACGACTACTACTACTAGCCAGTGATGGAAACTGACATAGCTGAAGATGTTTCACCTTGGTTAAACCTGCCTGGCTGTGTCTTCAGCCTGCAGTGCTCATCTGGACCGCAATTCAACAAGAGTCTAAGACCTTCCTGTGCTGTGCTGACAAAGCAGGATGCGGCATGGAGTTTGATGGTGTGCATGTCTGTCATCCTCTAAAGAACAGAGAGTAGTTAGAGCGACGTTACCTAACAATCAACGACTCAGTGTTTGACAGAGTCACGCACACTTCACCCTTTATATTAGGCGTGCACACTGTAACCTAATTCAGTGTGACTCATTTGCATAAATAATTTTACACTGGCAAGCTTTGGATTTTCACCGAAATGGAAATAATGTAAGATGCCTGATTTACTGCTAATACTTGCCTTGAGCAGAGCAGCCAGTATAGATGTCCTCCACTTCCACTTATTTATATCTTTAATAGAGCAGATAGTGAATTAGATAGTAATGTCTATTGCAATTCATGAATCTTGAGTAAGCGTGCACATTTCTTCTTTTTTTCATGTGATTTCAATGATTTCATTAACTTCATAATTTAAAAAAATATCTGTCTTAAAGGGAAAGGGTTACCCAAAAACTTCAAATAAAATCTGTTGTCTAAATCTATGTTATTGATCTTATTGTGAGTGATTCTTTTAGTCCTGTCCTACATTTCTTTCCATTTTCGATAATCTTTTTCACTCAGATGTATGTCATAATACAGAATAAAATATCTGTTGCTACTTCCTTTACATTGCGGAAAACATGCGATGATCATTTGAACAATGGGCTTTTTTTTGGTCTTTTGAACTAATCTGAAAGAGAAATACCTTATGTATGCATTTATTTTTTAGTTTATTGTACTTTAGTCTTTGGAGCTGCAATTGTCAAATAAAAAGCTGTACTTTTTTATTTCAATGAAAAATCCCTACATCCCTGCTGTTTATTCCAGATCTTTCATTAAATCTTGCCTAAAGTCTGTGGACCTAATGAGGTCCTTGTAACCTCTTATGATCTTAATGTAGTGTTTGTTCCATATTCATATTTAGCATTATACAGTTTTTATCTTTCTCCAGGTGTGCCAACTCACAGAAACAGGAGCGAAAAAGTGGGATGCTCTATTTAATCTAGAGTTTGGTGCTACACAGGTGTAATATTTACTTCCTTATGTAGAAATAAAATCAGCCCAATTCAGTGTGGGATGCACAGATTATAATTTGCAGACCGGTCCCCACATCCATGTTAATATCTGAACAAATTGTTTTTTTTTTTTGGGGGGGGGGGGATTTGCAGTGTTCCTAGATCTTATTCACTAATTTAAAAATGCATTTACTCAGCACAAAGGTGCTTTTAGGCAATGTGCGTATTGGCGTATTCAACACAAATTTGTGTTTTATTGAAAACCATCCCGCTACCTTTCCTTTCATTGTCATTGTATTTACATACCAATCACTCTGCTCTACCATTCATTTATTGGCCCTACTTTAATATATCTGCATTTTAGCCCATGGTTCCTATGGCAACTCCTATTTGCATAAGAAAAAGAGTGGTTGGAGGGATTGTGTGTGTGTGTGTTGTGGGAGCATGTAGCAGTGCGTTGCGCCTCCTTCATTAATGCTAACGCTGTTTGGGCTAAATTTGTTCTGTTCAGTACCTCTGAGGGATCAGGGCCCATTTATAGCAAAACACTCATCTCTCTTTTGGGAACAGCTGCATTTTTGCAACTCAACTGAATGAGCCTGTGCATGCAGACTTACTGATGCTTGCTATATTGGTCTGCTTGCACATTGCACTTGCATTAGTGCTCAAGACTGACATAATACAATTTGTCCTTTACAGAGGTGTGGGAATATGAAGAACGATGCAAAAAAAATAGAGCATACATCTTGCTAAGGGTATGCATTATGGATTTGACTTGTGACAGTCACGGTGGTACACTTTTATTCCTTTACAGGCCATTTCCTTTCCCAAAGCCATGGTTAATTTAATTTAACAAATGCTGACATGACAAGTAACAGGTTGCAGATAGAGATATATGTGTGTCTGATGAAAGAATGTGAAAGGACCTGTCTGAACTCATACATTATACAGCAACTTTCATAATGTGTTATTTAGAGTTCCTTTGTTTTTTTATGCAGACTGCTTAAACATAAGAGCAATCATTTTTTTATGTCATATACATTATTTGAAGCAACTTATGCTCCATTATCTGATTTTGTAATAGTTTTGTTCTAATTTGTAGGTTTGAAGCACATTTAGTTTGGGTTATCTTTTAATTAGTTTGTTTTGTGAACATTTTATGCAAATATTTGTAACATTGTTCTTGTGTGAGTGCATGTGTATACGGTAAGTCAGTTAGGTGTATGAATACACATGACTCGGTTGTAAGTTGAAAGAATGAAGGCAGCTTTGGTTTAGCAGAGTCTTGATCTTGCTTATAGAAAGGAAAAAGGAAAAGAAACAGCATACTTCAACTGTGAGAATTATTTCAACAGACATATGTCTAAAAGATCTGCATGACAGGATGAATGTATATGGGAAATTTAAAAGGCTTTAAAGCATATAGGCCTAATTACCATATTTTTCCATGCATCAGTTTTTTAAAAAGCATATAATTTTTCCAAGATATCAGCTGGGCATCATTAATGGAAAACAGTCCTGGAATGGACAATGGATGCTGTAGATTGTGAAGATGGGAATTTACGAAGGTTTGTTGGTTTGCAGATTTGTTTTTGGTCCAGATCTGTGAATTCGACTTAGCTATTGAACAAGTTATTGGGTTAGAGTTATTGAACCAGTATACAGTACTGCGCTTCATAAAATGTCTACAATCAAAACATAAGGTCCCAGTCCGTGAACATCTTGAAAATGGGTTCTGAGTGATTTCATGTCAACCACAGACTTTTAGCCTTCATTCCAATTGTTTACTGCATGGGGCAGGGAACTGGTATGTCAATGAGATCAATCCCTAAATGCAACTGAGATCCACAACAATTGACTGTTTGTTAAGCCCCGCCCACTTTAGTTACTCTTGCTCTCAGTCAAGCTTTATTGAATGTTGTTACACATGAATGAATTTGAGAACTGTGAAATTGTGCTTTTTAAAAATATATATATATATATATATATATATATATATATACAGTAGCTCACAGAAGTGAGTACACCCCTCACATTTTTGTAAATATTTTATTATATCTTTTCATGTGACAACACTGAAGAAATTACACTTTGCTACAATGTAAAGTAGTGAGTTGACAGCTTGTATAACAGTGTAAATTTGCTGTCCCCTCAAAATAACTCAACACACAGCCATTGATGTCTAAACCGCTGGCCACAAAAGTGAGTACACCCCTAAGTGAAAATGTCCAAATTGGGCCCAATTAGCCATTTTCTCTTCCCGGTGTCATGTTGACACATAGACTTCCCTGACGATGCTTTTCATACTTTTCTGTGCCTTGACAGTGAGAGTTACTTGGCAGTCAATGGGACAGTCACAAGCCTCCCGGTTTTCATCTAAAATATCTTAATTTGTGTTCAGAAGACGAGAGAAGCTTTTTTTACGGGTTTGGAACGACATGGGTGTAAGTGATTAATGACAAAATTTTCATTTGGGGATGGAGTAACCCTTTAACAAACCACATATTTGAAGTCCAAACAAGTAAATTCTAACCTAAAATGCTCTTAAAACTACATTCTGTGACACAAAACAGTATTATTTTTTTTATTAATTGGGATTTGGGCATCCACCATGACACTCGCTGTGAGAAATATGGCAACTTCGGCAAGGCTGTTGGAGTTCTGTTGGACTCTAATAGCGACACGCTTATCAGCCAATCAGATTCAAGGACCCCATAAAAAGTAGTAATTTCATTACCGGGTAATACTTTACACACTTTTGAACAGTCTTAGTTACTAAAAACATTATTTTGGAAACTTTCATTTACTTGATTAGTAGTACGCGGAACCAAACAGTAGAACCGCCCGCAAAATGACCCATTAAAGGGAGAGGTACGCCCGGTGAGGCAGTAGTGGTACCAGACCTCCGCGGGGGACAACCTTCATAAAGAAGCGTTTATCTAAAGTATTTTTGGTATGGTTGAACTGGATCCTCAAAGTTACTTGATTAAGTAACGTGCGCCGGAGGGCGCCCTGCAACCAGTAGGCAGACCGGCGGCTCCCACTCCGAGGGATGAGCCCATGCCAACGGAGGTTCCAACACCTCCCGTACGGACATGGTTGGCAGGCTGTATCGTGCACCGGGACCTGCCCGCGGGGGCACCAGAAGCGGACATAAAGATCAACGGCCGCCTGTTCCTAGCTCTATTGGACTCTGGCAGTGTGATCAGCCTGGTACAGTCCGACGTCCTCGCACCCCATGGGGAAACCAAAGCCTCCCTCCCGATCACTTGTGTGCACGGAGACACGCGACACGTACCGGCCCGGAGAGTGACCATCTCGGCTTCCCTCGGCACTTGGCCAGTGGAATTGGGGGTGGTGAAGGATCTGCCAGTTCCCGTCCTTCTTGGGATGGATTGGCCAGGGTTTGATTGCCTGCTTGCCACCGCCGAACAGCCTGTCAGCCCCAGAGGGAGCCGCCGGAGGAAAGGCCGGTGAGAGGAGCCCGCCTTGCTGGCCTCGGTCAGCAGGAGAGATGGTGAGTCCACTCAACATCGTCCTAACCTCTTCCTTGACCTATATCCGCAGGTAACAGGAGGCGGTTTGTTTGCCAGGGAGCAGCGCGAGGACGACTGTCTGAAGCACTGCTGGACACAGGTACGCGTGGTAGAGGGAAAAGAGACATAACCGGCCCCATCCTCTCCTGCATTTCATCGTCCGAAACGGCCTGCTCTAGTGTCGCGCAGCAAAGGGGGGAGGAAAAAACTCTACTTGTGGTTCTGCGGATGAAGACGGAGACGGTGCTGGGGTTGGCACACTCGCACCCACTTGCCGGCCACCTTGAAAAGGCCAACACCACTCAACGGGTTCGTGACTGCTTCCACTGGCCGGGAATGGAGGCCGAAGTCAAACGTTTCTGTCAGTCCTGCCCAACCTGCCAGAAAACGTTTTCGAGGACGCCTCCCCCCAGCCCGCTGATTCCGCTGCCCATCATCGATGTGCCCTTCGAGCACATCGGGATGGACATAGTGGGGCCGCTGCCTAAGTCTGCCCGGGGTCACGAACACATCCTGGTCATCATCGATTATGCCACCTGGTACCCGGAAGCAGTGCCCCTTCGAAAGGCCACAGCCAAGTCCATCGCCCCCGAGTTCTTCCTGCGCTGTAGCCGAGTGGGCATCCCCGCCGAGATACTGACCGACCAGGGGACCCCCTTTATGTCCCGGCTAATGGCTGACCTGTGCACCCTGCTCAAGATGAAGCAACGAATCGAACGGGTCATGCCATTAGTCCGGTAGCACCTCACCAAGGCTCAGCAGGTGCAGCAGCGACGTTACAACTGAGCCGCCCAACCTCGAGAGTTCCAGCCTGGAGACCAAGTGATGGTCCTTGTCCCCAACTCAGCCGGCAAATTCCTGGCCAGCTGGCAGGGTCCGTATACCGTCACGGAGAAGATCAGTCCTGTCAATTATCGGGTCGGGACCAGCCGGGACGGCGGAGAGCAGACCAACTATATCACATTAACCTGCTGAAGAAATGGGTGGGGAAGAGGGACCAGCTCGCCGCCCTCACCACAGCGGCTCAGAAGGCCGAGCTGCAGCACCTGGTTGGTCAGTTATCTGATGTGTTCTCCCCGACCCCCGGGCAGACCCAGGTCCTCCATCACGAGATCCACATGCCACCAGGAACCATCGTAAGGCAGCGGCACTATCGAGTCCCAGAGGCTCGTCGGCGGGCTATTGAGGAGAAAATCCAACAAATGCTGATGTTAGGGGTGATTGAACCATCTAACAGCCCATGGTCCAGCCCTATTGTCATGGTACCAAAACCAGATGGCACCCTCCACTGCCAAACCCAAGACGGCCTTTAGCACCCCCAGTGGCCACTGGCAATACCGGACCCTTCCCTTCGGGCTGTACGGGGCTCCTGCCATGTTCCAGCGCATGATGGACATCTTGCTGCGGCCTCACCAGTCTTACGCCGCAGCATACCTGGATGACGTGGTAATCCACTCCGAGCATTGGGAAGACCACCTAGACCGTCTGCGGAGTGTGCTAATGGAGCTATGTAGGGCTGGGCTCACCGCCAACCCCGCAAATGTCACCTGGGTCTATCTGAGGCAAAGTATCTGGGCTTCCAGGACAGACAGGATCTTATTAAGACCCAGGAAAAGAAGGTGAAAGCAGACCGGTCCTCCCCGAAACCCAGCACAAAGTTTCAGGTACGAGCCTTCTTGGGGTTGGCGGGGTACTATCGCTGTTTCATCCCTAACTTCTCCTCCTTAGCCGCCCCCCTGACAGACCTGACCAGGTAGGGGCAGCCAGAGAAGGTATGCTGGACACCCGAAGCGGAGGAGGCCATCCGGAATGTGAAGACAGCGCTCACATCGGAGCCGGTCCTGCGAGCCCCGGACTTCAGCTGCCCCTTCCTGCTGCAAACGGATGCCTCCGACACAGGACTTGGAGCCATCCTGTCCCAGATTCAGTAAGGTGAGGATCATCCAGTCCTTTATATCAGCAAAAAAATAAAAAAATTACGCCACCGTGGAGAAGGAAGCTCTGGCCATCAAGTGGGCAGTCCTGGAGCTGCGCTACTAGCTCCTGGGCCGTAAGTTCACCCTCGTTACGGATGACACGCCCCTCCAGTGGATGGTCCGGGCCAAAGACACGAATGCCAGAGTGACACGATGGTTCCTTGCACTCCAGGACTTCCACTTCTAACATCGGGCCGGAGCGGCCAACTGCAATGTCGACAGCCTCTCCCGGATTTGGTCAGCTTTTGCAGGTCTGTCAGGGGTCACTCCCCACCCACCCCTTGTGTCTCCCCTACTACAGCACATTATTCGGCCAGGCCCAGGACAACGCTTGGGGGGGGGGGGTGTTTTGACGAGCATCCCAAGTCCACATCAACGTTTCCCTGGAAACTCACGAGGAGCACCTGCTCACCAGTCATCACGGGCTGATCGGCCACACCTGCGGCTCATCAACCCGCCTGCACATAAGCAGCATGCTCACGGACGAAGGGGGAGAAAACGCCACGAGCAGCACACGGATTCACCCGCACCTGGACACGACAGAGAGCTCCTCTGCAAGCAAGAGCACCATCACTACTCACGTGTGTCAATAAAACCCACCCTCCGGGGACTTAAACTGAACTCTCCTTGTCACGTGATCCTTCCACCCTGCCACTATATATATATATGTATATACACATATACATATTCTATTTATTTTATTTGCCTTTAAGTAAATTTGTGCTTATTAATGTTATACATGTTCATTTTACAGTATGTTAGACTCATTTTTATAAAATCTTTTAAAACTATCCAAGTAAAGCCAGGTTTTGTTTTCTGTGGCAGACAGGAAAAGTAGTAAAGTTGATCAGTAAAGTTGTTACGTTGAAGCTTTGTGGAGGTTTTGTTGTTAATGGCACTTTAGAAGAAAACTAGATGACGCTGACAAATAAAATGTAGTATTTCATATGATCTCTGAAATCTGATATACTTTATTTATATATCTTAGCTAAAATGGTTACTTGGTCAGTTCAGATCTTACATGTTATTTTGTGACTTGGGTTTTTAAATAATGAACACACCCACTAGACCCTCCAGAATTCTTTGTGGAAAAATCTGCAGAAATCTGACAAATTAATTGAAGAATGGTCAAATGTATTGATACAACACTTTGAGAAGCTTTAATTCTCTTATTTGAATAATAAGTTATTTCAGGACTGTTCGCCAAATATATGATATAGCAATCTGTGCGTTTGCACCCTAAATCTCTTGCTTCCTGATTTCAGTGGGTCTCCACTGCATGAGACATATGACTGTGATGTAATTTAGCAGTGCTAAGGCGTCTTGAAGGTCTGCCATGCAGCAGAAATGGAGGTTGTTGATTCAGTGCTAAGGCCTAGCTTTCTGAAATGGAGAGAAACGGGTAGCACATATAGAGCCATAGCCACTAGTGCAGAGAGGAGTTGCTAGGTAACAGGTAGCATACAGTTATGCAATGCGCCATGCTCCCAGTTTTATGGTATTCCTCTGGAGAACTGGAGCTATCTCAGGCACATCGAAGTGTCCCTTAGCACATCCATTCAGACCCAGCAGATGGTTTCTGTGTTCTCTGAACTCTTCATGCACTATCAGTCATCAGTCTGAAAAATCAGGGAGGTGAAAGCACGCAGTTCCTTATCTCTGGTGTTCTTGGTGAGGTTATGCATGGAATACTGTGTCATGTACCATATGCAAAGGGTTTTCCTGTTCATATTTGATGTTATACCAATCTGAGATGTTGGGCTGCTGGTCGTTTTACTGGAAAATTCATTAAATGACACATTCAAAAATACTGTTCATTGCACAGAGACTTGTTGTTGTTTATACATGTTTTTTATTCATTTGTGCCAGTTGTCATCAGTTTCTTGGGCAATTCATCTCAAATGCCCAAATGTAGTTCAAATTTACAGGTCCTCTCAGTTAATTTGAGACACATTCTAGGTATTTTTTTTGTTGTTGTTGTTTACCTCTATTAATGGATAACATAAGATTAGCTGTTATTATCACGATATAAACTCAGACAGGAGGCATTGTACCATACATATACAATCTTAAATAAATGCAGTTTTTATCTGTATCAAAAATGAATAAAAATATATATCAAGGTTTCAATAAAAAAAATCTAAATCAGCATATTAGAATGACTTCTGACGGATCATGTGACACTGAAGACTGGAGTAATGATGCTGAAAAGCTTTGCCATCACAGGACTAAAATTTTATTTTAAAATATATTAAATTAGAAATTATAAATATATTTACACACTATCTTTTGTTTTATTTTATTTTATTTATTTATTGTTGATTAAGATAAACTCTGACTGACTCTTATTTCATCCACAAGTGTAGTGAATGAGATTATTTGTGTGGCATTGTATTTAACTTGCATTTTTATTCTGTCTGTTTTACAGTATCATTTCACAGTCAGCTTCAACCATGAGAATCAGAAGGCTCTGGAGCTTCGTACAGAAGATGTTAAGGACTGCGATGAATGGGTGGCAGCAATATCACATGCCAGGTAAGTAAAGTCTTTCAGTGACATTTGAAAAGATCACATATACTGTTGTCTACTTCAGTGGAAAGGAAGGACAAGGGATTACATTGCCATGTTTGTTGCTGCTGTAGCCTGTTTTGTTTATGCATATGCTCTGTTTTTTTGCAGAAATATACATTTATGTGCATTTATACCAAATTCCTGTAAGTTCAGTCCTTATTCCTGTGTTTTCCCCACTTTATACTTAAGGATAAGTTAATTTAGACAAGAGCTTACTTGCAGAGAAACAAAGAATGCCTTCTCATAATGGCAAGAGTATCTGGTTTAGTTTATGCTCCATATACTGATCCATTCACACAGCTTAAAAGTGAAGGGGGGAAATAAATAAAGAGGAGGATATTTTGCGAAGTGGACAGATTCCATGTCTCATTATCTATAATTAGCCTGAAGCTTGTTTAAGCAGTCTTGCATGTTGCTGAGGTTCTGTTGGGAATATTGTTTATTTTTAGTAATGAACTTCGAATTTGAATTCTCTGTTAGGAACTAACAATCAAAGCACAACATATTGTGCCTTTAATTACAAAGAGCTGTAATGCAGTCAAGGACAAATGTGAATACTTATGTTTTCAGTCTGTTAACGTTCATGTGAGAGTTTATGCATGGAGGAATACACTTGTTTATATACAATATACTGTTTCAAAAATATATCCAATTGTTTCATAATGTGAAAGAATTGTGCATTTTTACACTGAAATCAAAAATGAAACAGATAATCAGATTAAATAATGGTTTTGACTTGTTGGTTTATTACTGTGATTAGTAGTTTAAAAGGTATTTTAGTCTTTGTGTATGAGCTTTGTTGTATGAATTTACACGACCATGTCAGGATATTCTTTGAACCAAGACATTCTGAGTTCTGAGAATCATAGGTGAAGCAAATAATAGCATATTGCATTAGCATAATATGATGTAATTTTGATTGTTTACTATGCAATTTAGTTTGTAAACATTAACATTTTAAATATAATAGCAAAAAAGCTTGATAAAATACACTACATGTTTCGTTTAATGAAGTTTGTTACAAAACTGCATTTCCCATCATCCTTTGTGTCAGTTTCAAAAAAATAACTAACAATGATTATTTGCTCTTTATTTTAATGCACTAGCACTTAAAAAGCTTGCTGTCTTTTTTTTAAAAAGAGAAAGAAATATGAAACTGCTAAACGCATCCATATTATTAGTGACTTCTTTGACTAATTTATTTATTATTTATTTAAAATTGTAATAATATTTCAAATACTAGTGCTAAAACAATTACTTTTTTACTGTATTTTTGATCAAATAAATGCAGCCTTGAACGGTTTTTGAACAGTAATGTATGTTTGGACTGTATGTGTGGTTCTTGCATTTAATTATTTCACCAATTAAGTAACAGCAGATTTAATTATAAGTTTTGCAGGTATTAACACTCAGAAGATACTCTTTCATAATCAGAAGGTCTATTAAGGAGAAGTGGTTCTGTAGAGCGGGTCTGTGTTTGTGATGAGGGCGGATGGTGCTCCGTTCTGGTCTCAGTCTGTACTGGAGGACTATTTTGGCTGTTTATCTCTGGATGCCCTGCAGCAGTTCTAAATCTGTGTGCATAAACATGAAGGCGTCTGGATTTGCTTGCTGTTTTGAGATAAGCGCTGCTCCAACAATTCTGTTTAATTGCTGAATTTGAGCATTCGCAGTTTGCTCTGATAAAGTGTGTGCTTATGGGGTTACGTGTTAACACTGTGTCTCTGCTAATGAGCTTTATTTCTAGTATAACGTGATGTTCCTCATTGTGTGGAGTGTGTATCTGCGCACTCATGTTTGTGCTTGTGGATGGATGTGTATGTGTGTGTTTGTATTCATATGTGTGTGTGTTCTGCGTGCAGCTACAGAATCCTGGCCACCGAGCATGAAACGCTCATGCAGAAGTACCTCCATCTACTCCAAATCGTGGAGACCGAGAAAACAGTTGCTAAGCAACTTCGACAACAGATAGAAGATGGGGAGATTGAGATTGAACGTCTAAAATCAGAGGTAAAATTTGTAATTCAAAGTGCAATAGGGATTGTTTATCTATAGTGAACATGCCAAAATCTAGTCGAATATACTGCATATCAAGATGATTCTACCGAAGTGAAAATGTTGTCTGGGAAATAAATGCAAAACGAAATATTCAGTGCTTTGTCTGAACAGCTAGTCAACTTGTTTAAGAAAGCCCGGTATGAAAAGGTTGGTTTCAGGTTCACCTGACTCGAACATGGTTTACATAAGATGTGTTCGCACAACAGAACTTGAAAAATAAAATGCATTGGTTACCCAAGTGAAAAATAAATAGGCCTAGTTAAATGTATTTGAAATACATTTATTAAGTATACTACAAATACATTTACATATGTATCTACTTAATACAATTTCCCTGCAGTTGTACTTTTATTATACTAAACTGGTATACTTAAAGTCTGCTACATTGGAACAACTAATTTTGTGCTTAATGAACTTTAATTGTGCAGAAGTAGTGCTAAAGTCCAACTAAAGATTATGCTTAAATGGGACATAACACACAGTTTCACCCAATCTCATGCTAAACTTGAGTCTCTATAGAGTAGTACTGCATCCTTCATATCTCCAAAAAGTCTTTAGTTTTATCATATTTATAAAATAAAGATACAGCTTTACGATTCTCTCTGAAAAAAAGCCGAGCTCCTGGAGGCGCGCCGTGGGCGGAGCTAAAGAG
The DNA here is from genome assembly GCA_027422405.1 of Ptychobarbus kaznakovi. Lineage (NCBI taxonomy): Eukaryota > Metazoa > Chordata > Actinopteri > Cypriniformes > Cyprinidae > Ptychobarbus > Ptychobarbus kaznakovi. The sequence goes on from CM049809.1 coordinate 12,635,194, forward strand.
TGATGAGCACTTAAGCGCCGATCACCAGCAAAACACAGACATTTGATACCTGTTCACGTTACTATCTGCAGTTCTGAATCATGACCGGGACCAGCTGGGGCCGCTCCATCTTTCAGTATCAAACGATGTGCAAATCCAGCGTCAAACTGGGCCTTTTTTATAAAATGTTCATCAATAAACACACTTGAGAAACTCCGTTGCTGCCCCGAAAAACAAACTGCATCCACTGATTACCTATGAGAATCCAACTCTTTAACAGTGTAAATAACTCTGAATGCATGACACAGCATTGTACCCCCCCCCCCCCTTAAGTTTATAGCAAGTATACTTTAGGTACACTTTAAATATCTTGTATAAGACCGATATTATTCAAAGATCATACATCATACATTCCTCATCAATAATTTCATTCAAATTCATTTTAGACTTAATATTAAGAAATGTTTAATTATAAGTTTTATATCAAAAAGTGTTGAGTGATATGTCAGTAAAAATGTGAATAGATTTGAACTATACTTAGTATAAAATAAATGTATTTTAAATATATTACGTTTATACTATTGTATTACTGGCATTATTGTGGAATAAGTGGATATAAAAAATAGAAAATAGTATAATTAGAAAAATTTTAACTAAAATACATTTTAACTTACAAATAACTAAATAACACTAATTATTTTTACGTTTTGATGCAGAATATATTATAAAGGTTTATCATGCACTGTAAAAAAATAAAAAACAGCAGCTGTGGTTGCCAGAAATTCACTAAAAATAAATGGTTACAAGGTATTTTAGGAATTGCTACAGCACATTCTATTTCTGTAACAATCTGCTTTTACTTTACAATAAACTGATTTATACCACTATAATAATACAGGTGGAACAATAAAAAACATGTGATGAATCAGAGTTCACTGTAAATGGCCTGTAAAAAAAAAACATTGCCAGTACTTATATATAGAAACAAATATACACAAATGACAAAACTCCATTAATAATGCAATAAACATATGAATAGCATAGCTGAATAACATAGCATGCAACATAAAACACCCTAATGTATATTACTGATGGCAAAAGGGAAAAAAAACTATTTAAAGGAAATATAATCATATGTGACCCTGGACACAAAACCATACATGTCAATTGTTCGAAATTGAGATTTAAACATCAAATGAAAGCTGAATAAATAAGCTTTCCATTGATATATGGTTTGATAGGATTGGACAATATTTGGCCGAGATACAACTATTTGAATATTTGGAATCTGAGGGTGCAAAAAAAAAAAACGAAATACTGAGAAAATCGCCTTTTAAGTTGTCCAAATATAGTTCTTAGCTATGCATATTACTAATCAAAAAGTAAGTTTACATATGTATTTACAGTAGGAAATTTACAAAATATCTTCATGGAACATGAAGAAAAAGACAAACTTTCTCCAATGACAGCACAAAAATGTCCACCAAAACTCCAAATCTCTTTAAAACCTTCAACATTATCCATATTATCTACATGATATTTAAAATTCTAGGTGTATTCTAGCTCTAATTATACATTTGAAAAAACACAAGAACATCAATGTTATTATTTTGTTCGATTTTCATTTTTTTGTTACATAGGTTGTTACTTTAGCTTTTCCCAATAGATAATTTAAATTGATCTAATAAACTTATATTACAGCATATACGAAACAACTAGTCTGCCCCTCTGATCTACTAGTCCGTTGCTGGATGACTAGTCAATCATCGTGACCCATATTACATGCTCTTTTCTTTTCTGAAAAGGAAAATAGTTGAGAGAATGAAAAGTGGTGTGAGAAGCATTTGGTTTTCAAGAGCTTTCTCCAGACTACTTTGCACTTCACTTTGCATCTCTGCTCATAAAAAACGGCTCTCCAGGAGAACTGTGATCCCTGCTGTATTCTTCATCAGCCAGATCAAATAGTCATTTTACTTTAAAGTGCAAATGGAGCTGGCTGTATGAAATGGTGTGCTGAATATGCATGACCGCAGATGTATTGTGTGCGTCGCATCCTTGGTCCGCAGCATAATAAACTCTTTCAGTCTGCTTCCAATAAATGGAGCACTCACCTTCAGACTGTGCTGGCCAGCTCCCGTCTCTTTTGTGTCCCCAATGTTTCCCTTTCAAATTGCAGGGCCATGTAATAATTTGAAAGTTTGTGTACCCTAAGCATCGTAAATCAGCTGAGTGGCATCTGAGAGGTTTGATAGGGCGAGTGTTTGTGCCACACTGTGCTGGCACTGATTTGGCCCGACTCAATCACTTTGTCAGCATGCTGGGAAGTAATGAGGGAAGGAACTTTTTTGCAAAGGAAGTGTTTTCAATTCTGCCATTTTTATCACTGTTTTGTTGCAGATTGCAGCAATGCTCAAAGACAACGAGAAGATTCAGTCGAATCCCACCACTGCACCTAGTGATGAGGATTCAGAAATCAAGAAAATCAAGAAAGTAAGACTTTGAATTACAAAGCTCTAGTCCAAAACCTAGTGAGCTGCCTACATTAGGTAGCACCCTAACTGTCAACTTGTTTTGTGGACTATATATATATATATATATATATATATAAAACAATTTCTATGTGAAATTGCATTTTTGTGGCAGTACTGAATTAAGATGATATTTCATCCATTCAGTAAAAAAATACAGTACTGAATTTTTTCATTTAATTATATTTGATCACATTTACATTTACATTTAATAATTTAGCAGATGCTTTTATCCAAAGAGACTTACAATAGGGGAATACATGAAGCGATTCAAGCGAGGCAAACAGACAGAGGAAGTGCTCGTAACACCAAGTCTCAGGCATTGTTCAAATAAGTACAAGCTAGCAAGAGAAGGAATAAATAAAGAGAAAGACAGTTTTTATCACATTATTACATTTTTCAGATTCTGCATGGTGTACTATTTACAGTATATATTTAAAATAAATATTTCTAACCACTCACCTTTTCGTCCATCTTGATTTTTTTCACTGAGCTCATTGCAATGCTAAAAAAATGTTTCCTATGTTTTAAAATAAGCAACTATGATTACTTGAAATGCCGCTTGGTTTTAGAGCAGAGCAAGTGTCTTATGTTTCATAATTGGTCAAGGTAGTTCTTTGATGAGTTTGATGTGAGTCTATTGACTGATTGTTGTTAATGCTGCTGCTCCAGGTGCAAAGCTTCCTGAGGGGCTGGATGTGTCGGCGAAAGTGGAAGACCATCATTCAAGACTACATCCGTTCGCCACATGCAGAGAGCATGAGGAAGAGGAACCAAGTCGTGTTTAGCATGCTGGAAGCAGAGGCTGAATACGTCCAACAGCTCCACATCCTTGTCAACAACTTCTTGAGACCGCTTCGCATGGCTGCCAGTTCCAAGAAACCGTCCATAACTCATGATGATGTCAGCAGCATATTCCTCAACAGGTAAGCACCAGTTTCAGCTAGAAATAACCAGCATGCTTAGCAGGCGAAACATTTCAAATGAGTTCACTTTAACATCTCAATGGTTTCTCCTCAACCGCAGTGAGATCAGATGTCTCCTGCTTCTCAGATGTTTCTTCTTTGATCTTATCTATGTGTCTTCTCTGGTGAAGTTGAAGAGATTTTGGGAATGTCTCACACTGAGCTTAGATTTGTCAAATATCAAACTCTAAAGCAAATTCCAATTCTTCCAAGATCAAGTTATCTGAGCTTTGGTGATCCTCGTTAATTTTATGGCTCTGTACTCTTGCTTCACCAACAATTGCCCGATTTATGGTTATTTTTATTTCTTCCAATCAATTTTACACAAAACATCTGAGAATATTGTACAAAGTTTGTGTCAAATAAGATTCTTTTAAAGAAATTAAGCTAAGGACAGGATAAACTGTCAGTAACATGTAACCAAAGATTTCTATTTAAAAATGCTTTTTTTCTTTCTATTCATTAAAGAATCCTGAAATTCTAAATCCTAAAAAATCGAATTCGGCATATTAGAATGATTCCTGAAGGGTCGTGTGCAGTGTTGGAAAGGTTATTAAAGTAATGCTACTGATTACATTTGATTACTTTTTGATTACTTTTACTTACTTGATTATTTTCAAAATTTCTAATGAATGTTTTGAACTGTTAATCATTTTTAAACATTTAAAGTAGGCAGGGTTAACATTACAGTAAGGACTCGATTACTGTCAGACTTTCAGACTTTATCACCTCTCTTTACTTTGAGATTGTTTTGAGGTTAAATACAGATTTGAAATCAGAAGATAGTTTAACAGATTTTAAATGAAATCTTTGCATAGTTATTATGACAGGAAACACTAGAATCTAACAATGCTTTGATTAAAAATTTTATTCTGTCACAACAGTAACTAGTTATCTATACGTAACAATTTGTTTAACATTTGCCATCACAGGAGTAAATTACACTTTAATATATATCAAAATAGAAAAGTTATTTTAAATTCTAATAATATTTTGCAACATAACTGTCTTTACTGTATGTTTGTTAATATAAATGCTGCCCTGGTGAGCATACAGTAAAACATGTTAAAAATCTTACAGGAATAATGAAACACTTGCGTTGTTGTTTACGTATGCTGTTTGTTTCTGCAGCGAAACCATAATGTTTCTGCATCAGATATTCTACCAAGGGTTGAAAGCTCGAATAGCAAGCTGGCCAACATTAGTCTTGGGTGAGTGCACTGCCAGAGCATTTGGCAACCAACAGCAAAGAACATTCTGTAGACTCTTCAAATTGCAAGCTAGCTTTTTAAAAAGGTGCCACAGATCTGAGGCCCAGTCACACTGACTCTGATCTTCCTTCCTGTCCTTCAGCCGACCTATTTGACATTCTGTTGCCCATGCTGAACATCTACCAGGAGTTTGTACGCAACCACCAGTACAGTTTGCAGATCTTGGCTCACTGCAAGCAGAACCGGGACTTTGACAAGCTGCTTAAACAGTATGAAGCCAAGCCTGACTGTGAGGAGCGCACACTGGAGACGTTCCTCACTTACCCCATGTTCCAGGTGACCATAATCTTTCATTCAGGCTCTCATTACCATGCTATGAATCACATGGCTAGTAGCACATGGCAGGTCCTCGTTTGCTCCTTAAAGTAGGATTTTGTAGTGTATTCTGGTCCATAATGGCGTTTTACTTGTAGAGTAAGCATTTTCCATGTGATCTAATCTAGCAAGGTCTACTTCGGGCTTTGCAGCGTTGGTAATAAATGTGCTGATGAGTGATAGAGCTCCCCTCTAAGCCTCCTTTGCAAGAATACAGTGCACACTGTTAGCAAAGTTGTGTTTGGATTTCCATGCGTGCACATGACTAAGTGTGGATATGATGAGTGTGTTTGTTGCAGAAGAAAAGTCGAAAAATACCCTCCTGTCTGACATTATGACATGTGCTTCTTGTCTGGCAGATTCCTCGTTACATACTGACCCTCCATGAGCTGTTAGCGCATACACCGCATGAGCATGTGGAGAGAAACAGCTTGGATTACGCCAAGTCAAAGCTGGAGGAGCTTTCCAGGTACATCAAAATGAGCCTTCCAGCACACCCATCCATGACCATGTGTCAACATTGCTATATCATTTCTCACTACTCACAGGTTATGGGCCTTATTCACGAAAAATAAGCTGAATGAAGCTGTAATTCGTTCATCAAATCAAATCAACTGCTAAATGCTATAAAGAGTGTAATTTCCTTGCCACTATTGGCACCAAATGGTACTGCAGTCTGACTGCGCAACCCGACTGCACTGAACATAATACCATGGTGCCAGTTTGAGGCAGACGGTTTGATAATGCCACAGAAAGTGCATAGTTTTAAGTATGTGAATCACATTTGATAACAGGATTTAGAATAATTTTTATATATATATATATATTTTTTTTTTGTCATTTTAATTTTCATTCTGTGATAATTTGCTTTCATAGTGTTTTATAGCTTCAGTTTATTTAGTTTTTTAGTATTTTAATGCCAAACTTAGTGTCTTAAATGATATCAGTTAAATGCATCATTCAAGCTTATCATTATCATTTAAGTGACATGTTCTTAAATTTACTATCTAGTGTTATTGCTAGTATTATCAAGTGGCATTTTCATGTTTAATGAAGACGAGTCTAAAACAAAAATTGTTATCATTTTGTTTGATTTTGAGTTATTTTTGGAAACATGGAAATGCCGTTTAAATGTATTAATATAATATGTTTTAATATATTTATTAAAATAAGTAATATGCCAATAATAAAATACATTTGTAGCCATTTTATTTGATTTTATGTAGTTTGGAATTATGAAAATTTTGTTAAAAAAATATATTAATATATTATATTAAATTAATACATGGCCATTATGTCTTATTTAATTTTTTTAGTTTTGGAATCATGCAAATATAGCATGAAATGTATGTCTACAATATATTTTATAAATATATATTAAAATATTGAATATACAAAAAGTTATACAGTTATATTTTAGTTATATAAATATAATTAAACTATATTTCCGTAACTCCAAAGCTAACTAAATTCAAATAAAAATTCTCACAAATTAATTTCAGTGAAACTAAAAAAGCTTTCACTTTCGTTCAGTATTTCAGTTAATTTCTTTTCCATTTAGTTTTTTTCTTTTAAGATTAATATCATGTTTAAAAAAAAACATTCAAAAATCTGTATGTGGCAAAAATAACATCTGTGAGTGTTTAAATGATGTACCTCCACAGAATCATGCACGATGAGGTTAGCGAGACGGAGAACATTAGGAAGAACCTCGCTATCGAGCGTATGATCGTGGAGGGCTGTGAGATTCTCCTAGACACCAGCCAGACCTTTGTCAGACAAGGTGAACTCCCAACACGCACACACACACACACACACACACACACACACACACACACACACACACACACACACACACACACACACACACACACACACACACACACACACACACACACACACACACACACACACACACACACACACACACACACACAAATCCTCCTGAGCGCTCTGCTGAAAGGGGCCACAGATCCCTGATAAGAAGACGTTTGGATTCTCCTTTCCTTCTGTTCTTTTCTGCAAACTGTCACTCTTGTCACCTCTTATTGTCAAGCCCCCCACCTCCCTCTTCTCCCCTTCCCACTCCAAGGCTTTTTTGGGCTGCCCTATTTTCCCTGCAAGCACAAAGCGGAGCGTTAACTCAAAGGATTGGGCACCCTAATCCTGCAAGTCTCCGTAGAGCACAGTGTGTTCAAAGACCAGACCAATTCTTTCATTTCCAAGTGTAATCACATTTTTACCAGTCAAACCTGATGTTGAGCCCGAGATCGGAAATGCCACTGATGCGCTGCAGGATACGAAGACATGAGGAAACTGATAAGAGTCTGATAAGAACATATGTCAATCCAGTATTTCCCCATGTGCTGGTATAGTATTTGTCTGCTCTGCGTTTCCCAGCTTTACCTGCAGGGCTAACGCATCCTGCACCTGCATGCATGTTTTTTCAGGATCTCTGATACAAGTGCCCATGAGTGAGAAGGGCAAGATCACCCGTGGCCGACTGGGCTCTCTGTCTCTGAAGAAGGAGGGAGAGAAGCAGTGCTTCCTCTTCTCCAAACATCTGATCATCTGCACTAGAGGCTCTGGAGGAAAACTACACCTCACCAAGGTGAAGCCTCGTGCACTTCATGACACAGTCTTAAAAAAGTACATATTAGGCAAGGGTGGTATAAAGAAGATATATATGGTAGGACAGATTTAAAGCTGTTTCAGCACATATTTTTCATTATTTAGTTTTTTCATTCATTCTTAGGAGATGAAGGGACTTTTCTTAGATTTGTTAGCTTTTTAATGAACTTGTAAAAATAGACATTTTCTTTTAATATCCATACACCATGTAGTGCAGTACTTTTTGTTATCATATTAAAAAATGTGCTGTCACAGCAGAATTATCCATTGTAATATAAAAAAAAACACTTGAAATCACACAAATTTCAGACTTGAAATCTGCCTTCAACTATCTATAGAGATATATTTAAGATAAATATTTTTTGGGGAAAAGCAGTTTATCTACTTTTTGTTTGTTTTTTAATTTACATCGTTCCTTAATTTCTTAGAGGATGATTTTTGAATGAATCAGGTTCCTCGTTAAACCAGTGAAATGTTATGTTGTGCCCAGAAAAGAGTGATTACCTCCTTCAGCCGACTGTAATTTTACCACATTCAATAAGCCACTATTGCTCTTGGTCTGTGGGGAAATTCAAGAAGGAGATCCTCACCGTAATCACTGTTTTAGTACGGCTGCTATTGATTATTTGATAGATTCTCAGAGCATGTCTGACTGTTGCTTGTCTCCGGATGGCAGAATGGAGTGGTGTCTCTCATTGACTGCACACTGATAGAGGAAACAGAGGGCACAGATGACGAGTGTACGTATCAAAACTCTTGATTTAATCTTAAACATACCATAAAATATCTGCAATAACAAAAGAAGGCTCACATTTTGACACTGATAAGAGACCTATGTACTTATGTTGACATATTATGGAAGTAGATCCAACCACAAATCTAATCACAACAGACCTCCGCTAGATTTATTCCAGAGGATCACTACGTTTTCTTTTTTCTCTTCAGCCAAGTCAGACAAGAGCGGTCAGGACATGGAGCACCTGGATTTTAAGATTGTGGTGGAGCCCAAAGACAGTCAGTCCTTCACCATCATCCTGGTGGCCTCCTCACGGCAAGAGAAGTCAGCCTGGACCAGTGATATCAGCCAGGCACGTCTGCTCACATCAGATAACATTGAGTGATCCACGCAGCCCTGGGCAAGACCTTTACCTTTTACTCACGTCCTGTGGTTCAAATACTGTCCTCACGTCTTTTTTCCCCCCCTATCTTTCTATCTTTCACTCTTTACTACAGTGCATAGATAATATTCGTTGTAATGGGCTAATGATGAACGCCTTTGAGGAGAACTCTAAAGTCTCTGTGCCCCAGATGATCAAGTAAGCACTTCTTCTCACACTGGAAGGCACTAGGCTTTTGTAAATAATGCAAATCCCTTCTAACAATCTGTGTCACATGTTTAGGTCTGATGCCAGTTTGTACTGTGATGACGTGGATATCCGCTTCAGTAAGATGATGAACTCCTGCAAGGTGTTGCAGATCCGCTACGCCAGCGTGGAACGCCTGCTGGAGAGGTTGACCGACCTGCGCTTCCTCTCCATCGACTTCCTGAACACCTTCCTGCACTCCTACCGCGTGTTCACCAGCGCAGAAGTAGTCCTTGACAAACTCATCACCATATACAAGAAGCCTATTAGTGCCATACCAGCCCGGTAAGCCACATGGACTTTTTTTGCATACAGAAGGTGAGATCACATGGGATGCACAGAGATGTCGACTGTAGACACCTCTCATGTACATACAGTTGAGGTCAAATGTTTACATATCCCCTTTTCAGAATCTGCAAAATGTTGATTATTTTACCAAAGTAAGAAGGATCATACAAAATGCATGTTATTATTTATTTAGTACTGACCTGAATAAGATATTTCACATAAAATATTTTTACATATAGTCCACAAGAGAAAATAGTTGAATTTATAAAGTGGCCCCATTCAAAAGTTTACATCCCCTTGATTATTAATACTGTGTTGTTACCTGAATGATCGTAATAGTTGCATATGAGTCTCTCAGTTGTCCTCCTCAGTGTGAAAAGATGGATCTCAAAATCATACAGTCATTGTTGGAAAGGGTTCAAATACACAAAAATGCTGGAAAACCAAAGAATTTATGGGAATCTATTTTTTCTGAAGAACAGCAGGCAGTTTAACTGTTCAGTACAAACAAGGGACTCATGAACAACCATCACTCAAAAAAAAAACAGCTGTGGATCATTCAGGTAACAAGACAGTTTTAAGAATCAAGGGGATGTAAACTTATGAACGGGGTCATTTTTATCAATTCATCTATTATTTTGTTCTTGTGGACTATATGTAAACATCTGTTATGTGAAATATCTTATTTAGGTCAGTACTAAATAAACAATAACATGCATTTTGTATGATCCTTCTTATTTTGGTAAAATAATTAACATTTTGCAGATTCTGAAAGGGGGGTGTAAACTTTTGACCTCAACTGTAGCAGCATGTAGCAAGAGTTGCTTTCAGCACGGGCTGCAGTGCACAATACTGATTAAGATGAGTTTAATAACTAGGTTACTTATGATGTTAGAATAAAGCCAACTAACTAAAGCAGCATGGTGTTTGGTAGTCAATTAATCCGACTTAAGGAAGCCCTTCATGACAAGGCTGATTTTGGGATATGTTTAGCTAATACTCATGGCATGTTTCTGCTCAAAAACAGCTGAATAGAGCAAGAGTGAAATTAAATGCTGGTTTTAAAAGTGTGACTATAGTAAGTTGACATCTTAAAACTTCTTAAAATTGCTCCTAGTAATTTGTTTACTCCTTAAAAAGGCTGAAATATGATATATGTTTAAAAATACACTGCCATTCAAAAGTTTGGGATCAGTGTGTTTTTTTATTTATTTAAATAAATTAGTGTTTTTATTCAGCAAGGATGTGTTAAATTGCTAAAAAGTGATAGTAAAGACATATAATATTGTTAGAAAATATTTCTGTTTTTAATATGCTCTTAACTTTTTATTTAGCAAAGAATCCTGAAAAAAGTATCACAGGTTCCAGAAAAATATATATATATTAAGCAGCACAACTGTTTCCAACATTGATAATAAATCAGAATATGGATAATAATTCAAAATGATTTCTGAAGGATCATTTGACACTGAAGACTGGAAGTAATGGCTGATGAAAATTCAGCTTTGCATCACAGGAATAAATTATATTTTAAAGTATACTAAAATTAATTGTAATAATATTTCACAATATTACTGTTTTTTTCTCTATTTTTGATCTAATAAATGCAGCCTTAATGAGCATAAGATACTTCTTTAAAAACATAAAAAATCTTGCTGAACCCAAACTTTTGAATGGCAGTTTATATATTAATATTATTACAATTTAAAATAACTCTTTTCTAATTGACTAGATTTTAAAATCCAATTTATTCTTGTGATGGCAAAGCGAAATTTTCAGCATCATTACTCCAGTCTTCAGTGTCACATGATCCTTCAGAAATAATTCTGATATGCTGATTTGCTGCTCAAGAAACATTTCTTATTATCACAATTGATAACAGCTCAATATTTTTGCGGACACCTTGATACATTTTATCAAGATTCTTTGATTAATAGAAAGCAAAAAAAAATTGTAACGTATTTACTCTCACTCTTGATCAATTTAATGCATTCTTGTTGAATTAATTATTAATTTCCAGAAAAAAGAAAAATCATATTAAACCCAAACTTTTGAATGTATTGTAAATATAAGAAAAGTCTAAAAAAAGCAGTCACCCTGTTTAGTTGGTCGTTGGAGGACCTATCATGATCCATCTCTAATTCTCAGCTTTTTTATGCCGTTTGATGGACTTGTATTTTGGCACACATATATAAATGCACATGCAGCTCTTCATGAGCAGCGGGTCTTTGCTTTGCTGGAGTTGTGTTCTGGTGTGAGAGAGAATGAGCAGAACAGCTATTCAGTGTGATAGGAGAGAGGTCACACCAGTGTTTGTCACCCTATAGTGAGAACAAGCGAGCGTCTGCGTGCGTACGGGATAAAAGGAGAGAAAAGAGAGCGAAATAGAGAGAAAGCCAAAGGGGAAGGGAGTGAGATGTGCTGGAGTTTATAAAGGCTTGTGAGAGGTCACACTAATGCGTGTCGCCCTGCTCTATGTATGTGTGTGTTCTGCTGGAAACAGCAGTAATTGGGCCCTGCTTCATCGCCTGCGTGCCTGCCTGCCTGACTGAAGCATCTCAGCGGGGTTCTGTCGCCATCACCTTAGCAACCGGCCACTCTGCTGCAGGACCCCACCCTCTGTCCATGCCGCATCTGCGAGATGAAATATTTAGTGTGCACGTTTTGCAGCCAGAGCAGCCTCTCTCACTCTCTCTCTCTCTATCACATGCACACTGTATTTTTGTCTTGCTTTCTACGTCTCTTCCTCCTCCTCCGGTTGGCTCCGGAGACGGAGATCCAGGCAAATCGGTAAGAGCCGGGGACCTCCCACACACCCACAGCCTGTAGCACCCACTCTCCCCTGGGCAGACTGCACGGCTGTGATGCCTCCCCAGACCTCCCCCGCTCAGTTGCCCTGCCTCAGCTCCAACGGTCACCCAGGCTGTCATAAGAGGGGCTATTTCTGTGCTGGCATGACGTGTAGGGGTGGCTCGATGTGTGGGAAAGCTTCTCTGCAACGCTCTCCAACTTTATAGAGAGATGTGAAGAGTAGGCTGTTTATGCTCTGCAGAGGCGCTTTTCTCTGTAAGCGCATATACCCTGAGCACACCGCGCGGCGTTGGGAATCCATTATGGGCTAAATCATGAGAGGCAAATACGTAACTGTTGTCTTTTTGTAGGCTACTGATGCGCCGATGGTGGTTTTCTTAATCTGCACTCATTTAAAGGTGAAGCATGTCATTTGGTGTCTGTAGTGACACTGAACTGATAAAAATGAGTGTTTTTTTCAGACAGGTTCAGATTGGTTTGAGTGTTAGCTTCATATTGATCCTAAACTCTTTATTGTTATTTTATTTCAGGGAAATCATTTGAACGGCTTCCTTATCTTGTTGTATCTACATATCGACAGAAAGTATTGAAAAAAAAACTTGAAAAAAATATTTACAGTGCCATTGAAAAGTCTGTAAGATCTCTTATGCTCACTAACAAGTATCTTAAACTTAGTAAAGTTGCATTTAGTTGACCAAAAGTATGATAAAAAAACAGTAATAATGTGAACAATTATTACAATTTAAAATAACAGTTTTTTTATTTTCATTTATGTTAAAATGTGATGTATTCCTGCGAGGCAAAAGCTGAATTTTCAGCAGCCGTTGCTCTAGTCTTCAATGTCACATGATCCTTCAGAAATCATTCTAAAAAGCTCATTTGGTGCTCAAGAAACATTTATTATTATTTTCAAAACATTGAAGATGAAAACAGTTGTTTTTTGCAGAAATTGAGATGCATTTCTTTCAGGTTTCTTTAATGAATATAAAGTTCAAAGGAACAACATTTATAAATAAAAAATAGTTTACTGTCACATTTGATTAATTTAATGCCTTGCCAAATACAAGTATTACATTCTTAAAAAAAAAAAAATGGTACTATATTTCAATTTAATTTGAAAGTCACTGAAATGTGTAAATTCCTTATCTGAAATTGCATGTCCATATTTGACAGCCTCAGGAGGTTTAAATCAAGACAGTATGGTCATTAAATCAACCCTTCTTTTCAACACATAGATCCCTGGAGCTGTTTTTCGCGAGCAGCCAGAACAACAAGCTCCTCTACGGAGAGCCACCGAAGTCGCCCCGTGCCAGCCGCAAGTTCTCTTCCCCACCCCCGCTGGCCATCACCAAGACCTCGTCCCCCAACCGCCGCCGCAAACTGTCCCTCAACATCCCCATCATCACCGGTGGCAAGGCTCTGGACCTGGCTGCCCTTAGCTGTTCCTCCAATGGCTATGCAAGCATGTACTCTTCCGTGTCCCCTTTCAGCAAGACCACGCTGGACATCAACAAGCTCTACGTGTCCAGCCCCACCACCAGCAAGATTCCTGACGAGGGCGAAGGCAAGACGGACAAGGCCGAAGAGGTTTCGCTGTGCAAACAGGGTGAGGTCATACTGCAAATGAGTTCACCAAAATGTCAGTAGTACCAGAAGAATTTTTGTTTATCGACCACAGCATAAACTAATAACACAGTGCTTTATTTTATTTATTAGTAAAAAATGTAACACTTAAAGCCTTTATGTATAATGCATTATAAAACATGATTCCTTGTAATGCACCTGAAAATGCATTGTACAATCTCATGAATAATACTGTAGTAACCACAGTTAATACATTATAACACTTATAAATGTACTGTTACACTATGCATTTTAAATTTGGTTATAATTATTTACAGAAGATATGATGTATAACAATGCACATTATGAATCATTATTATGCATCATAACCTTTAATAACCCTTTATAATGCATTATCCATAAAGGCCCCAGTAAAGTGTTACCAAAATTTTTATATTGTTAATAAATATTATGAATATAATTTTTTTTTTTATTATTGAATATATGAATACACACATGTCTGGGTATTGTTATAATTTAACAAACTCAGCAATGGCTTGTACCTTCAAGTATAGTCAGACAGACATTGATATAACTATTATAGTATTTGTTTTTGTTTAAAAAAAAATTTTTTAGCCTTTATTTTGATAGGATAGGGTTTAGACAGGCAGCGAAGTTGGAGAGAAAGGGGGGCACAGGATTGGGAAAGGTTCAGATTTGCTGTTTTCATTCTGTTTTCATCTGCAAACTGTCATAATATGGTGGGATTGTGTTATACATATGGATAACTGTAATGCCTATGACTGATTTTCTCTAGACATTTCAGTGAGGGAGGAAAATGACAACGACCAGACCCAGAGTGACGAGACAGAGGCTGAAGTGTCGCCCACCAAATCACCCACCACTCCCAAAAACGTCAAATGCAAAAACTCCTCAGGTAGAAGACACTCTGTCCTAGACTTCCCTGCCATGTTGTTATCGCTCACTGACATGAAAACCAGAGCACCTGCATCTCACGCTGACAAGCCACCTGCACCCTTCAGACCAGCCAAATGTTGCATTTATCAGTGGCTCAAAATGGCAGACTCGCTGAGTGTTTAATTCAAAGGTCCAGTAACATTCCGATTGTTTATTTTAAAGGTTTGCATTTTTAGCTAGATGTAAAAACTTCAAGTTCTTGAGCATTTGAGATGTCCCTGTATACTGCTCGTTTTTTTGTTCCCATGTGTCGTTCATATTTGAAAGTACACGCTGTATCTGTAATCATCTGAAGTGATCCTGAGGACGTAGATGGAAGCCTCGCAAGACACGATTCATGCAAAATCTCATTTATTCTGTAGGTTTAAAAAAACAAAAAAGCTCAGGGAAACGCCAAAGGAGGCGTGAGTAGGTGTTTGGAAAACTTGTGCCATAGCAACCATTAGCAGCTGCCACCCCGGTTACCGGGTTTGTTTGAGTGCCGTCGATGCATTGCAACAGAACTGTCTCCTTGCTTTCGAAACTAAATGAAATGGGGGATCAAAGGTCAACAATTCCCCTGTTGTTTCATATGTGTGATGCAGTATTGCCATTAAGCTTTAGAAGGATGTTGAAGAATAAAGCTTGTTTCACTTACCCTTAGGGATTTTTTTCTAACCCTTATATGAAGCATGCAACAACAAACTTGTTTTCTTTAAAACGCTGCTTTTGTTATTTTCTGAGAGTGTATTTGAGACATGCATCTTAGTGAAATGATGAGCTATTTTTAGTCTCAACCATCTTGAGAACCAGAGCCCTGCCTATTGTCTTGATGAATACGCAGTCTGTGATTTTATGTTTCGTACCGCCACCTACTGGATGCATATGCTCTACATCATTGCCGCATCATTACTCTTATGCTCCAAAAATACATTTTTCATATGATAACATGATGCATTAGCCTGTGGAAAGTGCTTGCAAGTACAAAACGAACAGTATGGAAATATGTGCTTATTTTGGTCTCACTGACAGTCGCAGACAATCTAGGTTGTGGTTTTTGTTTAACAGTCGTTGGGAGCAGTAGATATTTGTGACATTTTCATATGTCATCATCGGAGGCTTATCCATTGTGGAGATAATGTCACTGCCTCCATTATTTCTGCATGAGTCCATCTTGTCTTATTTCACACTTGCTTTACCCTTAAAGAGGAAGCACACTGAAACACAGTGAATTCACATTTACTGGATTTTTGTATGGACCTTTTAGTTTTTGGGCTACCGGCAGTTGACAGTTTATATGTCTAACAAGTTTTAGGTACACCAATATTCTTCTTAATTCAGCTCAAGTCTCTTAGTGTACAGATTCAAACTGTGTACTGTAGATCATTTTAGGCTTAATTGTGCTGTTTACTTGTTTAATTTTTTATTTAATTTATTTACGTTATTAAAATATTTAATATGGATGTTTGAAAATCGTCCTTATAAAATAGATAGTTCTTAGATATCTGATTGTCCGACTGTGTTGCAAAATTGTAGGAAAATTGTTATATTGCTTCAATTGTTATATTACAATATGCTCTTTATTATAATTCTATTGAATGAGCCACATTTGAAACTGTTGCAAAAAGTGTGGTGGTAAAACTGCTACATTATTTTGCAGTCACAAACAGCACTAGAACAATGATTCATATTACTGGTTTGTTCAAATTTCAGTAATATTATTAATTCAGCAGCTTGAATATCTTAGTGTACAGATTCAAACTTTGTTTTTAAATTATTATTTAAGGCTTAGTTGTGCTGTTTACTCTTATTACTTTTTAATGTTTTGTAAATTTTATGGATAAAATATCTAATAAAATATAAAATCTTGAAATATTTCATATTAATTTTTGAAAATCCTTCTTATAAAATAGCTCTTAGATTTCTGATTGTCCAATGGTGCTGCAAACTGACTGTTAAATTACTTTGCAACCATAAAAGCCTAACACTGATCAATATTACCTGTTTATTAAAATGTTATTGATATCATATTCTTGTTATTCTCATTTTATCTAATAGTAGTATTATCAATTATAAATTTGACTCTATTGGTTTATTGTTTTGGCTTACATTTAATTACATGTTCGGAAAAATGTAACTGAAAATGATGGAATCATCCTAATATTTGCACACTGAACTATTCTTGTTTGTTTTTTTGTTTTCTTCTTTTTTTTTTTTAATGCCGGTACTTTCTATCACTTGAAGTATGCAAAAATGATATTTATTTGTTTAAATCTCTTAATTGGTTTTGAGTATCTGACTAATTTTGAAATGAATGCTAAATTAACATGGTATTAACCTCCATACATGCATTTAACATCATGCGTTCTGTTTGTCTTTCTCTCTGGGCAGAATTCTCTCTGTTCTCATACAATAATGGCATGGTGATGTCGTCCTGTCGGGAGCTGGATAACAACCGTAGCGCCTTGTCTGCCGCTTCTGCCTTCGCCATTGCCACTGCTGGTGCCAACGAGGGGACGCCAACCAAGGAGAAGTACCGCCGCATGTCTCTGGCAAGCACAGGTAGGATTCAGCAATCTGTTTCAATCTCTCATAGGCTGTGGATATTTGTTGCCTGGCAGAGGAAGGATTAATGTGAATTTCGATTGGCTATCAGGGTTCTCCACGGATCAGAGGAACGGAGATAAGGAGTTTGTGATTCGTCGAGCAGCAACTAACAGAGTTCTCAATGTCCTCAGGCACTGGGTGTCCAAACACTCGCAGGTGAGATGAAGTAAACATTATACACTTTTTAAAATAAAAGTACATCGAAGATCAATTTTTGGGTTCCCAAAGAACCTTTCAGCGATCAGTTTATAAATAAACATTTATTTTTGCATATCTGTGTATTGTGTGTGTATGTTTGTAGGACTTTGAAACCAACACTGAGCTCAAACTGAAAGTGATTAGTTTCCTGGAGGAAGTGATGCATGACCCTGAACTTCTGACCCAAGAAAGGAAAGCCGCTGCCAACATCATAAGGTGAGTGGAGTCTGTGCACACCCTGACAGAATCAATGCTCACATGTAGTGTGTTGCAATAGCTGGATTATCCTGTCCTGCAATATTTTAGACTTCTGTAATCTGATAAACGCTTGTTCATGTAATTAAATCAGTGGTTTTGCTTGTGTTTTTCTTTCTTTTTGCACAGGACATTGACACAGGAGGATCCTGGTGACAATCAGATCACTCTGGAGGAGGTGCTGCAGATGGTGAGTGGGGAGATTCTGGGTCATCCTCCAAATTACTCAACATTTCAGTGCTAATACGATCAGAACTTCAAGTTTGGGGTCAGTAAGATCATTTAATGTTTTTGAAAGAAGACATTTTTGCTTTCCTTCCTCGTTAATATTCTAAAAATGCAATCTTGTGACTTATTACAATTGTTTTCTATTTTAACATATTTATATTATTTTATTTATTCTGTAATGGCAAAGATGAATTTTCAGCAGCTATTACTCTGATCTTCAGTGTCACATGATCTTTAAGAAATCATTCTAATATGCTGATTTGATCCAGAAACATTTATTTTTATTTTAAATGTTAAAAATAGTTGTGTTGCTTAATAGTTTTTGTGTAATCTGTGGTATTTTTTCATGGTTTTTTGATGTATAGAAAGAATCAATAGGTTTTGTTGCTGTTTTGTTTTTTTGGGAAATAACTGTTTTGTTAAATTATAAAATTCTGTTACTTTTGATCAGTTTAATCCATTATACTGACCCAAAACTTTTGGTTTGTAGTGTATATCCATAACTCCTCTTCTCTGTCAAATTGTATTATAGCATATAGTATATTTCACTATTTATAAAAGTGTGTAAACTGTGCTGAAATTCATTATTCAGTATCTTATCTAACTAATTGTTTTGTTAGGCTGAAGGAGGAAAGTCAGAGCCTTTCGAGAATCATTCGGCTCTGGAGATCGCAGAACAGCTCACCCTGCTGGACCACCTTGTTTTCAAAGTCATACCATATGAGTGAGTGTGATTGTGTTTCATTTTATTAATTCTTCAGGTAACTAGAGAGTAAACAGATGAAAATTAAATTTTCAGTTTAGTGAAATTTATGTTATTAATGTGCATACAACATACAACTTTTACATTAATGATATGAGGGTGAGTAGACCATTTTTCATTTTGGGTGAACTATGCATTTTACATTGTTTGATTAAATTCAACTTAATACTTGTGAAGAAATGTGAAGGATATTATAACCTATTTATGAACATGTCTTCATCCCTACAGTAGTTTTTTCTCTCAAATGTGTTTGTCGTGAACAGGGAGTTTTTTGGTCAAGGATGGATGAAGAACGACAAAAATGAGAAGACACCTTACATCATGAAAACGACAAAACACTTCAATGATGTAAGTGTTCAGTGTGAAAACATCTGGTCCTAGTTAAGTGCAAAGTTGTTGCAGTGTATTTGTTGTTGCATTGTTTCAAAAAAGCATAATGAACACAATGTCGATATACCTCTGTCTCTTTTAAAGATCAGTAACCTGATCGCTACAGAGATCCTGCAAAGTGAGGATGTGAATGTACGGGTAGCAGTGATGGAGAAGTGGGTGGCGGTGGCCGATATCTGCCGCTGTCTCCATAACTACAATGCCGTGCTGGAAATCACCTCATCCCTCAATCGCAGCTCCATCTTCCGCCTGAAGAAGACCTGGCTCAAAGTGTCCAAACAGGTGGGGAACTACCTGATAAAACCTCATCAAAATTAAATGAATAGACTTTGGAGCTAAAGTAACAACAGTGGAATTTAAGACAATTAAAGAATATTTACTGGACTCCTGTTGATTCGGTATTGATGAACTGTTATTTGATGTTGTCAGATCTTAACTGAAAACAGACTGAAAACATTTAACACACTTTATCATACCATTTAAATCAAAGACTAAAACAGTCATTGACAAGCTGCAGAAGTTGGTCTCATCTGAAGGAAGATTCAAGAACCTCAGAGAGGCCTTAAAAAAGTAAGTTTTTTTATCACCTGCAGTAAGTCAGTACTTGTTGCTGTAATTTAAGTCAGACTTTTGTATTTGAGCAAATGGGTTACTTTATTTTATTTTGGTTATGATAATATGATACGGCTATTAAAAAATGGCATGGCTAACACTGCATTTTTTCTAATATTTCTGCTAGTTGTGACCCTCCCTGTGTGCCATATTTGGGAATGTACCTCACGGACTTGGCCTTTATTGAGGAGGGGACGCCCAACTACACAGAGGACAACCTGGTCAATTTTTCCAAAATGAGAATGGTAGGTCTTTTTTAGATGCATTTCTTTAATGCATGTGTGGGATAGAGTTATAGATATAATTTTGTTATCATATTTTCTTCACTTTACAGATCTCCCACATCATCCGCGAAATCAGGCAGTTTCAGCAAACGGCATACAAGATTGATTACCAGCCAAAGGTATTGAATTGATGTTGGTTTGTACTGACAAAATATAGGGTTTCATGATAAACATGCACTGGTAAAATTTGTGGTTGCCAGGTTTGCTTTGTTTTGTTCTGTACATAATTATATTCTGATTAAAAACAGTTAGAACTGTAAGGCCCAACAGAATGCAGAAACACAATACGGTAGCTCTACAAAACCATTTAATCACAAAATCTGACTTCATAAAAACTAACCTTCACTAATATTAATTCAGTGAAAAAATAATGCAAAACTGAAAGGTATTCGGAAGTAAAAATAAAACTTGGTTGCATTTATGAGAATAATCTCTCTTTTCTACACTCATAGGGCCAATTTTACTAACAGCTTTCGCCAGTGCAAACCGTCTTTTGCCGTTAAAATTGTACAGTCAGGTTTTACTAAAGATGGGCAGGGACGAATTAGCGCTGAAAAGCTGTGGACACAGTTATTTTTGCGCCTGACCTTATTGAATATGCATTTGTAGGAGTTTTCCTTTCAGACACAAAAGTTATGGGAGAAGAGTATTCAAATGAATCACGCAACATGTTTTGCTAACATTTGCACTCGTCAAATTACTGGCAGTTGCGCCATTATTTAATGCCCCAAAAAAGCATGTGTTAAACTATTTTGCGCTTGAAATGGCTGCAATTATTGTTGTTGGGAGGAGTCACCACAGAAAATGTGTGGTAGAAGGGAGAGGATTTTTTCCACACATATTATTTTGAATGCCAGAAGAACACATTATCCGAACATATTGTTTGCCAAGCCATGTTATTTTTAATTTACTTCAGAAAATAAAAGACGACTTGGAACCCTCAACTAGGTGTCACGCGAAAACAGGTCTATCAAAACTTCTAGCAAACTTCCATTTTTTGGCTTCTGGTTCTTTTCAATGTACTGTGGTTTCTTTATTTCTTTATTATTTATTTGCGACTATGCTAATTTGTGCTGCGCTTGGTATATTGCGTTAGTTGACATTTAAATGAGATGTTGCATCTGTGTTCTTTAATTTGCGCGTTCTTAGTAAATCACCAGCAGAAATGTCACCCTCCCATCGACGTTATTTTGGAATTGCGCTCTCACGCCAACTTGCCGTTTCGTAAATTGGCCCTTAAAATCTTAATTGAATTTGTTCTTAATTTGAATTGATGGTTCTATGAAGAAACTGCCCATTGGACAAACAGGTTATTTTCCATTGAGAAAAAAAAGTTATTTAGATTTTTTTTTTTTTTTTCACACAAAAAAAAAATCCCTATCAGTCAGTCACGTTCGACGTTACGTCAGAGTGACTGACGCAATTGGTCACAACTCGCCCGAGAGCCCAATTCCCTTCGAGTATTAACAAAACAAGCCAATGACAGTTGGCGTGCGTGCTTTGCATCGTGGGCCCCGCCCCCCCAGCATGGGTATAAAAGGAGAGCGCGTACAGACGCACATCAGCTTTTCGCTTTGGAGCCGAGCCTTTCAGCGCAAATCTCAGAGAGTGTCTACAGACTGCTATAGTGTTGGTGTTATGGCGCGTCAGTGGGGGTTGCTGTCCAGTGCTGCTGCTTTTCTTCTGACAGCGTGCTGCAGCTCTTCATTCTGCGGTCGCACTGTGATCTCCCCTGGGCGCTTCAGCACTTTTTCTTAAAGAGCAATTCTAAAAGAGCAATCTAAAAGAGCTGGATGTGGTCATTTCCAGGCTCTGTCTGACGGTCACGAACGCTGTATCTCGTGCTTGGGATATCGGTACGCTGAAGCAGTACTCGTGGATGAGTCATGTTCTCATTTTGGGAATATGCAATGTTGCAATCCAGATACCTCCTCATCAAACGAAGAGGTGTCCCCGTTGCCATCCCCCGTTCTAGTTCCTCCATCTCTCAGCAGTGGAGGACTACTTCGGCTTGTGATCAGGGTGATCTGAGGATAACAGTGTGAGCTTCCCCATCGAGTGCGTCTCCGCGGGCCTCTCACTTCTCTAGCACTTCACGCCCTCTGGTGTTCTCGGATGAGGTGGCTGGGTCCCCGAACAGGTCGGGGCCCAGCATCTCGTTCAAAGTGCCAGCAGATGACAGGATGTCGATTGCTGCATTGGGGGACAAGCTATGCTCTGGAGATGATGATTCGACTGCGGCTTCCTCCATAAGGAAGAGTGGCGTTGCCCGAGTCAGATCCAGAGCTGACCGCTATGCTTTCCAGGGCCACCGAAAGAGTCGGGCTGCACTGGAGACATTTTCCTTCTCCCGAAGGCACGAGTTTGGATGATTGGTTCCTGGGGGCGCAGGCCGATCGCCGGCAGCCACCTCCAGTTCCATTCTTCCCGGAGGTGCATGAGGAGGTGACTAGGTCTCGAAAGGCACCAAGATGCTTTAACGGCCAAGGCCATCGCCCTGCATGCCATGGCCCTCCTTCAGGTCCACCAGGCCAGGCAATAAAGCAGCTGCACGAGGGTGGTGCTGACCCAGGTGTGTTGCAGGAGCTACTCACAGCGACGGACCTTGCCCTGAGGGTGACGAAAGTCAAAGCGCGGTCCCTGGGTCAGACGATGTCCACGTTAGTGGTTCAGGAGTGCCACCTATGGCTGACCCTGGCGGATATGAGAGAGGCCGACAAGCATCACTTCTTGGACTCCCATATCTCCCAGGCCGGCCTATTTGGCGAAGCGGTGGAGAGCTTTGCCCAACAGTTCTCCACCGCACAGAAGCAGATGGAGGCGTTCCATCACATCCTGCCCTGGCGGTCTGCTGCTGTCTCCACCCCACCGCCGGCCGCAATCCCTCCGCCTGCTCATCGCCGAGGGTGCCCTCCTGCTGCCTCCACCTCCGCTCCAGCTCGGCCTCAGCAGCAGCAGCCTTCACACCGGCCGAAGCGTGGAGCTGATGGCAGGAAAGCGGGGAAGCCCGTCTCCACCCCTTCCAAGCAAGCGGCATTCCTTTTGTTTCCTTTTTGTTCTATTCCACCGCTGGCTCCCCAGCCAGTGGTACTCAAAAACTCAAAAAATAGTTTCCTTTTTCTCCTGGTCTCAATAGGGCGAGGATGGCGGTGCACAAGGCGCAGTCTCAACACCCCGTCCCCCTCTCCTCTTGCCAGCGGGCAGCAGTGCCCGGCTTGTGAACGCTATGTCTTCTCACGCGCCCCCTGCCCAACCATGGAGCCAGGTAAGTGTCGCACCGTGCACTCAGACCCCACTCCAGGACGCGCTACCTTCTGCCCCACTGCGGGTATGCCGGTGGTTCCTGCAAGTGTCTGCCATGGGTTGGGTAGATCTGTGCTCTAGACACGACCCGACTGCAGTGGCATATCTACTGCCTCGAGTTGCTAGCAGTATGGCTTCCTCTGCGCCACTTCAAATCGCTGCTACATGACAAGCATGTACTGCTCCGTACGGACAACACTGCGACCGGTCTAACTCGCCCACCATCTCCTCCTTTGGAGTCAGAAGCATCTGATGTCGCTTTGCATTGTTCATGTCCCAGGGGAGCTCAATCGTGCAGGAGACGAGCTCTCACGCCAGCCCGCCCTTCCGGGAGAATGGCGACTCCTTCCCGAGACGCTTCGGGGACGCTCAGGTAGACCACCTCGGACACGTCCCACTGCCAGCTGTTTAATTCCTCTGAGAAATGAGGGATCTCCTTTCTCAGAGAGGGGGCACCCTCTGGCACCCACGTCCAGACCTGTGGAATCTCCACGTATGGTCCCTGGACGGGATGCGGAGGTTCTAGGTGGGCTACCGCCAGCGGTAGTGAACACCATCAATTCAAGACACGCTTACAGGCTGAAGTGGAACCTGTTCATCGATTGGTGTTTTTCTTGCCGGGAAGACCCCCGTAGACGCCCGATCTTGGTCGTGCTCTCTTTTCTGCAAGAAGAGCTGGAGCGAAGGATCCCTCCACCCTGAAAGTGTTGCCGCACGTCACGATGCAGTAGTCGGCAAGTCTGTAGGGAAGCACGACTTGGTCATCAGGTTCCTCAGGGGTGAAGGAGGTTAAATTCTCCCTGCCCTCATCTGTTACTCTCTTGGAATCACCACTCGGTCCTGACGGCCTTGAAGGAGGAGCCCTTCGAGCCTTTGCAGTCAGTAGAGCTAAAGTTTCTGTCATTAAAGACAGTACTCCTCACTGCTTTGGCCTCGGTCAAGAGGGTAGGGGACCTGCAAGCATTTTCGGTCGACGATTCGTGCTTAGAATTTGGACCGGCTGACTCTCACATTGTCCTGAGACACCGGCCCGGATATGTGCCCAAAGTTCCCACCACACCTTTCAGGGATCAGGTGGTGAACTTGCAAGGGCTGCCACGGGAGCAGGGAGACCCAGCCATTGCTCTGCTCTGTCCCGTCTGTGCTTTACCTTTTTGTCCTTGTGCAGGGCTAGAAGCCCGTAAGTAGTGATTCTCCCTTCGGGTGATCCCACATGTGTATTCGTCCATGATATGGCTCCCCTTACGGTGAGCCCGTGTCTTTGCCTGGCAGAGCCTTCTGCCATCTCTGCTGTGTATTGATCTCACCCCAGGTGGCCTTGGCCCTTGGCCAGTGCATATGTGTAATTTCTACATGATACCTCCAACGTGCAGGAAGTGGCTTCTGTAGCGTTCCCTTACTTAGGTACGCTTTCCCAGTGTTATCCATACCCACTATACAGAACAGCAGTGGCTGCATCTCAGCCTAAGCCCTGTCCTATCTTCCGTTCTGACTGGCGGCACTGGAGGGGGTCAGCAATAGTGGCGTTTTCGTAGGGATCCCAATTGCATTAGTCTCTCTGACGTAATGTCGGACGTTACTGACTGATAGGGAACGTCTGGAGGACAAAAAACTGATGTGCGTCTGCACGCGCTCTCCTTTTATACGATGCAAAGCACGCACGCCAACTGTCATTGGCTTGTTTTGTTAACACTCGAAGGGGATTGGGCTCTCTGGCGAGATCCCAATTGCATCAGTCACTCTAACGTAATGTCGAACGTTCCTTCCTTAAGGGAAAGAGGGTTGCATACGTAACCAAGACATTTTTTTTTTTAAATAAAGGAACTGTTCACTGAAAGGTTATTTGTGGAACCTAGAATTGTTTCTTCTGTAGCATTGCTTTGGAATCTAGAATGTAGGAAACTCCAATTGAGAATTGAGCCATGGCTGATTTGAGGAATCATATTCGATATGAAACTGACACCCTGTTTGTCTTTCAGGCAGCACTGTTTTTACTGGACAGAAGCTCGGTAATGGATGAAGAAGGCCTGTATGAAGCCTCTCTCAGAATTGAGCCTAAAGTGCCCAACTGAAAGAGGCTCTGCCTAAAGTCGCCACAATGTACAGACACCACGCTCTCTACAGTATACATCCATGTGTTCTGTTATGTAACATGATTATTACTCATATATGTGTTTCCTTGTTTTTTTTTATTCGTAACCAAATGTTGCCTAATTGTTTCAGATATTTCACAGAGAACTTACCTGTTGATTTCAGCCTTTGTTCTTTAGGGAATCATATTTTTTCCAAATCCAAATTATGTTTTTAACAGAACTTAAAACAGCATATAATCCCAGTTCAAGATGTGGTTGTCTCTTTAATTGATTAGTCTCATCCACATCACTTTAATGAAATATGAAAATATAAAATGAGATTTTAATAGATGCATGTAACTAATTTACAGTATATGCATACCATGTAGCAATGTGGAAATCTGATATATTACTGTATACAACCAAGCATATAGAAACACTTATACTGTTATACTACTATATTCCATGTCACTATACATAGCAGAACCAACTCCATCATTTTACATCTCTTTGTTGCGATAATTAACATCCATCCCTTGATTTCTGTTTGGAAATGCCTAAACTGCCATGACATTTTTTTTACAGTTTTGGCACGACTTAATAAAGCAGACAGTGAAGAGCTTGGTGATTATATTACATAAAAAAATACTTATGTCTCCTATTGGACAACAAGGATTTTGATCTGTTTTTGCATGCAAAGTTTATTGTGCTGAAATCTTTTTGTTTTTATGATTTCCTCACCTCAGAAAATTTGACTATTTCTTCATAAAAAGAAGCAAGATCTGCATTGTATTTTTTTTAACTGGGTTTTTCGTGATTGTTTACCCATGTAATGTTTCCATTGCTTACAGCCACATTTCTTTTCATTTTGGGAAAAATGTATTCTGGGTTCAACAATATCCTTCTACACCAGAGTATCCAGCTATTGTACATTTACAGACAATTTATGTCCTTCTTGCTGTTCCAGTGATTGTTGAACATGACTGAATATCACTTTGTAAAATGCATTGTCGTTTAAGAGTATGATCAAAAGTGAATGACCTTCCCGCTTGCAGCATACAAAAGTTATTTTTGTAGTCCTAGAATAAAGACGTAGGGTTCTGCATCCTTACCTAAAAAAAAAAAAAACACTACCGTAGAAACATTTTTGTACAAACATTGTCTACTCGCCACACAGAAACGTTTTCTGTATATTTTGTACATGCAGCCCTATGTATTTCTTAACATACTAGTTTAAAGCACACCTCTTTAAAGCGTTGTATCCTATGCTTACACACTCAATGCTATATGATTTGTGATTTGAAACCATGATCTAGAGGTAGAGGACTTTAAAATGTTTTTGCATATACTGTAATCCTGTCTATAATCATTCTCTTAGCAGGAATATAGTAATGTAGTGCTTATTCTGTGAATATTTGTATGTATTTTTACTATGTACAGTCTGGAAACACTAAACACTCATGTGGCAGGCATGCAACACTATCAGCCAGAAACTTTAAAAAGGACAATATATATATATATATATATATATATATATATGCATACTGTATACACATCTATGTGCACATACTCTTATAAATGATATATAAACATACAAACAAACCTTTTGCTGTTAGCAATACCCAGTGGTATGAGAATTATCTTTCAACCCTTAAGTTTATTTCCACGGCTCGGGAAATATTTCCTGTTTTTGTACAAAAAAGAAATGAACAGAAAAGAAAAGAAAAAGAAAAAAAATAAAATAAAATAAACTGTATGTTTCCTGATTACCTCTTGCTAATAAATCTATTCTATCTCAGGGGGATATTGCTTCCTTGTATGTGGTTTTTGTCATGCTCACATAATTTGGCTCTTTTAAAAATTGGGCCATAGGTATGTTTAATGATACGGGCCTCGTTTATTTTAAATGGCAGGTTTTTAGTATTTACATTTATGCAATTAAGCAAACAGTGTTTATTTGCTCTGATATTATGCTGCCTTTAAAATCATCCATTACATAATTGTAAGACTTTATAAATAGCTTGCACGTGGATTATTTAGGCCCATGTAATACATTTTTGTTGTAAATTATAGTTTCATCATATCTTTATGATACTTTTATGTACATAGTATAAGGTCGTTTTCAGTAAAAAATACTGGGTTGTAAACCAAAACCCAGTTCCCCTCCGGGAACACGAGCTGCGCGAACGCTAGGGGAACGCCATCAGCGATTCCACTCTGAATCATAAGTGTAATTCATCAAAATTTGACAGCCAGACGTCAGGTGCGGGTGACGCACGACCAGGATGCTTAAAAAAGCACGTGATGTGCAGCCGGGGCCAGCTTTTTTTGTTATTCAGCAAAGCTCGCTGTGTGTGTCAGTCATTGTCTGTAGATCTGTTATTATCCAGTGGAAATAAGAAAGTTTGTTCTAAAAAGCAGGCAAAGAAAGATTAGTACAGACATTCAAAGGCAACCTTTAAATCTAAGAGGGGCGAGAGTGTTTCACAGTACAGCCAGTGTGTGTGACGCCCCTGCTCTCGCTTCATCACGAGTGGGGATACCCACAGTCTGTGCGTGGTCTGCTTGGGAGCGAAGCCCCGGAGTCGCTTTTGAGGAAGCCGGCTGCCCGCATTGTGAGCGGCTTCCTATGCACAACGCTTCGCTCCCGAAAGCTCTCTTCGAGGAGGAGTTTTCGCGAGCGCTCCGTCGCGGTGCTGGCCCCGCCTCCGCTGAGCGGAGCGGTGGCTACACTCGTGGGGCTCGCAATTGGATTTGGCAGAGGGATTATGAGACGGGTAACCCTATCTCTGTCCTCACCTGCCAGATCCACTGCCCGTTCTCTGGGTTCGAAGCCCGTTCTGCGGATTCTTCCCCTCAGAGGGCGGGGCCAGTGTTTCACTATCTCCCTCCGAGGAGGAAGATGGGAGAGCACTGGTTTTTTCGCCCACTCTATCCCCGCAATACGAGGAGTTATTAGAGGTAGTTACTCGCGAGTTGCCAAGTTAAAACATTAATTGGCCCGCCGATGATCAGACTGAAGAGCGCGAAGTAAACTAGATGAACGCATTCCTGCGTAGTAAGTCACAACCTCTACGCCGGAGCTCTGCCTTTCTTTCCCCGATCTTCACACTGAGGTGTCGAGATCGTGGAAAAGAACCTTTTTCTGCACGCCTATTTATCCCCGCCTCTGACTATTATGGTAATATAGCGGGTTAAGTGAGTGTGGTTACAGAGCGATGCCCGGGTTGAACAGACGCTTGCGAGCTATCTGGCACCCGGTGCGGCATCGTCTCTGAAGGCTACCGGTTTTGCCCACCAAGCCGCTGCGTGGGTCATCAGCGCTGTTGGGCAGGGGTACGCCGCAGCAGGTCAAGCAGGTGCATGCCTTCACACTATGCTGTGCTTCAGGCATATCAAGCAGACCTGCTGAAAAGAGCTAGATGAGGGCGAGCAAATTAGTTCAAGCGATGTCGGAGAACTAAGGAGAACCCTGATTTAGCTCTCCGTGCCACTAAATAGACCGCCCGTGCCATTGGGCGGTCTATGGCAGCAATGGTGGCACGGAGAGGCACTATATGGTTGACTCTGTCCGACATGAAAAGAAAGGACAGAGTCGTCTTGATGGATGCCCCGCTTGCGCCTTCTGGGCTGTTCGCGATGCCGTTAACTCGGTCGTCGACAGTTCCAGGAGGGTCTAAACAGGCGGCAGCATTTCAGCGGTTTCTCCCTCGCCGCTCGGTAGCTCTAGGCTGCAGGCGGGAGCAGCCCCAACCGTGTACCAGCTCCTCATATAGGGAGGTCCAAGGCAGAGCGTTGCCGCTCGTGCTCCCCCGCAGCGGGACCAGAGGTCGACAACGCTCTAGAAAATCGAGGCTTTCGGAGACGAAGCCCGACCTGATGGTCGTGCTTCAGTCTAGAAGCCCTCGATGAAGCGGTTCCAGACGTCTATGCAGGACTGTTGAGGCGGCCCCTACTGGGGAAGAGCGGGGTGCACCGCATTAACACGGTGGTCCGTCTCTCCTCAGCGCCCTCTGGAGATCGTTCTGCCAACCCTGCCAGAGTTCCAGGGCCACGGCTCCTGCTAGTGCCTTCTCGTTTTCTTTTCTCGCCCGAACGTAGCGGAGCTGAGAGCCTCGCCACGCCTTCAGGATCTCCGAGCAGCTACATCGGTGGCCTGCCGTCCTCCGTGTCAGGGCATCGATCTAGCAGCTCCAAACACACCAGAGGCCAGTCTCGAGAGACTGGCTCCCTTAGTAGATTATTTAGCAGCTGGAAACTACTGCCAAATGTATCGTTGGGTCCTGCAGACTGTAGAGAAAGGTTATCGTATTCATTCGGCGCTCCGCGCGCCTTTCAAAGGGTTGTGTCTCACGAGCACAAATCCCAGCAGGCTTGGTATTAGAACAAGAGGTCGCTCTCTTCTGAGAAGGAGGCCATCGAGGTGGTCCCTCCTCTCGACAGAGAGTCCGGGTTCTACAGCCGGTACTTCGTATGTTCCAAAGAAGGATGGAGGGTTACGTCCAATTTTAGTTCTGCGGCTACTGAACCGCTCAGTCAGCCGCCTGAAGTTCAGATGCTTCGTAAAACAGGTCGTGTCTCAGATCAGATCCGAGGACTGGTTCGTCACGATAGATCAAAAGACGCCTATTTCATTAACCATCCTTCCTCCCGTCACAGGAAGTTCCTGAGGTTCGCTTTCAGGGCAAAGCTTACCAATATCGGGTTCTTCCTTCGCCTAGCACTCTCACCCGAACTTTCACGAAGTGCGTGGATGCTGCACTGCGCCTCTGCGACTTCAGGGCATCCGCATCTCAACTACATCGACGATGGTTGATTTAGCTCATTCAGAGCAGTTGCGGTTTCGACATCGAGATGTCGTTCTCGCTCACATGAAAGAATTGGGGTTAAGACTAAATGCAGAGAAAAGTGTGCTGTCTCCATTCCAGAAACCACTTATCTAGGCTGGTGTGGGATTCGACCACGATCAGCACGATTGTCCCCTGCTCGGATCGAGTCGATTCTCAACACTCAGGAGAGTCAGAGAAGGCCTGTCACTCACTGTCAAGCAGTTTCAAAGACTGTTGGGGTCTGATGGCAGCAGCGTCCAACGTGATACCTTTTGGCCTGCTGTAATGAGACCCCTACATGGTGGCTCAAGTCAAGGGGTTCTCCCCGAGGGGAAACCAATTCCATGATCCAGGTCACGCGGCGATGCCTACGTGCCTTGGACAAGTGGAGGAAACCTTGGTTCTTGTCTCAGGGCCCGGTCCTGGAAGCTCCTTGCCGCCAGCGTAACGCTAGCGACGATGCATCCCTGACCGGTTGGGGAGCGGTCATGATGGCCACCTGCCGCGGTCTGTGGATGGTCACCATCTCACGTGGCACATCAACTGCCTGAGATGCTGGCCGTTTTCGGGCACTGAAACATTTTTTCTTCCGGACCTAAGAAATCACAATGTGCAAGTACGCACCGACAACACAGCTGTGGTTTCTTATATCAACCACCAGGGAGGTCTGCGTTCGCGCCCCTTATGCAAGCTGGGCGCACAATCCTTGTGTGGTCCCAGGACAAGTTTCCTCTCGCTGAGAGCTGTCTATATTCCTGGGCATCTCAATGTAGGAGCAGACATCCTGTCGAGGCAGGGGCCGAGGCCCGGGAATGGGGCTTCACCCCGAGTGGTGAAGCAGATTTGGAGAGTTTTTGGCCAGGCACAGGTGGATCTGTTTGCGACTCGTCATACATCGCACTGTCCCCCTCTGGTACTCTCTGACTCATCCGGCTCCGCTGGGCTGGATGCCTATGGTACAGACGTGGCCGAGGCTTCGTCTGGTACGCCTTTCCCCGATTGCTCTGCCCCGGGAGTTCTAGAGAGAGTGCGCCGGGACGGGGTCCGGCTGTTGCTAGTAGCCCCTTTCTGGCCGTGCCGAGTATGGTTCTCGGACCTGATTTCTCTCCTCGACGGCTTCCCATGGGAGATTTCAGTCAGGAGAGATCTCCTCTCACAAGCGGAGGGTATGATCTTTCACCCCGCCCAGTAATGGAAGCTGTGGGCATGGCCCCTGAGGGGGCGCGACTCATAGCGTCGGTCTCTCAACCGAGGTTGTTTAACCATTCTCCAATCTAGAGCTACCCTCAACGAGGAAACTGTATGGCCTCATGAGACTCTTCATTCTTGGTGTGGAGACCACCAGCTCGACCCAGTTAACTGCCCGATTGGTACAGTGCTGGAGTTTCTGCAGGCTCGGTTCTCCGCAGGGTTATCACTCCACCCTGAGGTTTATGTGGCAGCTATAGCGTCTTACCACGCCCCTATGGGTGGACAATCAGTGGGCAGGGACCCCCTGATCATACGTTTCCTCTGCGGTGTGCTGAGGCTAGGCCTAGAGTACGGTCATGGTCCCTCCTTGGGATCATCACTGTTGTGCTAGAAGTTCTCTGCAAACCTCCGTTTGAACCATCGAGCCAGGTATCAGAGCGGTCTTCTTACGCTGAAGACGGTGCTACTTTAGCCATATCTTCGCTGAGAGAGTTGGGGATCTACAGGCCTCTCGTTGGCCTCTATAGACTTTACGCCGGTCTGGCGAAAGTCTTTTGTACCCTCGTGTGGGACGTCCCTAAGGTCCCACCTCGGTACCGCGACCCGTTGTACTCCAGCTTTTTGTCCTCCTCCCTTCAGGGAGCCCACCAGGAAAAGCTTAACTGTAAGGTGTCCAGTGCGAGCACTGACGCATACGTCCACAGAACTGCCTGTGGAGAAAATCGGACAACTGCTGGTATGCTACGGTCCTCCTAAAAAGGGCTTCCAGCTGCTAAGCAGACCTTAGTCGGTGGATAGTGGATGCCATCAAGTTGCCTATGAGTCCTCTGATCTCCCCCGCCTTTGGGTCAAGGCTCACTCAACCAGAGGTATGGCGGCCTCCAAGGCCTTTTTCGCAGGTGTCTCATTCAGGACATTTGTGACGCTGCTGGGTGGTCTACGCCCCTAACCTTCGTCAGGTTCTATGACCTAGATCTTCAAGCCACTCCTGGCTCGCTGTTCTCTTGCCGTAGCTCTTCCACACACTGAGCAGGATTGGTAATTCTGGCGGCGTGGACATCTCGTTTCCCCTAGCGTCGACGCAGCTCGATGTTCCCGGAGGAAACTCCCGGTTACGTATGTAACCTGGTTCCCCGAGGGAACGAGACGCTGCGTCGCAAGGCCATACTTCCGGCATCCCACTAGAGCTTTGCTTCATTCCTGGAAGCTGGCGCGGCTGCACATCACGGGGCTTTTAAGCATCCTGGTCGTGACGTCACCCGCACCTGACGTTGGCTGTCAATTTTGACTGATTACACTTATGATTCAGACTGGACATCGCTGATGGCGTTCCCCTAGCGTTCGACGCAGCGTCTCGTTCCCTCGGGAACCAGGGTTACATACGTAACCTGGAACGTATTGTCTTGAAGACTCGCTAAAGCATTTGCTACTGGTAAGCTAAACTTATATTAGGTAACTCACTGGCGGACACACGGTCATGTGATATCAACATTGCAGCCCCTGAGAAGCGACTCCGCTATAAAAATAAAACGCGTTATCTGAGTGAAAGTTTTTTACTGCTAATTTCTTTGTGTATAACGCTTTAATTATCAAACGTGGCGATACGTTTTTAATTCATATTAATCAAGGAACTATTGACTTTTAATGCAGCTTATTTTTTCGAAATAAATAGTGTTTTCATATGTCCTTCTGTTATGGTTATTTCATTTATTCACTATACAATTTATAACTATGTCTCATTTCAGTTTTACATTGGCTTATTTTGTATTAATTCCTGTTTATATGAACGGTTCCATGTAAGCGTGGATTAAAAATATAATACATATACAAGTGTAAATCCTTTACACTGAACATGTAAAAATAAGTAGAGAAAGTGTCTGGAGAAGATTGCGGTGCTGTGACGTTGAAGGCGATCGAACCGTGTGCTAGTTCGTTTATTAGCCTTTTACTTTAGCTTTAGTTTAGCTAAAAATCCTATTGGCTCTTTGTCGAGGGAACCAGTTCATGCTAACAGCCGATCCGCCTACAGAGTGACGTCATATTTCCCCCACTCTATTTAGTGAGACGGCAGACGCTAAAGTCACCGCGAGCATCACGCGCGCTTCACTATGTGTGTGTGTAGTAAATAAAACTGCGCGTCTCTTTCATTCACCCATACAGAGGTGATCACGTAATTTGAGTTAATGCTCATCAGATCGCGTAAATAAGTGGATAGTGAATATAAATGATGATTCTGTGTAAATAAATACCAAGTAAAAAAATCAGTATTTTTGCAAATATGAACTAAAATCTCGAATGGACGCTGTTCAATGATGCCTGCTCTGACTGCCTGCCTGAGTCTTGTCACAACCAGAGCCGCCTCATAATTCTCTATTCAGGAAAAACCCTGATCAGACGAATATTGAATGTAGTGCACCTTTACCCAGAAGAGCAGAGGACAATGAAAGCCCTCCCTCGTGTCGTGTAGGAGGAGTTCTGACGCTCTCATGTGATGAGATCTCATATAACTGCTGTTGTTATGTGCTGCTCGCAAGGTTGAAGATGAACAAGCTGATTTTACCGGTGCTGTTCGCCGTTCTCTATCAGGTGCAAACATTGCCACTGCACACTGAGGAAGGTAAATTTTTAAACCAGCTTTTGAGAGCGTTTTTTTCTTCTACGTGCGCCGTTGCGTCGTACTTTCGCTTTCTTTTGACTTTGGCGCTTACAGTCTTCAATACAAATGCATAACAAGACCACTTAGATGTTTAATACAGCATTTATATTTATAATATATTATATTATATATATTATAATATAATATATAATAAATAAAATATATTTTATGGAGTAAAATGCAAATTATGAATTCATTTAAACTTTATAAAGGTACTTTGGAGAATTGTGTGCATTAAAAATGAAACCGTATATTGATTTGTTACAGATGAGTATCTTTTCAAATCATGGATGTCTCAGGTAAGAATAAGTTAATTGTAAGTTAATGTCACAACTCAAGAAATTAAAGTTATGAAGTGAACATTAGAAAGAGGAAGCAAAGTAACTATTTTATTATTTTGCAGTACAACAAAAAATATGAGATAAATGAATATTACCAGCGGCTTCAGACATTCCTGGAGAACAAGAAGAAGATTGAGCGCCATAATGCAGGAAACCATAAGTTTTCAAGTATGACTGATATAATCTAACTTTCTGAAGTCTTTGTTTTAAAGCAGTGTTATGTAAATGATGTTTTAAAATAACATAACATTTCTCTGCACTTTACAGTGGGACTGAATCAGTTTTCAGACATGACCTTTGCTGAATTTAAAAAGTCCTACCTCCTGACAGAACCTCAGGTATTATTTTTTAATAGTCTCGTGATCAATGAGGAAATAGGAAAGTACCACAATTCATGAATATTTTACAACCTGACAGAACTGCTCCGCCACTAGAGGGAATCATATGAGCAGCAATGGGCCTTATCCTGATATGATTGACTGGAGAACGAAAGGACACTATGTAACTGATGTCAAGAACCAGGTAGTTTGCTTATCTTGCTCTAACAATCCTCTATTGTACTTACACATTTATTTTTAAGTAAATCATGCTAATGCTTAATCGGTGACACTATTTCAGAGAGCTTGTGGTAGCTGCTGGACTTTTTCCACCACAGGCTGCATGGAGTCTGTCACTGCTATTGCCACTGGGAAACTCCTACAACTAGTATGTAAACGTTGCTTTTATTTTAACAATGACAGTGAACATCAAATCAAATCACTTTTATTGTCACATAACCACAGCACATGTGCCTTGGAGAGTAAAATTCTTGAGAGCGTGCTCCAGACACAATTTACATATAGACAGTACATACTTAAAGACTTATACAGATGACAATGTGCAATATACACATACATAGACTCAGTACACACAGTGTACTATTAGACATACTTACAGTTATAAATACACATTATACACCCTATGTACACATTCTACATTATGTACACATATGTGACCCTCTCTGTGAAATCCAGGCTAAAGTCTAAAAATCTAATTATGTGGAAAACAAGCATCAAATTTGATTTCTACCATTAATTTCACAGTATAATTTCAATCTCTGAGTGTGTAGTCATGACCTTACTCAGTCAATATTAAAGATATAAAGGGTACATTTCACAGAATGTTCTTACCATATGAAGGATGATTTTTTTGTAGAAACAGTCATGGTATATTGTAAAAGTGTGCTGTAAGGTTTTCAGGAGTGTACATTTACACACAATAATATGCGAAGGTGCACAGAATGTTACGAAATGTCATTTATTGGATGGTATCCATAGCAGATGGTTGTTGTGTTAGTGCAGGTGTGCGTGTAAAAGCTATTGAACTCGGCTAGTTAAAGTGCAGGATCGAATGGCATATTGTAAAGTGGGAGTGTGCTTTAGGGTGTATTATTTTTACTGCGCAGGTTTTCACAGCCTGAGAGAGAGCTTTCCCTCACATATATACACACAATAATATGTCGGCTTGTGCAAGGTGCCACAGATTATACATAATGTGGGATTGATGGTATCGTCTTCCTGAGGGCAGCAGAGAGAGCAGACTGTGGATAGGTTGTGTTAGTGCGGGTGGTGCGTGTAGTCATTGATGATATCATTCATGGGAGTGTGATGTAGGTGAATTATTTTCATTAGATATGAGGGAAAAAGCTCATTATTTTGCGGAGACGTCAAGCAGAGAGAGCAGTTTAGTATCAACATTGTAATTAATATTCCCTTTTTCTGCCCTTTGGCAAGTTCAAACAAACCCCAAAACAGCACATTAGTAATAAAATATAACTGTAATATATGAAACATCAGGTTATTTTGTCTAACATCTTCTTGCATTGTTTTACAGGCAGAGCAGCAGCTTGTTGATTGTGCAGGTGCTTTCGACAATCATGGTTGCAATGGGTGAGTTAGATAAAATGATTAATTAATTCATCTTGGCTTATTTTATGGTTTTAAGAGTAAAGTCTTAACTGTAAAATGGTCTAAACAACATTTTACTCCTGTCACATGCTTTTTAGTGGCCTCCCAAGTCATGCCTTTGAGTACATCATGTACAACAAAGGTCTTATGACAGAACAAGATTATCCCTATAAGGCTATAGTAAGCATTTTACCATTTTTTTATCTATTGTTTTCAAGAGTTCATTTATAAAGTGCTGACATTTGTTCATACTGTATTTGCTTTGTAGCAAGGAGACTGTAGATTCAAACCAGAGTTGGCTGCTGCCTTTGTGAAGGATGTTGTAAACATTACAAAGGTAAGTGACGGTCTGTGTACAAATATTATTAAAACGTCATGTCTTCACTCTAACTGTAAATCCCTGTTATTAGTATGATGAAATGGGCATGGTGGATGCTGTGGCCAGGTTGAACCCTGTCAGCTTTGCATATGAGGTGACATCTGATTTCATGCACTACAGAGATGGAATATACACCAGGTTAGGATGAAATATATGTACATTTGCTTTTATTTCTGACAGTTTATGGAAATTTTTGTAATGTTATGACTGTATTTTATAGCACCGTGTGTCACAACACTACTGATACGGTGAACCATGCAGTGCTTGCTGTGGGCTATGCTGAGCAGAATGGAACTCCGTACTGGATAGTGAAGAACTCCTGGGGAACCAGCTGGGGAATTAACGGGTCTGTTTGCATGATTTACCCAAATGTTGTGCTGCTGTAAGGTTAAAAAACATAGTAGTTATTATATATGAAACTTGACCATTTGTGACCCTCTCTGTGAAACCCAGCTAAAGTCATTTTTTTGTGATTTGCTGTTTTCTACAAAAAAATCATCTTTCACATGGTAAAGAAGATTCTGTGAAAATGTAACCTTTATATCTTTAATATTGACTGAGTAAGGTCATGTCAAAAATTGAAATTAATTGTAGAAATCAAACTTTGATGCTTGTTATCTCATAATTAGATTTTGAGACTTTAGCTTGGATTTCACAGAGAGGGTCACATTTGAACAAGTTAATAACAATAAATGTGATGTCTTGTTATTTTCCATACAGATATTTCTACATCGAGAGGGGAAAGAACATGTGTGGACTTGCTGCATGTTCATCCTATCCTTTACCTTTGGTGTAAATAACTGAAAAGTATTTTCTTACACCATGAAACGGGAGACAAGTTATTACATTTACTCTTACACAAAATAATTTTATGCACAATGAGTCTTTGTAGTCTATACTAGCTGTCAGTATGAGAATAAGAATCATTTACTTTAATTAAAAAAAATCAATGACACTCCATTTCTATTAATATGCTTAATGTTGCAGTTGTCTACTTTGTTAAATTTAAGAATTTGTAATATTCATGTTCGCCATCAAAATTATTGTACTGAAATAAATATATTCTCAGGGATTTGTTTGTGTGTGTGTGTGTGTTTTTTGGATCACTTTCCATCAGATTAATGGTGTTCTTCCATTAAGTAGAGTTTAAAGACTTTAAAAAAGTAAAAACTGCAAGACACTGCAGAAATTGCTGTAGAACTTGTTTTTAAAATTACTGTATTAAAATGAACTTAAAATTATTTGTTTAAGTTAATTAATTTGTTTGTTATGTTGCTTCCTAATTAAATACTGTGAGACAGTACTTCCTTGCAGAATAGAATGTGCAATTCCACAGCAAACCAGTATGTGGCAACCTAACCCCACATCTAATGTTTGAGGTACAAGAGTGTGCGCCAGAGAGAAAGCTGGTGTGTATGTACTTATTCGTCTACGTTGAGACACGATAAAAAATCCACTCAACAAAAAGAGGATGAAGAAACGGAGAAAAGCTGCTGCTGAGGTACAACTGAAACCGCGACTAAACTTATCTTGCAAACGAACAGGCGCTTAGCGGAAGTGACGTTACTGGCAGCTGTCCAATCAGAGAGCGAGCTACGAATACGCGGTAAGCGCGAGCTTTCAGCGGTGTTATGGTGATGTTGTATGGCGCTCGTATGTTATATCTGAATATCAATTTTTTTTGTGTTCGGTGGAGGTAATTGCAAAGGCATTTTGTGTGGCTTTCTCTTTTTGGTGTTTTAATGTTCACACGATGGCAGAAAGAGAGTAAAACTTTGCGTTGTGGGTGTTTTTGTGCTAAACCAAGTGTTGTAATGTCGCATTAATTCCAACACTGCATGGTCGGTTTTTTGTGCGTTTGTATTTGTTTGTGGGGTGGATTAAATGCCATATACATGAAAATTGAGGATTCATATTTAATATAAATTCACACACAATGCCGAGT
Organism: Ptychobarbus kaznakovi; assembly: GCA_027422405.1. Classification (NCBI taxonomy): domain Eukaryota; kingdom Metazoa; phylum Chordata; class Actinopteri; order Cypriniformes; family Cyprinidae; genus Ptychobarbus; species Ptychobarbus kaznakovi. The sequence continues at coordinate 12,673,865 of CM049809.1, forward strand.
CTTCCTCAAAACAACCTAAAGGAGCAACTGGAACGACACAATAATGCGGCACAGAACAAGTTGTCACTGCTGAAACTAAAGCCTGGGTAAGAACATTATTATATTATCTGCGATAGATAGATTTAGCTACAGAGTAAAATAAAAAGTCAGATGCAGGATAGATAGTTAAATAGATTAAAGTAACGATACAGAGTAAAAACAATTCGACAAAACAGATACCGTTAGATAGGTCGATACAGTTTTTCCAAGTTTAACTAACTAGATAGATAGATAGTTAGACAAATTAAAGTGAATTGAATTGACCATGTCAACATTTCAAACGTGTAGCCTAACCTCTGAAATTTCTCTTTTCAGGGGTTTTGTTTCAAAAAGAAGCCTTCGTCAGGTATCTCTAAAGTGGAAGTTCCTCAAAAGGTAACAGGTGCAAATGTCTTAGCAAACAGGAGTGTCAATATTCCCCGCAGCTGTGAAGTAACCAAAACTCCTGTGACGTTTTCGCAAAAGCCTGAGAGAGCAGCTCCGAAAGTCAACTTCTTCGCTGCACCCAGCAGACCGAAGACAAATACTGTTAATCCATTAGTCAACCCGTTTGCTGTGAACAAAACACCTCCTGTCCAATCTACCATTAAGGATTTGCCAAAATCTGCAGCCTTACCTACGGATCAAACTGTGGGTGAACCTAAGCATGACATCTCCCAGCTCTCCTTCAACAAATGGGATGACTTGGATGATTTCCAATCCCCAGTCAAGGCCAGAGTAGCGTCCCCAGTTTCAGAGACCTCTACAAAAAAGCTACGTGTATCAGACCAGAGCACGTCCCCAAATTCCTCTTGTACTATAAGTAGTGAGACTACGTTAAATGGAGGTTCACAGGTTACAGAAACCATAACCGTCCCAAAGGACGTAGTGTCAGCTGATAATAGAGTAAGCATAGAGCCTGCAGAGAGAGAGCCAGAGGACTCGCCCATTAGAAAATCCAAAAGGCATAAGAAATTGAAGCAAAAGGCGTTACTGAGTGACACTGAAGATGAGATCATTGACTGTATTACACCAGATCAAAATGAAAAGGACATCAAGTGTGTGACAAGTTAGTGCACCTCAATTTGTTCAGTGGGTTTACCCCTAATTTGTAAATTTTTCACCTGTTAAAGAAAAGGTTGGTGTGTTTAGACATTAATATAAAGCTCACAATGAAATAATACACAGTGTTTGAATTGCAGCTCCTGTAGAAGAGCAGTGGGCTGAGACAAACATCATAGATGTTGATGAGACTGAGACGGACAACTTTTATGAGGATTTCATCCCCCCATCCCCTGTTCCTGAGGAGACCAGTCCCGTTGACCTCTCAGCACCCTTGAATGAGCCTGCTCAAGAATTAAAAGGTATCATTAATGCAGGATTTAACTTTTTTGTATTAAACCATTTGCAAACAAATTAAATTATGCAATGTGTCTAATGTGCATGCATTTGTTTTAGGACCTGATGATGCTCTCTTTACTGTTATGGAGTCTATTTGTCATCTAGTGGACGCTATTCCAGACCATGAGCTCATAGCACTGACCTGCGGCACAGAGCTATTACTGCAGAGAGCACACAGGTAAAGCAACAAAGGGGTACTTTCGCTGGGTAAATTAATGTATATTTTGAAGTATTACTTTTTTATTTTGCATGAAATATGCTTTTAAATATGAAATATTCTGTATAAAGTCAGCTTTTAAATATAAAGGCTGTTCTAACTCTTGAAAAAATTGTGACAGTGTTATTATTGTTTTCGATTACCATTAGTGTTTGATGACATTACTGCTTGTTTCAGTGTAAACAACTAATGCCTCTCCATTATACTGTGTGTCTGTCTTTACCACAGGAAAAGGATTCTTGCTAATGGTGCAAAATCTAGAACATTTCAGTTAGAACCAGCAGCATCTCCATATTCTAGTCTGCTAAACAGACAAGGGTTTGGAGTCACACCCTGTAGTCTAACATCATCTATGACCCCAATGACATCAGAAAAGGGAGAGGCTGTCAAAACAGGCTTTCGGTTTCGCAAGTCCATTGCCTCCGTCATATCTTTGGAAAATGACAGTGTGTTTGAGGATTCTGACTGCATCATCAATGGGGTTGAGACCCCTGGTTCCTGGAATCCTAACAGCACCGCCAAAACAGCAACTAGTAGGGACATCTCAAACAGGTCAAGTCCCCCTTCAAGCAAATCTGAGACAAAAACAGATAAGTGCTTCTCAAGGTTGTCCTTCAATGAGTCAAACAATCAGACTGTGGGTGGAGATCAGCTTGACTTGTTTTATTCCCCCAAAAGAGTAAATTCAGGAAAGAGAAATGCTGAGAGCAGTGTTGAAACCAACATGGAAATACCAAACTGTTCTCGAGCAGATACAGAGCCACTTGATGACTTCCTAATTGATGACTTTGATATTGATGATTTTGATGAGACTGACGTTCCAGATTATTTTGAAGAACCTCCAAGTGTCTTGGCATCAAGAGACAGCTTTGGTGCAAAAACGCCGTCGGTGCGGGAGGGAGGGCCTTCAAAACCTTTGGAGAGAAAGACAGTAACACCGCCAGCACTACAACCTACCAAAACATCCAACCCTGGTAGGTTTAAGTAATGTAATATCCCTTACAGTTTAGTTCATGTAATTAAAGAACCCATGAAATGATGAGCCGTTATCTACTAACAGTGTATGTCTTGATCTGCAGAACCTGTGTACAGAAACCCAGCTCATGACCGCTTTAGAGGCTTCAGCTTTCCTCACAGCCCAGAGATGATGAAGATCTTCCATAAGAAGTTTGGGCTGCATCAGTTTCGCTTCAATCAGCTGGAGGCTATTAATGCCACACTGTTAGGAGAAGATACGTTTGTACTGATGCCTACAGGTTTGTTAGAAATGTTATAGCAACAGAGTCATTATGACTCATATTTCTTGTTTAGTTTGATGTTAGACTAGACATCCTTGCACACTATGTCTTGTCTTCACCTGCAGCATGTCTGGCTGCAGCATGTTTAATATACATGTATACAATTTAGTGTTCATGAACTAGTGGTCAGCCAGTGCCATTTTTTTCAGTGGTTTTACAATATTTAAAGATTTTTTGGGCCAGTGGTGAGATTTGCACAAATTTATTTGGTTAACACTTTACAATGTGTCATTTGTTAACTTTAGTTAATGTATTAACCAACATGAACAAACAATGAACAATGCATGTATTAATCTTTGTTAATGTTAGTTAATTAAAATACAGCTGTTCATTGTTTATTCATGTTAGTTCATAGTGCATTAACTAATGTTAACATACACAACTTGTGATTTTAATAATGCATTGGTAAATGCTGAAATTAACTAAGATTAGTAAACATTAACTAAGAATGAGCAATACTTCTACAGCTTTTATTAATCTGAGTTAAAGTTAATTTCAGCATTTACTAATGCATTATTAAAAGCACAAGTTGTGTTTGTTAGCATTAGTTAACAACATAACTATTAGTAAACATGAACTAAGAATGAACAATACTTCTACAGCATTTAATGTTACTAACTAATGTTAACTAATCAACCTTATTGTAAAGCGTTACCATTTATTTTATAATTAACAATAGTTTTATGCAATATTTGAAAATAATAAGAAAATCAATTATTTATTCACAAATCTAAGTAGACTTTGGTCAATGCCCTTAATCTTAAAATAAGCATATAATGATGATTGAGAGATTTATCTTAAATGTTAAACATACATTCCTTAAGCGTGTTGAGTCATGATGCATTGTAATTTCTTATTATTTTTTGATAAAGTAAACCTAAGTTTAGTCTAGTAAGTGTCCATCTTGAAATATGAAGTTATTCTTACATTTACTTTCTAAAAATAATTAAATATTTCACAGCAAAAAGACACGTAGCATGACATGAAATTGAGGCAGTCTCAATTTTTTGAGCATTAAAGCTGTGTACTTTCTCTCTTTCTTTTGTTTCAATGTTTTCTTTCTCTGTGTTAAGATACCAGCCATTTTTTTAAAGTGTTTCCTAATGATGATATGTTACAATGTGACACAACTCCTTTACAGGTGGTGGTAAAAGTCTCTGCTATCAGCTTCCTGCTTGTGTCTTTGCTGGAGTGACCATTGTCATTTCTCCTCTACGGTCTCTCATAGTTGACCAGGTCCAAAAGCTTACCACCTTAGATGTAAGTCCGTATTTTCCTTATGCTCAGTAATTGTCTTAACCTGATCAAAACAGCTGCTTACTGTGAAATTGTTTCAGATCTGTGCAACTAGTTTATCTGGGGGCAAAAATGATGGTGAGGCTGCAAAGATCTATATGCAGTTGTCTAGGAAGGATCCCCCCATCAAACTGCTTTATGCCACTCCTGAGAAGGTGGGACTCAAATCAGACAAGTGTATTGCAAGTTTGTATGCATGTCTATAACAGTATTGATATTTGTAGTTTTTGTTCTCAGGTGTGTGCTAGTGGACGGATGATCAGTGCTCTTCAGAATCTGTATGAAAGGGGTCTGCTGGCTCGCTTTGTCATTGACGAGGCCCATTGTGTCAGTCAGGTAAACTTGACTGAAAATTGTATAGTGTAACAAGAACAGTCAAATATATGTGATTTAAGTACTGAAGACAAGACAGTGTTCTACAAAAACAGAATATTGGCACTGTTAAAAGCTATATAGCAAAAACATTGTAAAATAAATAGATCCCTTTCTTCCTCAGTGGGGTCATGACTTCAGGCCAGACTTCAAGCGCTTACATGAGCTCAGGCGGATGTTTCCCAATGTTCCTATAATGGCACTGACGGCCACAGCCACTCCTAGAGTTCAGAAAGACATTCTTAACCAGCTGGCAATGACCCGTCCTCAGGTGTAAGTTTTCCTGCAAGCAATTGCTGATTTGCGTTATCGTAAAAAGCATGACATTCTCACGCTGATTATAATATGGATGCAGGATTATTTTAAACCTCACATTCCTTTAAAATACAGAGTAACATTTTTACATTTTAAATGTTTATATGATTGTTCTGGCACAGGAGGATGCATTAAATTGATCAAAAGTGACAGTAAATACATTTATAATGTCACAAAAGATTTCTGTTTAAAGCAGATGCTGTTTAAAAATCTTACCAATTATATATTATTTGATACTCGATATCATGCACATGTGTTAGTCATTTTAAAATGATAATGTTTTCATAGATTCACTATGAGCTTCAACAGGCACAATCTCAAATATTCAGTTCTGCCAAAAAAGCCCAAGAAGGTTAGTGAGGAATGCATTCAGTGGATCAAGAAATATTACCCACGTGAGTGCTGTCCAGATTGAGTCAGTCTTAAGCCATTATAATTTCTCACCACAGCATGGAGACCCTATAAATCATGTTGACCGTGTGTAGGTGACTCTGGGATTGTGTACTGCTTGTCTCGTAATGACTGCGACACTCTGGCTGACAGTCTTCAGAGGGCTGGGATCGCAGCGCTGGCCTATCACGCTGGCCTGAGTGACGGCGACAGGGATTGTGTCCAGAATAAATGGATCAACCAGGATGGCTGCCAGGTAAGGCACTCAGTTTTTTTTTTAATTGCTATAAAACATGGACCAGTGCTTTTGACCAGGTCTTTTCATTTTCCCAGCTTCCCAGAAATACCGCTTTTTAATTTGAACCATTCATCTTTCATTTTTAGGTTATGTGTGCCACCATTGCGTTTGGCATGGGAATCGATAAGCCAGATGTGCGTTATGTGATCCATGCCAGTTTGCCCAAGTCAATGGAGGGTTATTACCAGGAGTCAGGCAGAGCTGGTCGAGATGGAGAGATTTCCCACTGCGTCCTCTTCTATTCCTACAGTGATGTTATCCGCATCAAGAGACTCATTGCTAGTATGTCCTGCAGGTTTTTGTTTGTTCTTGTAATGAAGCTAGGATATATTGGTGTGTTAACTGTAGACTATCCGAGCAAGACAGAAATATAACAGAACTTTAAATGTTGCATTTGTTATTCAGTTAAATGACATGTTTTAAGGTGCTCTGCAGAAACATGGATTTGGGAATTAAAATCCAGACACTATTATACAGTCATAGTTAACCTGTCTGTGTGAGCGTGGCCTACATAACGGTTAATATAATTGCAGTGGATAAAGATGGCAACCAGCAATCCAAAGCCACCCACATCAACAACCTGCACAGCATGGTGCATTTCTGTGAGAATGTGGCCGAATGCAGGAGAATCCAGCTGCTGGCTTACTTCGGCGAGCACACTTTCAATACAAGCTTCTGTAAAGAGCATCCTGAGGTCATCTGTGACAATTGTGCCAGACCACATGTAAGACTACCATTGAATCATTTCATTCTTTAGTGTACATTATGCAAATGTCACGCATAATAATAAAATGTATAGTTGTACACAGCCATTGCTTGAAATTGGATAGTTTGCTTGCCAAACTATTTAATCGTTACTTGCATTGACTAATGTTTTTGTTTACTGGTGTTTTGAATATAGTGCCATTTTTATATTAATTACAGATACAAATTCATACATCTTAATGCTTGTCTCCAGAAATATAAATCAAGAAATGCCACCGATGATGTGAAGAAGATTGTGAGGTTTGTGCAGGAGAACTGTGAGAAGGTTGGAAACCGATACGGCAAATCCGCCCAGCAGAACAGGCTCACTCTCAACATGCTGGTCGACATATTTCTGGGTAAGAAGCCTAGCGGGATTTGACTGTCATAAATGATAGTGTGAATATTGCTATGAACATCTTTTGCCTCATCCTCATCTTGAGATTTAATGGCTGTCAGGATGGCTGCTCGAGGCCTTAATAGAATATCTCTGTGTGGCAGGCTCCAAAAGTGCTCGGATCCAGTCTGGAATGTTCGGGGTAGGAGCAGCATATTCCAAACACAATGCTGAGAGGCTTTTTAAGAAACTGGTGCTGGATAGTGTTCTGATGGAGGACCTCTACATCACTAAAAATATGCAGGCAGTGGCCTATATCTCTGCTGGGACTAAAGCCATGAGTGTACTGAGCGGCTGCATGCAGGTGAGACTATTAATATTATATGTTACTCTCTCCTGTGACACTGATCTTTATGGTCAATACCGATATCGTATGCTCTATTAATGACCATATCCCATTGCAGGTTGACTTTGTTGAGACGGAGAGTGCGTCCAGCATCAGAAAGCACAAAGCCTCTGTGATTGAGAACGTTTCTAAGAGAGAAGAGATGGTTAAAAAATGTCTACAGGAACTCAATGATCTGTGCAAGAAGTTGGGCAAAGTCTTTGGCATTCATTACTACAACATTTTCTCCACAGCCGCACTCAAAAAGATTGCTGGTTAGCAAATTTTCATTACATATAATATACAAGTGCGCCCCCCCCCCCACACACACACACACACATACATATATGTGAGTGTGTGTGTGTATATAATACATAACTACAAATATACATATGTCTTGTTTATGTGTAAACTTTTTAAATGAAAAATTATATCACTTTTCTGAAAGCTATTTATTTATATATATATATAAATAAAATGCATTTGGGAGGGAAGGAGTAAATTAATCATTTAATTAAGGCTACATTATGCTGTTATTTATTGTCTGAAATTTGCTCATTTAACAGAAGTTACTCGTCTTATTTTTTCAAGCAGCTTTACATAATCTGTTACAAGGATGAAACACCTCATTAAGTTAAAGCAATCAATTCCCTTACTTTTCACAGCACCATGCGCTCTGTGTTAAATGTATTGTGATGCATTTCTGTGCAGAAACTCTCTCGTCTGATCCGGAGGTTCTGCTGCAGATTGATGGTGTGACCGAAGACAAGCTGGAGAAGTATGGAGCTGAGGTTATTGAACTGCTGCAGAAGTATTCAGAGTGGCAGCTGCCTGGTGAGGGTCTGACAGCACGCCATATAGATTGTTGTCAAGATAAATGCTTTCCATGACACAAATAATCCTATGTTACAGTAATCCTTATTAGCTTATACCTTCTTTTAGAGACTAGCATTCTAAATTGAGGCAATCCCCAAGTCTAGAAATGCAAATATGCATCTATAAGATGTGGTCACATTTAATCCAGTTGGTCAAGCAAATTCAGCACTTTGACCAACAGAAAGCTGCTTGGTTTAAAAGTGACTTTGTGAGCTGTGCTTCATACATTGTTTTATTATTGGCAATTTTTTTTGCCTATGATATAATGTGATTGCAAGTTAAGTTACAATATATATAAAATACTATAGATATCCTTCAATTTTACTAGCTGATGTTATATTTAATCATAATGCAATTTCCCTTAGTCCAAGATAAGTAAAACATACTAAATATAATAAGAAACCATATTACAGTTGTGATTTGGCTTGCTCTACCTATAAACTTTCAAACAGATCATATTTCAGCTAGCTCAAAACAGCAACCTATAAAGCTCCTGAAATAAAGTAGCTTAAGAGATATAATGTTCTCACACTTCCTCTGCAGCTGAGGCACAGACAGAGGGTTCAGGATGGACAGACACAACACGAGGCCATCAAAACGAGGAAGATGACGATGATGAAGGGGACACCACATCAACCTATTTCAGAAGCACCCCTGGACGAGGAGCAAAGAGAAAGCAAGGGTCTTACTCCAGGAAACCCAAAAGAAGAAAAGGTGCCAGCGGCCAAAACGCCGCCTCTAAAGGGTCAGTATGTTACAGCAGAAGCATTGTGCTGACTTTCATATCGGCTTTATGAAACCAAATTAACTCTCCCTCTCTACCCTTATTGTAGTGGATACAGCAATAACTGGTCTTCATCAAGAGGAGGAGGAGGAGAGGAGGATACAGGGGTGGTAATCGAAGTGCAGGCAGAGGTTCCAGGCCGGCTCCATCAGTCCCAGCAGTGAAGAGGCCCGGCTTCATGGCTTTGCCCACCCCACAGACTGCTGGTCGTCCATTCCTCAAACCAGCATTCTCTCACCTCTAGAATCAGAATACTTCTACTGGTAATGTCAATTAATGTGACTGTGAATATCTAGTTTGTAAAAATTGTATACGCTGATTTTTAATAAATATAATTTTGTGGTGTATATTAGTTTTTATATGTATAATTATTGATTTATATAACATTGAAGCACAAGGGTATATATATATATATATATATATACTTTTTTTTTTGCTACAATTTTTTTCTTAAAAGGAAAATAAAATTAACATAAAATTTGTGCCATCACCCCATTTCTTACAGTTTGCTATCTTTAAGAGGGCAGTATAGTTTGCCGTAAGTTTTCAAAAATATTTTGGGGGGAAATGCCACAGTGAAGCAGTGATGCCATTTTATTATAAAGGAAATGGTTATTAGACTAATTTCTTGAATTAGCAAATTAGAGAACCATCTGATTAATTCCTACATACAGCATTTTTGCACTGTGAACTATAAACCACAAGATATCTCAAACTCTTTTGAATGTTTATTTCAAGTTTGAATATTTCCATGGCACCAGTTACAAGGGACTTTCAGTGAAACAATTTCTTTATACCATTTTCATGGAAGGTTTCCTACAGTACAAAGATGATTTTGGAATGAATCTGACTTAACAGGAACTGCGTTTGGCACATACATTTTGTATATAGTTCAATATTCATATATTAAGGAACTAAACCGCATCCTTCAGTCCCAAATAGAAAAGATGCGGATTACAGAAAAACACGCTCACAGACAGACATCTATGCATAAACAAATGTGCATGTATATGCATATCTGTTGAGGGGACTGGGGGGGCTGGCAAAGTGACAAAAGCACAGTACAGTAAATGAAACGTGTTGCCATCACTGATCTTTACAGGATCTCAGTGCCATAGTAAATCTTAAAGCAACGGTTCAAGTGAAGTCAGATTTTACCAAATTATTTGGGAATTTGTATGCAAGCATGTAAGGAGCAGTTCATTCTAATGATGATGAAATTTAAAGTCCCTGGTAGAATATTTCTCAAAACCTCACCAAGTCGATCAAAGACGTCACGCAGCTGCTGTCTAATGCGAGTGCTTCGTTGAATTACCCCAAGGAATCTCTTATAAACATGGAGGACATCCTGACCATGAATGCGGTCTAAATCTCTAAAGATCAGCAGCCTCTCAATACGGTTTCACAACAGAATCTAACAGCTGTAACCACCAACATTAAAATCACCATCTTTAATAGGTTTGCTTAAAACTGTAACATTTTGTTCATGCTGTCAAGGTATATTTGAAGCTGGTGAAGTGCTTTATCTGCAGTGTATAGTAATACTCCTGAAAATCTACTTTTTATAAGTGTCATGGCAAGTGTTTAACTTCCATTATACTTACACTTGCATACTAAGAAGCATAAAAATACTTCTGTACAAAGTTCACAGAGGGACCTTGTGAAATAACCCAGTTAGATAATTACAGAAATGATCCAATTTAGCTGACAATTGTCCTTTACACTACAGGACCCTTGCATTTATCATAGTCAAACCTGGCCATTCCGCACAGTACAAGAAAACGGTCTAGAGACAAAAGTATGAAGTAGTAGCAATTGCCCTTGATCTACTAGTCTAGGAAGCAGCACACCAGTTGAAACTTGTGCAATAGGATTTCAAGGATGAAGAGAAGCGTAAAACTTCAGAGCAACAGGACGCTGACAGTTTAGGATTGAAACAAGATAAGTGCTCACAATGAGTATAAAATGTAGCAAATTTTGGCAATAATCGTCCTCTAAAATGAGCCTTTTAGTTAAAATGCAGTTTTGCATCTAACTTAAACGGAAATGGATTCAATCCGAACTCCTTAGAAAACATCAGGTAGTCTGACTTGCTACACAACAGCACAAAAACCATCAAAGTGATTCATCTGTATGATTTAGGTTATTGCTTATTGAATGGCGCTGCCATGCAGGACTGACCACTGAGGCTACATAATGCTGTCAGTGAGTAAAATTCGATCCACTTCAAATTCTAATGTTTTTCAATACCTTTGCTGGTCTTCCAAGCTATTTTTCTCAGCTCAAAATCCATTTATTGCTATTCTGAATCAAACCCCATCATCAATGGCATGCAAGTACTCATCAGAGCAACACCGTTGTTTTATTGTACTGTGAAAACTGTTTGATCAGATTCTACAAATATTTGAATGGACTTATGCCACCACAACGCTGTTATAATTTGGCACATCAGAGATGTTATAAATGCATGCATGGATACTTGTCAAGGTAAGAGACATGCATAACTCCAATGGCCCTCTTTCTTTTCCATGTGTTTCAGCTACGGTTTTCCATGCGCCACAAATTTGTCCGTCGTTGCAAAAACAGTTTCAGCTCCTTTGGTCGGTGGAAGACAGCGGTTCTACCAAATGGTTATAAAGGCATGTGACCTGACTGCACAATTCAGCTAGTAAAATCCATTACTGTTATTCAACTGCCTCCTAAAACACATCTCAGCCGTCATTTATTCACTAGCACCATAGTGATTCTGGCCTCAAACACAACAGCAGATTGATGGATTGAAGCATGTTCATTTAAAACCGTGCTTCTCAACCCTGGTCCTGGGCGCCCCCAACACTGCACATTTTCTATGTCTCCCTTATCTGACACACCCATTTCAGGTTCTGCAGTTTCCTCTAATGAGCTCATGAGTTAAATAAGGTGTGTTTGATTAGGGAGACACACAAAATGTGCAGTGTTGGGGGGCGCCCAGGACCAAGGTTGAGAAACACTGATTTAAAAGAACTGTACTAGTAAAGCCAAGCTTGTGAGCTGCCAAAGAATAATGCTAAACGCTGCAATTATTGTGAGTACCAGTGTAAGATCTAAAACATCCCCTAATTACCACTAGCTGTTATTTATCTCTCATCCCTGGACTTTTTTCACTGTACACAAAAATAAGTCCGCTCCTTCTGTATTTTGCATTCACTTCCTCTATCACTTTCTCGAATACAAAAACAATTACATAAATAGCGGTTTTAAAGGGCAGGCATAAAATTTATCATGTATGGTAAAATAAAACCCCTGTCCATCTTGCACGCCACTGGAAGAATCTTCTGTCTTCAAATAAATAATATAGAATAATCAGGACGTAGTGTACTAAAGACTAAACCTGGCCTTCTAGTACATATTGCCAAACACATAAATGAATTAAAATGAGCATACATACACACACAGTTTTTTGGCTAAACTGTGTGTAAAGTCATCAGTATTGTTCAAATGCAGGGACAATATACAAAGCACAGGGACGGTTTTCTCATTACTGGTTAAGTGAGTGAATTGGTAATGGATTGTAGATCTGGATTAAAATCTTTCCCGTGTCTCCCTTGACAGAAACGCCATAGATTCTAGACCTCATCTGGAACACAGAGCTAAAAAAGGTATCATTTAATTTTCAATAACAAAATAACATTTCGGTTTCTGTTAAAATATACATGGAAAAAAACTCGATATATTAGGAAACTAACTACTTTTTGTACAAAAAGTACAGCATTGTTATTGTAATTAAGAATAATCATAGCATGATATCCACAGAATACAAGCTTAAAACCAAGGTCGATATGGAATAAAAAAAATATTACTTTATACAATGGGATTTCTTTCTATTGATAGACTCAAAATGGAAAATTAAAAAAAATTATAGTAAAGCAAATACAAATACTCATGAAAAAATGAATGTACTTATTTCTTAAAAAACAAACCCTTACAGTATTGCACATCTACTGTAGCTAGATTGGATCTATGGGTGCTATTTGCTTTTAAATCAATCATGTTAACTTTAACAGATACTGACACTATTGGGTCACATGACAGAACACAATTTATGCCAATTAATTTTTCTGTATCCATTAGAAAGAACCTTTTTAAAAAGAATTCTACTTTACAGCTTGCTACCGCCTAAACACAATTATATTCCTAAAACGTATTTGACACCCTAAAACTCACACCACCAAATACAGAACTCAAATTTACCCATCAATTTTATTCAAATAACGTCCTTTCCAGTCTTTCCTCCGCTTTCGCTTCCAAAATAACTTGCACATTCTTACCTTACATATAACCCTCTGCTGATCTGATCGTTGATGTGGTTAAATTATAGCAGCCTTCAGAATTTACTAAGAGTTACATGACGGATGGATATGAATTATGCATAAACTCAAAAAAGCATTGGTTTTCAACTTTCTCGTGCTTTCCAAACCGACTATACCGTACCAACTTGACTTAATGTACCACATTCCTTAATAAGACTTTAATAATTATTATTTTAAATAAATGTAAATGAAGGCAACATTCTCGTTGCAACAAAATATTTCATATTCCCTATTTAAGGAACGATATATTCTTCTCAAGTCTTTGAATTAAGTTTTATGTGTTTTTTCTCTCTTTTTTTGTAAAAATAAAATACCTGAAATGACCTGAAATCCAAAATAAGGAAACCAAGAAAAAGGACAAAATAGTCTTTGTAATAAAAAAGACGACAAAAATGGTGGGGGAGAAAACTAAAAGTGGAAGAGAAGAGGAGCTGTGGTCCACCGTGTGTCAGCAGGACGGTCATGAAAGAAGCTGTGTTCATGGGACAGGTCGATGCCCTCCGTCTCTCTCTCTCTCCACGTGTTTAGCGTCTTCTCGACCCCAACAAGGGAGGCTTTACGAGCTTTAGTGCCTCATTTTCACTTGTTAATGAGCAGCCCGCCCACCCAGCGGAGCTTGCAGGCAAACCACCGTCTGAGGGGACAAAAGTATTCGTAATGGAACTGCTCAAACTCGGGGGTCTGGCGGATATCACGTAAAAATGCAATGTCAAGGTCGGACTCAGTAAGGATGATGAGGAGGAGGAGCAAGACAAAGAGGAGTCCAATGGTCACAAGGAGCAGACGGAGTACACTTAAAACAAACTTATTCACCTGTTCCGTCTCGCTGAGCGCGGCCTCCCCGCCTGCGCTCTGCAAGAGGCCCGCCGCCCTACTGTCCGCTCCTAACTCGGCCATGTTGCCCACGGTGGGTGTGCCTGCCTCCGACTCTTTCTCCTCCTCGATGCTGCAGGGGGCGCCGTTGATCTGGCGTGAGGCCGCCAGCTCCAGGCTGTGCTCGGCCACCGGTGTGGGCAGCATGCTGTCGGAGGGACTGTAGGTCTCATCAGAGATGACCGGCGTCCCGTCGCCAGAGTTTGTTACCTGGCTCCGCGATCGTGGGATGAAGTCGCCGTGAGACACGGAGCGCACTGGAGTGGAGTGGGCGCTGTCCCGCAAGGATTCCAGACCTGGATGGATGGAAGAGGAAGTATGAGAGAGACAAAAAGACAATGTAAAAAATTATAAGATTATAAAACATTTTACTGAGTTTGTGTTGATTGCTTACAATGATTTTGCTTAAGTTTATTCGAGGCTGTTTTAAACAGTCAGTGCATTTCTAAGTTACTATTACACACGTGGTCATAATTATTGGTACCCTTGGTAAATATGATCAAAGAAGGCTCTGAAAATAAACACGATTGATCCTTTTGATCTTTTTTATCACAAAAATCTAACCTTTCATAGAACTAAAACAATTGAAAATGGGGGAAATCAAATACACGTTGGACACAATTATTGGTACCCCTAGAAATTCTTATGAGTAAAATATCTCTGAAGTATATTCATATTTACAATTTTAAGCACTCCAGGGTGATTATGAACATGAAATTATCCAGCCATGTCTTGCTGTTTCACAGGAATATAAATAGGAGGGAAAACAAAGGCCAAATTGCCTTAATCATCCATCACAATGAGAAAAACCAAAGAATATATTTCTGATGTGCAGCAAAAGATAATTGAGCTTCAAAAATTTGTGAAGTGGCTTTAAGAAAAGAGCTAGAGCAGTGAAAATTCCCATTTCCAATATCAGGGCAATAATTAAGAAGGAGAGTTTGAGTGGCTAAAGACTCTCCAAGGACCACAGCTGGAGAATTGAAGAAAATAGTTGAGTCTCGGGGTCAGAAAAAAATTCTCAAACAGCCCCTACATCACCACATGTTGTTCGGGAGGGTTTTAAGAAAAAATATCCTAGCTCATCCAAAAACAAACTCCAGTATATTCAGTTATCAGACACGACTGGAACTTCAAATGGGACTGGCTTCTATGGTCAGATGAAACTAAAAAATTAGCGTTTTAGCAGCAAACACTCAAGATGGGTTTGGTGCCCACAGGGATAAAAAGTACCCCATGTGTACAGCCATTGGGAAAAGACCACTGGAACCGGTGGAGTCCTTACAATCTGACTTTGCTGCAGTTGGAACAAACTGCTGGTTCGTCTGGCCGGAGGGGAACTGCCCTCGACTGAGCCTGGTTTCTCCCAAGGTTTTTTCTCCGTTCTGTCACCGAGGTTTTGCCTTGTCGCCTCTGGCTTGCTTAGTTGGGGACACTTCATTTCCAGCGATATCACCAACTTGATTGCACAGATACTATTTAAACTGAACTGAGCTGGATGATGACATCACTGAACTCAATAATGAAATGCCTTTAACTCAAAAATGTTCCTATTTTTATATTGTGCAGTTACTTTGACACAATTTGTATTGTTAAAAGCGCTATATAAATAAAGGTGACTTGACTTGAATACAATGAAATATACTGCTGTATTTTTGATGTTGTGGGCCTATATTTCTGCTGGAGGTCCTGGACATCTTGTTTAGATACATGACATCATGGATTCTATCAAATAACAGATCGATTATGATCAAAGATGTTTGGATCTTCCAACCGTACAATAATCCAAACACAAACCTCAAAAACAACACAGAAATGAGCACAAAACCAAGCTTCTGCTACGACCATTCCAGTCCTCTGACCTGAACCCTGTAGAAAATGAGTGAGGTGAACTGAAGAGAAGAAGCACCGTCATGGAGCTGGGAATCTAAAGGATGGAATTCTGGATGATGGTTCTGATCTCTTGTCAGGTGTTCTCTAAATCATCTGGAGGCAAATGGAGTTTCTGGCGAAAAATCCAACAATTTTTGATCATTTTTGAAATGATCAAAAGTTCATTTGAAGATTTATTTCCACACCCTTTGATCGTATTTAACAAGGGTACCAACAATTCTGATCACGTTTGTATGTTTAATGCCAAGTTCACACAGCACGATTTTAGCCCTAATTTTCACTCGCTGACAGGTTTTGCGAAATCGCCAGCCAATGCCCAAAATCGGAGGCAAATCGGTGCTTGTTCACTTGAGTGACAATCGTGCAGTGTGAATTATCAAAGACGCGATCTGAGAGAATCGCCGATGCTTGTGAAATATTTGGTATGCTAAATATCGCTTTCGGCGAAAAATCCTGCAGTTTGAAATGAGTTCTGACTGAAATAATAATCGTCGATAACCTATAGCCAAGAAGAGAGCAAGATACAGGGCAGCAGGAGGTTCGGAGATTGACCTTATCAAAAAAATTTGCACCCCACGTTTTACATGCCTTTTGCTGCAAATCAGCGCACAGACTATTTGTTTCGCAAACTTCTTGCTGGCTACCATTTTAATTACATTTCCAGTGTAACACAGATAGTCATGCAGTGTGCAACAACAGTGATCCGACGACTTTGAAAATCGTGCAATGTGAACTCGGCATGAGTTTGTCTTTAAAATTTCAATAGCTTCTTTGGTACCATAATTTGACCAGTTCTGTAATATGTGATGTTCCTATTCAAAATGAAATGTTTCTTAAAGGGATGCTAAATTCACTTTTACATGGTGTTTGCATATAAATGTGTTTTAGCAGTTTTGCAATGAAAACAAATCCATACACTCCTTGTTTTTAGGGGTGCTTTGGATCAGGTTTGTTTCAAGAATCCGAAACAGTTTGCCAAAGCTGTAAAAGTTCGCTCCTTAGAACTACCATTGATCATCGTGTTGTTGGTATGTGGATGATTTTGGAGGTCAAATTTGAGTATTGCACTCAAAAATTTTTCACAGATTATTTAGCACTTTTTTAAATTGTTCTTGTTCTTACATAGTTTTGACATCCAGTCAATCGTGTCCAGTGTCAGCATCTTATTCCGGCCGCAAAGAGCTTATTTCATGTAATTTTGACAAGTAGCAATCGCAAAGGACAGAAAAAAGGACAAGGTGTGCACTGTACTCGAGGGACAATAATAGAAGGGTCTCATGAAGGTGACAGACCAAAAAACTGAATCACAGGCCTGGAGTGCAGTAATGTGCCCGGAGCAAAGCAGACCAGAGCGCTAATGTGAAAAGACATTTCCCAGCTTGTTTGCTCCGATAGACACTGTACTTCAAGCCCCTACAGGCCTGGGAATCACACGTATTGGCAGGCAAACAGTCAACTTGCTGAGGTGTTGTAACAGTTAGCAGCACATGGTCAATCCAAAAGGACTAGACCTCACTATACAAGTATATATAGCACACAATCTTAAATGACTACTAACTTAGAAAGGCATTAAATAGGTTTTGTGATACCAGTCTATTATAATGCAGTGCAGAAGTTACATGATATACAGAATCCATCTGAGGGGGGATGTATATTTCTGTTCTTAAACATAATAACTTTCACACCATGATGTTAAGAGGATTCGTCACAGTAAGTGACCACAGAAGCCACAAAGTGAGGATGCTGCAAATCTCGCATAAATCCTTGTGCTTCAGTTCTCTCATACCCTTTTCCTCAAGGAACCCAAAGCAGAGAAGCATACGAGTTTTTCTGAGCATAAAATTCTTGAGCGCATCATTGCAGATATGTTACATCTCTATTCTGATGTAGAGGGATTAGGATTTCATCTTTTGACGATGTGACATTTTACTGCTCAACCAAAGGCCTCCAATTCACAATATGAAACATCCTGCCAAAGAGAAAAATGGTCACACGTGAAAGCACATCTGCTTTAGTGCATAAAGCTGAACTCAGCTCTCATTTATCTGAGTTTAAAGAACCCTGGAACTTAACAGCTCGGGTTTTACTTGAAATATAAGCATACGGTTGTAAGAAAAGGCTTGCGAAGACTTTGTATTTACCTGTACTTCTGCATTAATAATTCAAAAAAATGTGCACTGCTCTCCAACCAAGTTAAAATAAAGTAATCTGCTTTACTTGTATTCGCCAATACCGAAAACGCTGTTTAAACATTTACAGACCAGACAGTAAGATGTGAACCTTGAAATGTGGACATTAACTATCTGACTGTTAAATCATCTTTAGCAGTGTTCCTGTGGCTCAGTGGTAGAGCATTGCGTTAGCAGCGCAAAAGGTTGTGGGTTCAATTCCCAGGGAACACATGTACTGACAAAAAATGTATAGCCTGAATGCATAGCTGAAGTTGCTTTGGATAAAAGCGTCTGCTAAATGTAAATGTAAATGAGCTTCCATCTATTAGTTTTGAAATCCCTTTTAAATTGTTTAACTATGTGAACTGTTTCTTTAACTCTTCAGTTCATACATCTGGTGTTCTTTGTGTTAAACGCTCTCTTCAGCTCATGTCACAGCATAGTGCATCCATAGAACTGATGTGTGGACTGAGAGCACAATTTATTTTGTGAAAGCAGTTCCACTGGTGAATTACTTCTTATCTACGTGTTATTGTATCACCAAGCTTCAAGTGATGAACGGCTACCTTGATATTATCATCCTTCTCTCACCATTCTCTCACAGCTGGAATCAGGTTTTAGTTTCAGGCTGCAGTCCTTCAAACATTATGCTGCGCATTTCTGCAGCTCATGCAGTTCTTTTTTCAGCTGCATTTCACACTGTCTTCTTGTTGTGATGTTTGCAGGATGGCAACTCCTTAAAAGATTAGTAACAGCACTGTGTGTCTTACACTTGCAGATTGTGGATTAATGAATACCCAGGAATTAGTGGCGTGCAGTATTCTAAAATGCAGAGGCAAAGTCATCGAAGTTTATTTTTTAATCAAATGTAAATTCACGTCCCAATCACATTTTCTTGGTTAACAAACATCACTTACACTATCAGAAGAATAAAAACAAACAAAAAACAATTATATTTTATATTTAATAGACAATGTAATCAATTTTCGATTTTTTAAAACCAAGTATGAATCTCAAAAATTAGCATTTTACGTTCATTCCAAAATACTAACTCAAGGCAGTAACAATTTAAACAATAGATTTTATTTGTGAACTTATGTTCAGCTATTCTTTTTAATAGTTAACTTTTAACTATTTTTGGATCAGTCATCAAAGCTCGGTGAAATATTGGTCAGAAACTGAGATTTACTTTAAATTTCACCAAGCCAATTACGCACTAAAAACTACCACAGATCATGTTTTCATGCCATTTCACGTCTTATTTTGACGTTACAAAGTGGTTATATATCTAAGTGTGTGAGTTGTTTACTTTTTTACCTGTTAATGCCATTATATTGTTCATTCAGACTGATTCACGAACACAAGAGGCGGGATTTTTTGCATGAACCAATCACAGCCGATCATAAACAGTCATATCCAATCATATCGCACAATGGAGGCATTGCCTCCTCTCATGTGACTTTCTGCCATTCATTCTCAATTACGCTCTACCAAACTCACGGCATGCTTTAGGGGGTCTATTAAAACTCAATGGGCTCAGGGGAGGCAAGAGAGACGCGGACTCCTGCTGTAGCTTTACCTGCTGGTATCGCTGTTGGACAATGTTCCTTTAGAAATACGAGTGATTTATACACTTTTCAATGTTATATTTTGTAAGTAGTTTAATTTTTGTACCACAATTTTTTTTCTCATCCAATATTTTGAGGAGGCACTGCCTTCCTTGCCAAGAATGGTTTCAAGCTTCTAACACGCAGTATTGATCAAGGCATATGAAGAACCTTTTATTGATTCTGTCAATAACCAACCAAATATTTCTTAGTGAGGTAGAGTATCTTCAATCCACACATCTCATTGATCGACTCCGATTGCTCTTTAAAGAAAACATTAGCCTGTAGTTCACAATCCAAACAAGACTACGATTGTTTGTCTGCATTTTTTAGATAATGCACATAATTCCAATGATAATTCCAACTTCTCTTTGCAACTGCAGTTTCATATAAAAGCTACCCAAATAATTAAAATATACAGTATTTATAACGTATATTACAGATTTTTTATGTTTTTAAATGAAAAATATGCTCAACAATGCTGCATGTATTTAATAAAAATACAGTAAACAGTAATATTGTGAAATACTTTACTACAACTTAAATAACGTTTCTATTTTAATATATTTTAAAATGTAATTTAGTCTTATGATGGCAAAGCTGTCTTCAGTGTCACATGATTCTTCAAAAATCATTCTTATATACTGATTTAGTACTCATGAAACATTTCTTATTATCACAGCTGAAAACACTTTTGCTACTTAATATTTGTAATTATTTTATTTTATGAACAGAAAGCTCAAATGTCTTCACTGTCACTTTTGATCAGTTTAATGCTTCCTTGCTCAATAAAAGCATCCATTTCTTTAAGAAAAAGAAAATCTTACTGAACCAAAAGTTTGAGCGGCAATGCATTTTCTTTAGAATTAAAGCACTTCACACCTCAAAGAGCTTTTTTAACTGACAACAAACACCACCGCAGCAACACCAACAGAAATTCCATTACCTGTCTCTTTCTATTCTAACCCACCTAATCCGATTTCATCAAACCAAAGCAGAAATAAAAATACATCTTGCTGAAAAAGACCTAATAATAAAAAATCAATCTGGTGCACAAGCAAACACACATTAGACTTTACCTAAAGCTGTGGAGGGCACTGCATAAGATGGTGAAGTCGTGGGCAAAGGTGATGCCCGCAGCTGGTCCTGCTGCCCCGTGAGGGCTGGGTAAAGGGGCAGCACGCCCAGGGCCTTTCCCAGCATACGAGGCCCCAAACTCAGCACCCGAACCTTTACATCCCGATAGCAGTGGTTGATCATGCGCAGGTGGACGTTCACCCGAGTGGTGATGCGGATTAGGCACTTCACCATGTTTATCTCCGAAAAGCGAACGTCTGCAGCTGCAGGACTTCTTTAGCAGTTACCGGTTCCCTATTTCCACTGTGGGCTGCTGGGTTGGCTGCGCTGGTAAACGGCAGCATAGGCACCCAAGACGGCGGTGGCCAATCCTAACCCACCCAGGCCTCTAACCTCCTCCTCCCTTCTACAGCCAGTGACTTAAATGGCGAGAAAGTTCCTGTCTATTTTCAGAGGAGGGTATTAATACTCCTTGAAGACTCTCAGTCAGCACATGCAGGATCGTTGACTTTATCCTCCCCAGCTCTCTGAGCCGATCGCACTACAGACAAGAGTTCTTCACAACATCTTTAAGATGGTCTTTTCTGTGTTGAATCGCAGAGAGGATACAGTGACCAGAGATTTAACTACACTGTCTATGTAGAGTGTACTCATATTGAGAGAGGGCAGTGCTCTTTTGTGATGCTAACAGTCTAACAGTCGGGCTCATTAGATGAGACCCAGAATGAAGGGGTGGGCAGAGGACACCGGTAAGCCTTGGATGGGTGGGACAAGATGGCACAGCTGATGCCACAGGGAAGTGTTAGTACTGACTGTACACAGCTGGCACAGAAATAGAGTGGTGTGACTGACAGGAGCACCTGCATCTCCACTCCTCTAAGTGACGGCCGGTTCAGCCTCATATTACTGCATGCGGTCAACTTGTGAACTTTGGTTAGGGCGTGTGCGTAAAAAAAAAAATATATATATATATATTTCTCTCGCTCTCTAATATATATATATATATATAATGTATAAGAAAATATTTTTAGGAAATAAAATTATATTAATTTCTTTTTTTAAATATTAAAATACATTTTAAATATAAAATACTATTTTTAAATACACACACACACACACACACACACACACACACACACACACACACACACACACACACACACACACACACACACACACACACACACACACACACACATATATAATAAAATGATATTGATTATTTTTTAATTATATGAATGTATGAAAAAATACTATAATATATATACATTTTTACTTAATATATCATACCTTTTACATGAAATATACAGTGTGTGCATAATTATTATGCAAGTCGATTTTCTGATCATATTTTTATTCCAAGCACATTTTACCAATTACTCATGGGCATTTAATAATTTGTTACTTTTCAGCCTAAGGTAAATCTCTTTTTGGCTCATTTTATCTATAAAGAAAACCTGCTTAATAATTATGCACACCTGAATATAAGGAGATTTTCACTTCCAGCCTTCATGGACAAATATATATATATCACTTATAAATGATTAAATACAAAATTATAAGCAGTTATTAAGATCGATGTGGTTTGGAATTGGTCAAATGTGCTTGGGAAAAAAAGCACGCACTGTATACTTTCAAAAATACACAAAAGGCAAAAATGTATAATTCATAATTTTTATTTCAAATGTAATTGTAAATAGAATAAAACTTTTAATTTAATAAAACATTATATTATATATGTTACTACACAACAATACACTCTCTCTCTCTCTCTCTCTCTCACACACACACACACACACACACACACACACACACACACACACACACACACACACACACAGAGAGAGACATACATATATGCATAGTAAAAAATAAAACAAACACTGGTTGCAACACAAATATCTAAAACATAAGTTACAAAAACATGCTAAAATATTCCCAACAATAACTTTCATTGGAAGTGTTATAGTTTTCTAGACTTCTTGAGTGCCTTTATATTATATTGTCGTCTTGGCATAAATTGCGCTCTTTTTATAAATGTTATGTTGCTGCATTATAAGTTGGCTGTTTTCTACAGCATTTGATGATATTATAAAAAAATCAGTGCTTTGACATTTAGTGCTCTGCCTGTGGTTTCAGGGTTTCAGCGTAGAGCTGTACTCAGGTTAATGGGTTGAACTGGACTCTCACCTTCCATGATGGATATGTGTACGGCTCTCCGGCGGGTCCGCGGGACACTGCTCAGCCGCGGCCCATGCGTGATGGATGGACAGCTTCTGCTGGGCACCAAGCCAGCCCTGTGACCACATACAGTACTGTATCAACACACCCATTTATCACATTACAGTACGTCCTATGACTACAGACATCAGACTTATTGGACATGCATGCATGCATACAAAACCAAAAGAATGCGACCCAGTGTGAGCAATTATAAAGTTACCAGATCCGCACTCATGCATACCTGTGTATTTCTGGAGGTTCCCGTTTAATTTTTGCACTCTGCTCCATTACCTCTTTGGCTACTCTTCCACTGAAATTAAACAAAAAAACAACTGACGTGCCCAGTTCCCCCTGCTAGAGTGAAATATTTTGGCATAATTTCCTGTATCAAATGAAATACCCATAAATATGTAACTAAAAAGATACATAAAAACCTCTTTAAGTGGACCAAAGCAAACATTCTTCTTTATTTGTAATCAAAAACTAAAATTGATGTATTATATTATATCAGAAATATCTCAACTATATCTAAAATTCTCCTTGCATTTATACTGTAACTAAAAACTAAAATTGATATAATATAATATTTTTTATTATTTCAGAAATATCTAAAACAAGCATCTGAAATTCTCCTTGCATTCATACTGTAACCACAAAATAAAATATATTACATTATATCAGAAATATCTCAAATATATTTAAAACAAATATATAAAATTATCCTTGTATTTATAGTGTAACCAAAAACTAAAATATATTATATTACATTACATTGCACTATATTATAAAATACCTGCACACTGTATATACCAAAAGAAAACAGCTCAACCATTGAGGATAAAATAGCTACGCTTTCCAGCCACGTTCAAACCGCTGGCATTTTGGTGGGAATTGTGATCGCTGTGACTGTGAGGAATGGTGACCGATGCTACTAGAGTCCATGAAGCTCAGGAATTAGATTAACCTTATTGAGTCCCCTCTCTTAACTCAATCTCTGCCTCTCAGGCTGTGACTGAACTACTACAAAACCTCTCAGCGGAGTCCTTTAATGCCTTAAAATCCTGCCCGTAACCTTACATAGGAGTGAGAAAATAACTGTTATCAATTATCCTAATGAGGTGTTTGAGCCTGAGAGCCCACTATAATAATTGATCGTGCTGTTTGTTTAATTGCCCCGATGGCTCTATTCATCTGTTACAATTGCAGTTATTAAATAAACGTCTGTGTCTAAAAGGTGGCCTGTGTGAACAGCTCCATCCGCAGCAGGTTGTGGTGCATTGGCTCCAACGCAGTCACCTCTATGTGACCGTGATGAGGACAGCAGGCTGTTTTTGGAGCAGGGACCCCTGAGGCTGTGGCGGTCCATCGGCAGTGACCCGTGCTGTGTCTGTCTGTCTGTCCACACTTACCTGAAGCGGAAACGACTCCCCTTGAAGAACAGGTTACTGCTGGACACCGTACGAACCTGGCTCGACTTCTCCAGCCTGACGAGGGACAGAGAGGAAAGATTAAGCTCTGAACATGCACAAAAAGCACATTTACACATGCGTATGAAATTAGAAGTCAAACGAAAATATATATAACACAAATCAGGATTTCAAAACTACACAGTCTGAATTAAGAATCAGAAAAATAACTCTTTTAAGTAAAAACATGACATTGCTGTTATCAAATATGTTCAAACTTTCTAAGATTCTTTAGTATTTTGTTAGATTCGTTTTATGAATCTTTTTTTAGAGTTATATGCAGTGGTGGACAATATACACAAACAAGTACTTGGCATACATGTTTAGATACCCTTAACAAAATTAACTGGTAGAAGTATACATAGCCATTTACAATTTTATTTGAGTAAAAATAACAAAATTACTTGGTAATTAATGTACCTAAATGTTACAAGTTAAAGTACTGGACCAATTCAACAGGCTTATTGAAAATAATCAGTTTTTCACAAATCAGACATTGCTATTGCGTGGTGAAATTATGAACTATGGTGTTAGATTTTAAAATGTAGTAAAGTAAAACTTCCCCCCCCCAAAAAAAAAAACATAGTCAATACTTCTATACTGTGGTAAAATATTACAGTATTTGCTAGATTAGTTATTTATGTAAGAAATGTTGAAATTGTTATTTGCAAATGTTGTAAAATTTCATTAACATAACATTTAATTGATGTGTGAACACAGGTTTGTATATATTACAGTAGCTACAATTTATGACTTCAAATACCACTCATCCGATCATAATTCAGAATTTATTTTATATTTCCAGAATCGATTTTACAATCTTTTGTTTTTAACTCAAAAATTACATGAATGTGTCAGGCATTTGTGCAAAAAACTGCTTTACATTTATCGACTGTTATGAATAATCGTATTTCTTAGTTTGCATTCATAAACGGCCAAAATAAAAAAGAAATTACCTAAATGTGATTACTTTAAATTGAATTTAATTCAGAAATACTTAATAATTATTTACTTTTATTAAATTATTTTTTAAAGTATTTAATAAATACATATGCAAAGTTCTGTCATGAAACTCTAGATGGTGCAGTACGATAGGTCTAACTCAATATGACACAACTATCACATGGCGCAGCTGATTGGTTGTTTATGTATCAGCAGACAATGACTTGGTGTAGCAGTTGCAGCGTGCTTCAGAAACCCTCCACCTTCCCCAGCTCCACCTGTATAGATCTGCTACAGGGTGATCATGTATGATACACATGGGGGTTATTTCATATATATGTGCAGCAGCAGTATTTCTTACATGCTCACAGCAGCATGTTGTGGATGTATTGGCCGTAGCAAGGCTCGGTACTTGCTCTGCCGCAGCAGCAGCGTAGCAGATCTATTCCGCCAAGACCAAACACATTAACATTGCCATGTACATAACCGCGCTAAACCCTCCGAGAGTTGTCATGATAGAAACAAGTTTGTTGAATTCCAAGCAAAACAACATTATATCACATTACAATTAAATAAAATTAACTAGATTTTATTAAATCAGATTTTGTCATATCACCTACCCCACTGACAAGCTCAACATTTTTGGTTTCTAAAGCTAGTACATCTTTTCTATCTAACCCTCCTAGTGACTGAAACCTCGGGCTGAGCTTGAGTGTTCTGACTCTGACGGTCTCTGGTGAACATTTGATTCAGGCTTTTCATCACCAGGTGTGGAATCTCCTTCCCCAAAGTTGGCCATTATGTGAATCATAAAACCCACTTTTCAATTATCATCTGCCTTCACCTGCCACAAATTCCCCTTCTCTAGGGGACTTTAACTACAGCTACAAATGTATCTTTGCCCCAGCGGAATGAATTAAGTCAGACTTGGAATACCATGTAGATTCTGTTTTGATAAGACACCTTGCCAAATCAGTGATTACACCATTCCCTTCACCTAAATTGAGCTTTCCCACATGAGCGCTGAAACAGACTCTCGTTCCAATGATGTCACCTCAGTCAGCCAAAATCGTTCATCATAAAACAGAGACAAAAGCCAGCGGTGGCTCGTTGTGTTATGAAACTGGGCTCTCTTTTATAAACCTGAAACGCCGCGGTCTGCCTCGAGCTGAACGTCACTTTAAACACTTCCCATGGTGTGGCCAAGGACACGTACAATCAACCATGACTGAAATGTGCACGGACATCCCTCCGGAGGAGCTAGCAGAACCCATCTCTCATTGCTCGCGCGGTAAAGGTCATCCTCAACCATTAGATGACCCCCGCGAGGTAAAAACAGTGACGCATCTAGATGTAGGTGTCCAGACACTTGCAGAAGTGTCTTGCATTATTAGTCAGCTTATTTACCAATCTTAAATATCATGCTCTGGAGAGACGAAATGACAGTGTTTGCAATTAGGAAGAGCCAAAAAGGGGCTAATTATTTCTGGAACATGTTTATTGTGCAGTTGCCCTTTCAGAAGCATCACACCTGTCTAACCAAACAAATATATTCCTCTTGAAGGCAGGAGCAGTGCAAAACCTCACTTGTAGAAGGCTTGATTTTCAACACCGCATTTCCAAAGGTGCTTGCAGGCCTCTGGAGTTGGTCCAAAGTATGTCAAGATGATCTTTTTGTCCTGTGCATAACAAGAAGTCATTAAAGGTGCACAAATGTGGCACTGTCGTTGAAGGGAATTATTAAAGTCTCACAGATTGTGTCAAGATCATAAGGCAATTTGGTATATTGTAATTATCTTTGACTTCACCAATGTTGGCATATTTAGTGTTCTCACCTCCTTCTGATTTGCATATATATGGAATGTCTTTGCCTCAAACTTCAGTTTGGTCACCTCGTGCCTGTTCAAGTGGAAGAAGAACGCTTATATTAAGATATATAATGTGTATAAATTTAGAACATACACACACACACAAATGTTATAAAAAGTAAATATTATATGTAGTTTATACATATGTAGTTAAATTGTTTATAAATAAATAAATAAATGATTATCTATGTATAGAGAGACTACATGAATAACTTATATTTTTTATTTTTAATGTAACATAATTGTCCATGTTCTATCTATCCATATCCATCCATCTATCTATCTATCTATCTATCTATCTATATTCGATCTATCTATCTATCTTTGATCTATCTATCTATCTATCTTTGATCTATCTATCTGATCTATCTATCTATCTATCTATCTCTATCTATCTATCTATCTATCTATCTATCTATCTATCTATCTATCTATCTATCTATCTATCTGATCTATCTATCTTTGATCTATCTATCTATCTATCTATCGATATTCGATCTATCTATCTATGATATATCGATAGATTATCTATATCTACATGTATCATGTACAAACATATACATTTGATACACATACACACACACACATTCAATAATACATACATGTACAAAATACACACACACACACACACTAGAGAGAGAGACAATGATGTCACAGAAGAAAATGCCATAATTATGTATTATTCATGAAGTCTTATTACAAATGCATTAAATCAAACAAATTAGTTGACAAAATGTTTACAAACTGAATTACATGAGCTCATTTTAATTCATTACAATGAACAAGAATTTTTTTCAGTGTGTCACGAAAAACTATAAATGGCCATATTCTGTTTCACAAATAAACACATAGATTGCACAATTGCACTCTTTCTTCACTCTTATTTTAAGTGTGTTTCAAACATGCACTACAGATTGAACCACATATAACAAACCCTGGGACACTGAAACAAAGAACAGGCAGCACAATGGTTCAGTATTTTTGGCATTTCTCTTTTCTTTGTATGGCCAGACCTTACAGACTTGTTGTGTCCAGATGACTTTAAACATGCCCCCTGAATGAGAGCTGGTGAAGGATAATCGGACACCTGTCTGCTCTAACGGTTCAGAAAGAGGCAGATGGTCGGCCCTTTTGGCTGGAAACTTATAATACAATATAATAAAACCAGCTGTGACGTGTATACCCAGAGCCCGTCGCTAGGCGAGAATGATTCATTATTTTCAGCTTCACGATGCATGCGTGTATGCATGTCTGTGTTTACTCAGCCCCGAAGACGTCAATAGAAGTTCAGCAGGGAAAAGAGGCAAGTATTAGTCACTCACCACTTGAGGAAATGGACTCTTTTGTTCCCCTGAAGCACGACAAAACCGAACGGGGTGAAAGCGAGGAAAGCCGGGTTACCAGATACATCCTGTGATGAACAACGACAGAGGAGGACCACATCACCTTCATTTCTCAACAAGCAGACACGGAGCAGGAAGACTCAATACAGCGCAATATAGAATGATCTTAACAATCAAACCTTCATACTTCTGTTTTGTTTTCAGGGCTGTTTAACCTAATGTTCAGCAGCAAAATGGGCAGTTTTGGGCTTTTATTGTTGAGATTACTGGCAATAGATGTTTCACAAACTGAGGACAAAATAACGCTCACTGAAATAACTAAGTTTCTTAGTACACTATTTTATTGTCTTGGTTCAAGCTGCAATTCCCCCATTAATTTTCCATAAATCTGCAGAATATATACAAAGATGTAATGAAAACAACAACAGCGAGACATATATCAGTGGTTTTATACGTGACAATATATAAAACTACTGACTATAAGATCATGAACTAAATTAAGTCTGTTGCCATAAGCATTCTTGTATATGGTTAATGCAAAAAAAATATAAATATATACTCTGATGGTCAAAATTTTGCAGTGGTAGGATTTTTTATGTTTCTGAAAGAAGTCTCATGCTCAATTATTTCAACAAAGACAAACAACTGAAATATCGCACAATATTATTACGTTTTGAAATTACGGTTTCTGTTTTAATATATATTCAAATGCCATTTATTCCTATTTATGTCAAAGCTGAATTTTCAGCCTTCAAGTTCACATCTTTCAGAAATCATTATAATATGCTGATTTGCTGCTCAAATAACATTTCTTATTTACTTTCATGTTGAAAACGATTATGCTGCTTAATATTTTATCGACACTGTGCTAAAGAACAGCATTTATTTGAAATAGAAAACCTTTGTAACATAATTATTGTCTTTATTGTCACTTTTGATCATTCAATCTCTCTTAAGGACTGTGGGTAGTTAAATAAATCATTAAAGTAATTAAACTTTTTTTATATGCGACTTGTGGCTCCTAGAGATCTTTTCTGTGTTCCCTGAACATTCTGTACATTATAAAAGAGCACTTGGTTCATAAACGTTTGAGAATCTTTTACACAATACACATTAGCTTTTGGATGCAAGCTGTAAACGCGTCAAATAGAGTCATCTAACCTTGCACGGATGAGGATCCACGCCGTATGTTTCAAGCATTTGTGCTTTCTGCAGGAACTTCAGCTCAGCTGTTTCTGCAGTTTGACCTCTGCAAGACACCACATTAAAACACCATCTGTGTCATTCAATGGTGGAACAACCACAGCAACAGCACACAGCAGAGTCACCGATTACATTTCAGAACTGATACACTGGTGCCATTGGTGTTGGACTGAATCCACATTCTAGTGGTTTTGTATTCAACATATCCTGCAAAGTGGAAATTTGCTATAACTTAAAAAAAAGGCATCTGAAACAAAATACTAATTTGAATATGAACAAATGCATTTTTTTGACACTTTACACTTGAATAGAAAGCAAAACCAAACCAACCAGACGCTTCAAGTATCAGCACTCCAGGAAACCTCTTACCAGTTCATGTTTTATTCAGCACTGGCCATTTAACATTCAAGACCTTAATGTAGCATATGTATTTCAATGCAACTCAAAGAAGAAAAGCGACCCTTAACACTGTGAGAAAGCGATTGCTTACAGACTCAAGGACTGATTTACTGGATCATTTTGGGGCATCACTCTACATTCCCAACATAGTTTCCATAATTGGACTGATGGGCCAGCTCTGGTCATAGAACGGTCACACCACCAGAGGGCAGCAGTAATCATGCTCCTGTTTGGTGGATCATCTAGTTTGGTGTGACCATAAATTCCAAAGTGTAGATGTCACAGAGTCTTATTTTCATGTGCTGTCCATATTAGAATAGCCAACTGCTTCTAAAGACAAACTACAATCCTGCAAGTAATTAATAGACAAAAAACAACACTAAACCCATGATTGTTTGGCAGTTTAACAGTTTACCATTCGTCGGGCCATTATAGTTGGACTTGCTCATGTAAACTTTGACAAGAAGTACTTTCTTTCCATGATGGCCAACGGCTTTGTGCCATATTAAAATGACATCAGATCTGACCTACAATACTGAGGGCCAAGACTTCACACTAATGACACATTGTGTGATCGAGTGCGTGAATGCATCTTTGAGAGAGAAATAAACAAAAAGATAAAAAGATCATTTCAGCACCTCAAATGAGTGCACAAGGTCAAATAAACAAGTCTTTGTGTTTAGTTAACTTGTAGATACAGTATAGCAATGGATGAAGGCAATAAAAACAAAATCAAACTGTGTGGTAAAATTTTACAATAAGGTTAAATATGTTAAATATTCATGGTTAAATATGTTAATTTCTACACACAATAGTTCAAAGTTTGGGGTCAGTAATGGGTTCAAAGTTTGGGGTCAGTAATTGTTTAAAATAATTTATCAATATGAAAAAATATGGTTTCCCCACATAAATAAAGCAGAATGGCTGT
Organism: Ptychobarbus kaznakovi; assembly: GCA_027422405.1. NCBI lineage: Eukaryota > Metazoa > Chordata > Actinopteri > Cypriniformes > Cyprinidae > Ptychobarbus > Ptychobarbus kaznakovi. Next base: position 12,704,938 of record CM049809.1, read on the forward strand.
TTTTAACACTGATAATAATAAGAAATGTTTCTTGCACATAAAAGAAGATCTTTGCCATCACAGGAATTTAGATCACAGAACACAATGTGTTATTTTAAAATATAATAATATTTTAAATATTACTGTTTTACCACATTTTTTTGTAATAAAAGCAGTTTTAAAAACGAAAAACCTCTAACAGACCCCAAACTTTTGAATGGTAGTGTATATTAATACATTTTCAACATTTTAAGTTGTATAAATTAACATTAATGTATTAAATATGAACATCAATTAAAATAAACAATAGCAGAATAAAAAAAAAAAAGTCATTGTAGTTCATGACACCCAATGCCTTAATGTTACCAAAATGAACCTACGTGTCACTGAAAACTTCAAATGTTAGAATAAAGACAAGAAACAATTGTTAAATTAAATAACAAAATTATTTATATTAGGACATGCACACTAAAAATATCTGTTAGCAGATAACAGAAATGTACAGAAATATACAAAAAGCAGAGAGAAGGGAATTCTTAAGGGACATTTCCATAATTCCTGAGCCATACATAAAGAAAAAGGATTGGAAAGGTTACACATACATTAACTCGGCCTTGTGAATCTCTGCAATCCTTCTTTCCAGCTTCTCCGAGTGCTTGGGGAAGAACTGGAACTTGGAGCTGTAGCCCTCTGGATGCTTTCCTGGGTCGTAGTCTCCAATCTCAGCTGCAAAGTGGCCATAAAAATCAATCTTTCATCATGCTACCATTCATAGAGTCCAACCTCAGCAGTAAAGCAGACACATAAATCAATCTTTCATCGTGCGACCTTGTTACTCAGACACATTTTAGTTGACATGTGGGCATGTATCTTAATGAACATCCTCTGTGAGAGGAAGTGTTGGGGGCCATATGTTCTCTTAGTAGGCAGGATGTGGGGTTTTGTGGATTAGCATACAAGTAATAACATTTTCAATATGCCATTTGCTTCTGCATTTGATACCCATAAGTCCTGACCAATGCTCTGTGCTCTGAGCTGATGGAACAGTTCATCTTTAATTCAAAAGCATCGTCCAAAACATGCCCCTGACCAACCTGTCAAAGAACATTACTGTGCCTCCTGCCCTTAGAGCAACTACATTCCCTTCTCATGTGATTGAATCTCAAACATCTCTGTAGACTTGAAAATAATGTTGGAACTTAAGGAAAAACAAGTGTGCAAAATTAAAACTCTAACAAAACTGTCTTTACTCCACTCTTCAGTGTCACACGATCCTTCAAAAATCATGTAATATGCTGATTTGTGGCAAACGTTTCTTCTTATTATCAATGTTGAAAACAGTTGTGTTGCATAATATTTCTGTGAAAACGATGATACATTTCTGTTCATCAGGACACCTTGAAGAATAGAAGTTGCATCCTTGTTGCATCTTACTGATCCCAAACTTCTGAATGGTAGTCATCACGCAGATTTTATATTAGATATTATTGGGTCACGGTTCATTCTGCGTTACCTTGTAAGATGTAAGCTGCCAACATGGCAGCGTCAGACGTTTTGCAGAGGAGACGACCGTGGTACAGATCTCTTTTGATCTGCAGGAAGACGAGATACCTGCAACCAGGGTACAGAGTGAGAAAATACCTCATGCATTCCATTATCCTTCACATTTTTGTTGGACTATGCAAATAAAATGTTAAATGTTAAGCTATTTGTCTGTAATGATGAGGGCTGATAATGACAAACAATGAGATGCAATGTGAAATTTCACAGTAAGAGAAAAAAAATGTATCTGGACTCAACTTTCTCTCAAAACATGCTGAATATTTCTCTTTGACTTGGTTAAAATGAGCTCTCTGAATGAATTGAGAGCAAGATTGTTGTTTTGGGAAGCGATGCCCTAAAGCAGACTGCTGTGTCAAAAGCTGTCAAGTTGGGGAAAGGAGAGTCTTCAGCAGTCAAAAACACTGTAAAACCCAAACGTCTTTGTCCCTGGACCTAACATCTGTCTCACAGCGGTATAAACACAGATGCTACTTTTTATAATTATGGATTTAGAGCTCATAGATTAGATTTTAATAGAATGGAAAGAGAAAATTCAAAGCATATTTACATACTGTTTGCTCTATGTGATGAAAAACTCATTTTTTGCACTGTTATATAAAGACAAGCGCTTCCTCATGCCCCAGTGTCACATTTTCTATTCATAAATCAATCCAGTCCCAATCTGGTACTTGGCTCTTCTCACCTTCAGTGCAACAGATATCCCATGAGTAAAGAGCGACATGCTTGTCTTTAACTTCTCAAAGTAGGCCAGACAACTAGAGCTAATAGCTATTCACTTAAGAGGCCATAGGAGCTAAAAATGCAATCATGTTCCCTGAATTCTCTCTAGGTGACAGCAGCTAAATGGCAATTTCTGTAGCCACCAGTCAATTTCTGGCCTACATATCGGCTTCTTTCTTTAGCTGTAACCTGCCATTTATGGAAGCACACTCTATGTGTCAGTGTCATTTGGTTCTGGAGAAGGACAGGCCAAATATAGGAACAGCTAAATGGCAAAGTATTGGGCTGAGATGCTTGTTTTTTGCTCTGCACTCTACTCAAGTTATTTTCCAATAATCTAACAATCAAAGAAACTGAATACATATTAATAAAACAAACATAATAATATTAAATCATCTCATTATAGGGGGATGCTATTATTAAGTGTCATTTTTATGCTTGTAAGCTTAAAATGTAAAGAAAATGGTCAAAACATTATATAAATATTAAATATCACAACAGTACATAAAAAGTATATATTACAATTTTAATTTAATTACATTAAATTTAGAAAAAAAGGAAAAGTTTAAATTTGTCTGAATTGTTCTTTTGTTTGAAGAAACTAGAACAATATAATTTAAAACAAAATAGATACCCATTCCTAAAACGGTTAGAAATGTGTAATTTTACAACAACAGCAAAATTTTATTTAAACAAAAATTTAAATAAAGACTTCAAAAAGTTGAATACAATATAATTTCAGACAGGTTTATCTGTTGCTGCCTGAGATTCTTAATGGTATAAAGACATATTTATGAAAATAAGTTTAACATGAACTTTTATGCAGTATGTTGAAATGTTGAAATGTAAAAAATATAGCATATCATTAGTCATCATTTAGATATGATATGACAACACACAATGTATGATGAGATGTTAAAGAATGAATGGATCATGTGCTGCTTTGCTTTGTTGCTAAGATGCAGTTTGGGCATGAGTGACTTGTTTACTATGGAAATTAAGCTAATGACAAATTTGTGCATGGTGTTGAGCAATAATCTTGTTTTAAGACCTGAGAAAACTCAGCATGGATTTACTGTGGAATTGTGAGTGGCAGAAGAAAGCGCAGAGAGACAGAATCACATATCCCAACAGCTGCGACACCCTTGCTTGAGGTGGATACATTTCTTTCTCTTACAGGGACTATGCTAATTCTTCCATTAATTCCAAATGATGTCCTTTTCTTTCAGATAATCCCTCTATTTCTCAGCCATATCCCTCATTACTCTTTCTGCTCTTTCGGTCTACCTGCCTCTCTCTCATCTAATTTCCTGTCTTCAACTTTATGTGTATCCTCTTGTTTCATGTCTCTTTCCAGCTTCTCCTCTCATTACAGTAGGAATTATTACTTTTGTGTTACCCACAGGCATTTCATTTCACAGTATAGTAAACACTAGCATCTCCCCCTACTCCACACATCAATTTATACCTGAACACACTGCGAAGTGCCCATATGTCAAAGTATTTAATGTCTGCTACTTATATGCAGTGCACACACTCACAGTCATTAATGCGACCTCTCATTAGGTTATAAGAAGCACAGTATAATAAGATCTCGTTTCAGGTCGAGTGTGTGAATTTCTGGGTGACCTCATTGCAGACTGATCGAGAGGGGATGAAAGAGGCGGAGAGAGACACGGTGATGCCGGCCAAGACTTTGCTTGCTAGAGGCTAATCATGTATCATTCAGAGGAATCTGTTAGGAGTCACTGACCATACATCTTTCCTTAGCAGTGAGTGAGTAACCGCAAGATGAGGGTCATATAGGCACTTGTATACATTTAGGCTATGTTCACACCGTGTTTTCAAAAAAGTCCTGAGCGCTTTTTAAAACGCCACCGCCGGCGTCTTTTTCTGCGGCTCAGGGTGTCTTTCCAAGTTGAAAAAAGTTAACATTTTCTGAAAAAAACACCCTTCGTCCATGTCTTTTTGACAGCTGACCAATGACAAAGCCAGTGGTGAGTCGTTTCCATAACAAAAACAATGAGAAAACAGGAGAAGATAGCCGGTAGACAGATTGTACTAGTTTCAGAGCACAAGGAGTTGTATTATATAGAGTACAAAACTCTATCTAGTCTAAAATATGCCGCAAATGTCGCGTTCCCACAAACTTCATTGCCAACGTTAACTTCAAAAGCCGACATTTCTGTAGCACACAGCGCTAGGCTACCATTGCAGCTGTTCTTATAGCAACAAAAGACGCCATTGGCTGCTATTTGTAACCAAAACACTGCCAGCTTTTTATTTTACTAAAAAAGCGCTCGTCAACTTTTTCTAGTCAAAAAAGACGGCAAGTGTGAACACGCCCTTAGTGTTTTAAAGGGGTCATGAACTGAGAAATAAAAATGTCCCTTGATCTTTTGACATTTAAGAGGACTTTTTACTATAACATATAAACATCCTGTAAGTTTCAGAACTCAAAACTTTCTCATTAGTCTAAAAACAGCTTATATTGAAGCCAATCTGCCAAAACGACAGTTTGTGAAATATACAACTGTATGATTTAATAGTGTGGATAAGCACCGAATCCACAGAAGATCAATGCCTGCTCCTACATCACTGCCTGTTTAGCTCCACCCACCGATTTGTGCATGTATTGTAAATAAAGAGAAAGGCGAATGCAGGTCTACGCAGAAACTAAACAATAAAGATGGCTCTGCAGACAACAAGATGCTATACAGTGTCAAGTTGTAGAAAAAACAGTCTTTGCATTGTTTTGTTTGAACTATTTTTAATGAAGATCCAGACCATATCAGTAAAAACTTGGTCATTTGTTCACTTTGTTTTATCGCAGATTCAGACAATTCGATGTGGGATTTCCAAAAAGATAGAAACTGAAAGACGATGCTGTGCCGACTATACTGGATCCGAAAGTAATGTCGCACCACACAAGTGTGAGTAACAATTTTGTATTACATGATCACTACTGCTTTGTCTGTTATTACAGACCATTTGTACTGATATGTACAAGCATTTATGCGTTTTTAACCGAAATCACAGCAGTGTCCATCTGTGAAGGATGTAGGCTGTCAAACATACACAACTATTAGCCAATCATAGCAGGGGGCGTTTACTTCCGAGTCTACAATCCGTCACGGCTATTCAAACAGAGCATTTTGATGAGGGTCAAAACAGGACAAAAAATAGCCTATTACTTCTAAATTCTGATGTTTTTAAGTGTAAAAAATATTGATAACATTACAAGTGGACCTCAGACAACAAGCACTTAGGGTGAATCCCATTTCTCTGTCTTCCCCCTTCCCCTTACCCCTTTGTCTTACCCCTAGCCCTTGTCCCTCGAAACCGAGTAGTAAGCGCTAGGGGTGAAAAATCCCCCTATGAAATGAGACGCCACTTGGTTACTGTTACGTCATCATACATCGTCGCTAGCTGGCTGCTACGTCACCAAAGGCAACAAGTGTTGATTACAAACTTCCAAGATGCCATCTGCAAGTGTGTGTATGAGAATTGGGATAGCCCTTACTCTCACGTGAATGTGCAAAACTAAGGGGAAGGGGTAAGGGGAAGGGGTAAGACAGAGAATTGGGATTCACCCTTAGTATGTTCTAACTAGCTGTTAGGATATCAGACAAAATGGCTATTTTCTGACAGGATCTGGTGTCTGGGGCTGGATCTAATATTTGTGGCATAGAGACTTAGATCTAACAATCACAGAGCTTATTTTCTACAATAATCCAAAAACCAATGGGCAAGGTAATTAGTGTGACGTTAATTTATGGGTTGGCCAACAAAAGTACATCATCAATGCAGCACTCTATAGCAAACTGGCCATATTGGGCAAATAGAAGCACAATGTTTCAAAGCCAGTATAAAGCAAAGTTGAATGGCTTTCTGGTGCTGCCAAACATCTGTTGCCATTTGGTTTGTAATGCTTAATCAAAGCAGAGCTTTAGGTCTACACTTAAATTAATCCTATCCTTTTATGCGAGAAACTAAGCCAGCTCTGTAATCAGGTGCCATTTAATCATGTGACTTAGGTACTGAAAGCAAGAAGCAGAATCCTCTCATTGTGGCAGCTCATACCTGGTGATCTCCTCCTTTAGAGCAGCAGGATCTGGTGGGTAGAACTTTACCCGCAGACACATGGTGAATGGAGGTTGTGCTGTGTGGAGAAAATGAACATGGTTGAGAACCACTGCCTCAATCCGTAAACTTAATCTGATTTAGTACTTGCTGCCTTAATATTAAAACATATACACACTGTGTACTGTAATGCCTTAATCAAAACATCTTTAAAAACAAGTTTACTTGAGAAGCAAGATTGCATCACACTTTACGCTATTTTGCTATTTGTATGAATATGCAATATGCTTGTTTTCAGAGAATATATCCTGAATTAAGTTTATATTTCTTATCCCACTGACAATTTTTTGCTGGTGTTTAAACAGATCTAACACAAGTTTGAGATGTTTATAATTGAAATAGTTTTAAACAAAGATTAACACAATATTGAGAGGTTCATAACTAAAATATCAGGGAACAATCTAGCAGTGGGATAAGAAAAAATGAAATTTCAGATATATTGCACTTTGTATACAGTAATTTGTAACTGTGTTCCAATACTATAATAAAATATTATTTTGGAGAATTAATACTAAAACTGAATTCTCACTGTTTATGCCTTTTAGTTTCAATTGGACCTTTAACAGTTGAACATTTAACAACTTTCCACAGATTACAGTTTCACATCTTATGGAAATTATGAAAAAAAAGGAAAATTATGATTAAACAGAGTGCTTGTTTATAATGAAAGTAACTTTAATGAGAAACTCTCCACTGTTTCATAAATTCAACTGTCTATTTCTAAGGCTAAGAAATGTGTTTTGTTTTGTTTGTTTTTTACTTTTAAGTAGCAAGTACAATTAAATGTGGAAACTTTTTTTGTTACTTTTTAATTTCTCTGTACATTCTATGATTATGTGAAAACAAACCTTATTTTATGCAGTTTTGCTTCTCAGGTAGATGTATCTTGCTTCAAGGATGGAAAAAACAATCCTTAAGAAAGTTGTTTTTGCAGTAGTTTGTTTGAGATCAGAACCATACAAAGTGAGTGTTGAGTAAAGCCCTGTTCATACCAAAGACGATAGCTATAATCATAATTATAAAACTGTGTGTGTGTGTGTCTGAATGCTAATATAAAAGTTTAACACAAGGTTTCCAGGCCCACTGCATGTCAAAATAACAACATCACTTCATCAATGACAGCTTCCTATTTGAGAATTGCACCATTTCTAAATGTATAGTACCCATGAATCCCATTAGCATGCTTCATTACGGTCACCATAGTGCTGTTGTTTGTAATTGCTCAATTATGGCAGCTAGCACACTATAAATAAGATCTGCCTAGTGATACTTACATTTAATCTGCTTAGAAATTGACTTGGTGTACTCCAACCAGTGCTAAAACAACAGAGGAGAGAGTTTTATTTCCACACACACACACACACACACACACACACACACACACACACACACACACACACACACACACACACACACACACACACACACACACACACACACACACACACACACACACACACACACACACACACACACACACACACACACACACACACACACACACACACACACACACGTATACAGAGCACATGTACACACATATTACATCTATATTTCATCTAACACATAATTACACAGGAGCAGGTGGTCAGTGTGGGTAGATGTACAGAGATTTTATATCAGTATGAGTGTGAGATGGGGGCAGGGAAGATATATTAATCATTTCATCTCATTTCTTTCTTCTCCGGAGCGAAACATTAGCACATCTTCGACGTCATGCTGAGATTCTATCACTGCTATTGTGTGCAGCCTCAGATAAGCCAAATCAGCCAAACTGAGCCATTGGATTTGAGAAAAGGTATATTTGGGTCATAGTGCCAGTAGGCTAATGTCTAGAAATAGCATCAGGCTAGATTCGATTTCAGATTATAGTGATCTGAAAGCTTTTTAGTCAAAATTTTCCCCGACACATGATCATATTCTGGACTGTCAGCTAATCTGTGCCATATTTTGCCAACTAGGAACATACTAAAGGGAATTGTGGGCACTCTGTAGACGCTAAGGTTGTCCCAGTGTGTCGTCTAGAGCAGACTAGCATCAGTTAGATGTCCTCATTATTATTTATGTCACTCAATGTGAAAAGCTCCCAAAGGGGGTCAGTCAAAAAGACAGATATGAAGAAACTGTAGAGTATGTGTATGAAAAGCGTGTGCGCTGTCAGGTTTGCACTTAGTGAACACAGATCAGCACAGATCTCTAATTCTAGAGGTAGACTGCGTTTCCTTACAGGAGCTATACAGAATGTTCATCTAGAATCTTTAAATGTTTTATATAATTTGAAATATTTAAACATTTAATAATTTGTTAGTATAAACAGTTTTTTTAACATTTGAAACAGTGTTGGTATCGTTAACTAAAGCTATAAAAAAATTATTAATTTAAATAAAGCTGAAATAAAATATTAGATTATATGAATATTGATGAAATAAACAAACATAACATTAAAAACGTAAACCTAAATTAGAAAAGTAGAAATAAAAAAGTTGCCTTAGCACTTAACTGATATAAAATAAGTAGAAGTACTAAAATTAAAATTAAAAATATTATGCTAAACAGAAATTCCAAGTATTTAAACATTACATTTATTTATATAAAATCTCATGTTTTAACATTTGAAGCAGTGTTGTTATTGTCAACTAAAACAATTACAATTTCTGTTCATTGAAATAAGCTGAACTAAAATAGAATATTAGATAATGAACTAAATAAAATAATGAAATAAAGAAATATTAGATAAAAAATTGAAAGTAGAAATTAGAAATGTCGCTTTGGAAACTAATTGATGTAAAATAAGTTGAAGATGAAGTACTAAAATAACTAAATAAAAATTATGTAAAGCTAAATATAAATATTTTTTTAAATGACAAAAGTGCTAAAATTACGAAATAAAATGTAAATAAAAACTAAAAATATAAAAGTTAATTCAAATATTAATAAACACTAAGATATTATATAACAATACTAAACTATTTAAAAACAAATTACTACAGATGTTTAAGCAAGTCTTTTCACAAAAATATAACCACTGTCTACATATTAATACAGTATTTTGTGATCAGCAACAGTCTAGAAACCTTAAAAACAATTCTAGAACCTCTAACAGCATTTCTTAACTTAATTCGATTCATTTTATATTTACATTTTGGAAGCAAAATGGCAATTCTGTATGTTTATTTATATTTATTGCATTAAGCATGCATGCCATTTCCTTACAGTAAGTGCCACTGGAACGCTAGTCTATTCCTCATTATAACTTCACTGCACTTAAATTAACATGGAGAACATGCTCTCCTTTTGCTTATTGCAGATACATGTTTGTAAGAACATGACATAAATAATGATAGATTTTTTCATTTTTGTGTGAACTGGCCCTTTAAAGCAAACTCTATTAATCAGAGCCACATAATGGTCTGAAGGCCTGCCCTCAAATGATTTACAGTTTTCAAACCTGTCCTTCTAGAAGGTTCATTCCATCAGTCATCAGTTCTATCTCTTTCAGTGACACTCCCTGATTACTCCAGAATGACCCTCAAAGTCAGTCTGACTGCTGCAGGATCAATACAAACACAGCCCACCCATAACACACATGAATTCATCACTTATTAGGCATCACAACCAATACGCTCTAAGAAATGAAAGACACTGAGTATCGTGACAGATGCAGCTTTCTCCTAATTAAAGGCTGTGGACACGAATGCTGAGATGATGAATTGGTGCTCTGTGTTACCGTTGACCTTGGACTGTTCGACGCAAGCCACATGGTGGGACACTCACCCGTTGCTTATCCGGATCGACATATCTAATGCCAAAATAGTCCTTCTCCAGCAGGTTTAGATGGTGGCAGATGAGGTCGAACAAATACTGGCCTTTGGCATCCCTCTGCAAGACAAAGAGAAGAACAAATGAGCAATAGGGCAGAAGTTTATTATTTGTCTGGGTACGTTGTTTATTTTTGGACCAAAGAAAATGTGGAAGAACTGAAGACCAGCCAAACAGAACTAAAATTTAGTGATCTGGGGCTGAGAAGGAAAGCATAGGATTTTAATTACTATTACTCTGATAACAATTTCTTTGACTGCTATGAAGATATTCTGTATATCCAATATTAATGCTCAAGAGAATCCTGCAAGTCGATATTAGTGTTTAGTGTACATGTCTGCAAACAATAAAACCCACAACAGACTGATTTTATCAAGGTGATGTTCAGCATGTTTTACTCTACACAAAGCCTCATCTAGCCATTTAAATATTTTAAAGCAGAGTAGAACTAAAAACATTTCGATTCCCTATAGAAATGTCCATGCATTTTTAAATGTATCACTCATTTCGTTGACTTTTCCCAGCCTGGAAATCACACATGACTGTAGAAACCTGAGAGTCTGTCCAAATAAATGCACAAGAAGGAGAAACAGATGAGAAAGTCGATAGTTTAACAGTTTGTATGTGAGATCAAATGGTAGAGTCTCTCCATGTAGTACTATTTCAGCATTATTTTGTTACACTTAATAGGTAATTTGCAAAGGGACACAAATTCTATACAATGTTCTTAGTTCTTTCATAGTCCCACTGAATAAGTCTAAGCTGCAGTCTAAACTACTCCATGTCTGTTTAACAGTTCAACTCTTCATACCTAGAGAAAATGAGTTGGGAGAAAGAAACAAGATTCCTGAAGTCACTTTATCTTTCTCAGCCCTCCTCTAATACCACACTCATTTGCATTCGGAATCCATTTTCCCTCAAACTAACAATAATCACAGCGATCGCTTTTGCAGTATTTTTTTTTTTCTGGAATTGTATGCGATCAGAGTTAGAATTGCAAACCAAAAAAATTCCCCCTCAGTAGCAAGTCTTCAGGCATGAGTGATTTATTCTGGATTAAGACTTCAGACTGCAAGGACTTGGCAAGCCATATGCATCCAAGACAACTCATTTAGTTACACTGAGCTTAGGACAGTATCACAGGAATTAAACTACTTTGCAATCAAAAGTCAAATTTGCATTTCTTAGAAATTTCAGATTTCTCTTCTCCCTGTGAATCATTGCTTACACGCAACCTAATAATCCATAAATAATTTGACTGCTAGTGTAATCTGAATGATATAATCCGAATGGTGGTGTAAATCTTACAGAATCTGTTAAAGAGATAGTTCTCCCAAGATAATTGTTGAAAACAAATCCATTATTTTTATTTTCTTTGCAAACAAAAAGTGTTCTCGTATAGCTTCATAAAATTATGGTTGAACCACTGATGTCACATGGACTATTTTAATGATGTCCTATGTTTTTCTGGACCTTGATCATGATAGTTCCCTTGCTGTCTAATGAGGGTCAGAAAGCTCTCGGATTTCATCTAAAATATCTTAATTTGTGTTCCGAAGATGAACGAAGGTCTTACGGGTTTGGAACGACACAAGGGTGAGTAATTAATGATATAATTTTCATTTTTAGGTGAACTATCCCTTTAAAATAATACATTTATTCAGGTGGATGAGAATCTGTACATAAGCACAGACAGTAATAGAGCTTAGTCAGGGTAGCACCATATTTAATTTCTGACAGGAATGAAAACATAGCTGTGAGGGATAAAAGTACAATGCATTCAATGCATTATTCATCTGACAAAACATCTTTCCCAAAATAACTTTCAGTAGACACAAACTCCACAAACCAGTTTTGAAAGTTGTGAGTCGTGAAAATGACATGATTCTAGACCTTATACAGTGCAGGCCATTCTAAAAACGATACATTTACCCCACACAGCCTTGTTTTCATCAGCATAAAATTCAATAAAAGAACTGAGGTGAACCGCAGCTTCTCCAGCAAGCAGGATGTGTGATGTACCTCTCAATCACAAAACCTCTGGAAAGCCTTTAATGATGCTCACATAATGAGGTCAGCCAAAAGACAAGCAACACATTCAGTCATTTTTTTTACAGGCCCTTGTGTGGAGTATGAAAAGGGACAAATATAAAGGTCAAACACAAAATACAGCATTTTCATCAGTGCAAACAGCTTTGAAAGCCATTTCTGTTCTTAAATGCTGTTATGGAGGAGCCATTTCTGACATAATCAAGCATCTGAACTTACTAATGTAAGGCAAGGAGAGGGGCAGAAAAGACTCACGCTGGTTTGTTTACTCTTGGAAATAATTTTTAGTGTTTTAGAAGGAGCAACAGACATGGGAAGGGTCATTCTGTAGTGATGCCTAAATGGAGTGACCATCTGGCTGTGTGCACTGTGAGACACCCCAGCACTTAAGAGTGTCTTACACACACACACACACACACACACACACACACACACACACACACACACACACACACACACACACACACACACAACACACACACACACAGAGCCTGATATCATATTCCGAATCTCACAAAAATTGTCAAAAGACACATTCCAGTTCTCATCTCAAGTTTTCTGTGTAACAATTATGAAAATCTTTCAGTAGAAAACTTTTATGATTCTATTTTGGGTAAATGAGCAGATGGAGGGCAGTGGACCATGAGCGCATGCGTCTGGCTGATGCCAAATAGAACATTCTGTGGGTGTCTAGAGACGGCTGGATGGCTGTATAACAGACAGCCTTCACGCAAGACTGCTGGAACCCAACAAGACTGCCAAAGGGGACAAAACAGGAGAAAGAGGTGCCCCTATTTGTGAACAGGTCAGACCACTCCCGCAGAGAGAGCAGAAATCTCAGCAAGCAGATAAGGTGAATCATTATTATTATCATCAATGTGAGTATTATTATTATTAATTAATAAATCATATTGTTATTATATAGTACCTTCTTAGACAAATAACAAACATTTATAAAAAGCTATAATGTTACTACTACTACTATTATTATTATTATTAATACAATTTATTATATTTAAGAAATCCAAATTAAATTATTATTATTATATAACATTTATTATATTTAATTATTATTATTATTATTATAGCACCTTCATAGACTTTGTAATAAAATCAATCATTCATAAAAAATAAAGCAATGATAATAATAATAATATTAGTATTATTATATAGTACCTTCTTAAACTTTATAATAATAAAAAACATTCATAAAAAAGCAATAATAATTATCATTACTAATACTACTAATATGTATGTATTATTATTATTATTATTATTATTACATAAAATGTATTATATTTAAGAAATCCAGTTAAATTACCATTGTTGTTGTTGTTGTTATATGACCAGGATCTGCAAATTAAAATATATATATTATATATTTTATGTTGTATGCCTAGGTTCTCCAAAGGTGCACTGATATTTTCTATCTTCAATTATTTCTCCAATTGACCCTTCGCAGGGAGTTTGATTGACAGGTGATCTGACCAATCATAACGCAGAATCTGCCATTTTTGCCCGTCAAACAAAGTAGACAGGAGAGTTGATTACCGCTGTTGGACTTAAACTGGAAAAATAGTGTGTATTGACGTCTTTCCATGGTTGAAACAAGATACCTTATATACTATAACTAGATAAGAGGAAGAGATGATCGGTTCACAAGCCGTATAGCGATCTGTCACAACACATTAAAGTGCCACAAAATGGCATTTATTGTTTAAATTTCTTTAAAAAATGACAACATTTCACAGCTGAGACTTTGTTCCATACCTAAAGTAACCTGACTATTGTCAGTGAAAACATAATGTGCGGCATGAGAGCAGCATGGTTTGTCGGACATGGCAAGAGTAACAAACAGGGGCTGGTCTTTACGAAGGGTTAATCAGACACAGCATTAGGTGGTGAAGTGGTAAAGGCCCGACAAAAGGGCCTGGACTAAGTCTTTGGCAAATATATGTATACAGTACATATTTATATATTACTGCGGACAGTAACGTTCACATAGCTCAGACAAAGGCCCAAAGGATTATGGGAGCGCGCTAACCCCTGTCACTTCTAAGCAGGTTCCCAACTGAAGGCCTATAATCCATTATGGCATGCCTGCTTACTAGACTAAGGCTAAAACAGGCAAAGACCTGTACACACATACACACTTTTTTCGAACAATGCATAAAGCTATGGCAACTATGATAGAGCATTACTCATAAATTTTATGAGAAATTTGTGTTCTCCTTTTCACTTACACTGCCTCCCAATTTAGCCACTAAAGACGCTTTGAAAAAATTCCACTACCCCAGCACACAAACAACAGCACACTCAAACACACACCATCCCAGCCCATGTTTTTACACAGAGGAGAGAGCAGAAGACAAATATTTGTGGACCCCATTCATCATCTAACGGAGATGGCTGGACAACACGCATTGTTAATCAGGCTGAATGTGTAAGCAGCCACTTAGCCAGAGATAACACAAAGGCAAAATCATTTATCTTGCTTAACGAGAAGACCGTAATGGAAATAACAGTGCTCTTTGTCAATGAAAGATCACACCTTCACCCCTACAAAGAACAGATGAGGGAGGCAATTTCATGTTTGCCATCAATGTCGACCACATAACAACTGAAAGCATTAAATAAAAGCATTGTAATTTCAATTTTAATTCAAGCATTCCTTTTTATTTCAATTTGGTCATGTTACTCAGTGGCCAGGCCACATAAGAGACGTCTTCCAAAACCATTTGAAGAGTCAAAATCTGCTAAGGATGAATAAAAATGATGTAAAAACTTATCTTTCATTGGAAAATTAAACAAACTTTTAACAAACGTTAATTGATAATTGCCATTTATCTTTTAAACAACTGAAATGTGATGAAACTACATTTTAAAATAAACCTTTCAAGTTCAGAAATGTATATTAATATTGGGATGTGAGAGTCAAATTGGACTACAGGGACTCATGAGTCACCCATTTAATGGTTTATATATTGCCAAAATTATTATTACAATATTGAATACAACTTCCGTTGAGAACAATGCCAAATGATGTTCACTAACATAGCGAAGGTTTTCAAATGGAAACAGTAAAAAAAAAAATCACGATCGTTTGATGAATAGAAAAGAACACCATTTATTCAAAATGAAAAATCTTTGATAACATTATAATTGTCTTTACAGTCAATTTAATTCATCTACTGATGAGAAACGTTTGAATGCTAGTGTGTTAGTGTTTGTGTGTATTGTTTATGCTACTATAAGATTATTCCTTAATCAGTGTCTCTTTATAAATCATTTCTCTCTCCCCAGCGTCCACTGGCTGTTTCCTGCAAGCACTGTAATTGCAGGATCTGTGGTATAATGAGACAGAGGAACTTAATCTTAATTAAGGGGAATAGGAACATTTTGCAGATTAAACCTGATGTTGTATCTTATCTATGTTGAGAATGATGGACCAAACATCCATATGTGCAGAGCGCTCAAAGGTCCCTGCTGTTCCTGTAGGTTTCATTTCATCAACTCTATCACACGTGATAAATCCTAGACTTTCGGCAATAATCTGAAGAGACTCGTCTTAGAGAACCGTTACCGAGCAAAAAACATTAGTGCACATCGCATTTCTCTTTTAATCATAACACCATAAAACTTTCTCTTTACTGACAGCCATAATCATTTTTATTTCTCCACATACTGTTCTTGACATCGTTAGCAAGAAAAGTCCAGCTCAGTGCAACTGTCAGGAAATTAATTAGATAACATTATCTATATATAGTTATATCATCTTTAATGAATAAAAAAAGCAAATCTGGAATCAATGGCATGATAGAGTACAGTTGAATATCATAGTTTTCCCTCTCACTGGTTAGCACTCCAGATTACAGTAATATTTCAGTCTTTGAAGAATACAATTTTGTTTTATAGCACCGTGGCACAATATAAAAGCTGCTAAAAACATTGTATGCGTATTTGTATGAATCACTAAGAAAAGTGTGGCTGCAGGCCAGAGGTTTTTTATTTGGATTTTCATTAGAAGACAGACTGCTGGGCTTTGAATGATGGCGGTGGGTAATGTAGCAGACTGAACTGTAGTTTCCAGTTTCACAGCCTTGAGCAACAACCAGAGGGTATAACAGATAAATTAATGAACTGAGAAAAAAAGAAAGAAAGAAAGAAAGAAAGAAAGAAAGAAAGAAAGAAAGAAAGAAAGAAAGAAAGAAAGAAAGAAAGAAAGAAAGAAAGAAAGAAAGAAAGAAAGAAAGAAAGAAAGAAAGAAAGAAAGAAAAACACTAACTCAGAGTTAGTCACTTAATTAAAAGGTACAGAACATGAAAAGTCATTATTTGTTAATAAATACAGAGTTAAGCAGTCAGCACATTATCAGGCAGTTAGCATAGTATGTATTGATCTCAAGGTCTCCAGGGCACTAGCTTAGCATAACAATGGCAAATCAAAGCTTCAGATGAACAATTTCAAGCTAAATACATTACCAGTGATTCATTCCCCCTTTTCTCTCTGTAATTCTGTTGACCAAGTTTGAGGGTTCCTTACAATTTAAGCAGTCGCCCTGGTCCATTAAGACAAGTCAAGGTATAAAACCTCAGTCAGCGGATAACTGATACTCATAAAAAAATAAGATTCCAAAGTAGCAATTCACAGCAATGTCATTTAAGAACCGCTTTGGCTTCTCCAAAAAACTAATTTTCCTTAGTGTAAAGAACATTAATTTTGAAGATCCATTTTCCACTATAAAAAACCTTTTGTGCAATGGAAAAGGAACCATAGATGGCAATAAAGAGCCTTCATTTTTTTTAAGTATGTGTTTGCTTGTGCACTGTGGCCCCAAAGATGTTTGGACCCTTAAAAACTACTATATGTGACCATGGACCACAAAACCAGTCATAAGGGTCAATTTTTTTTAAATTGAGATTTATGCATAATCTGAAAGCTGGATAAATAAGCTCTCCGTTGATGTATGGCTTGTTAGGATAGGACAATATCTGAGGGTGCAAAAAAAATCTAAATATTGAGAAAATCTCCTTTAAATTTGTGTTCTTAGCAATGCATATTACTAACCAAAAATGAAGTTTTGACATATTTAGGGTAGCAAATTTCAAAATATCTTCATGGAACATGATCTTTACTCAAAATCCTAATGATTTCTGGCATAAAAGAAAAATCGATAATTTTGACCCATACAATGTTTTGTTGGCTATTGCTACAAATATACCCATGCGATTTATGACTGATTTTGTGGTCCAGGGTCACATATTTTATAAAAGTTTCATTGCATTAGATATAGGGGTTAACCAATTATCGGCCTGGCTGTTTATCGACGCCGATATTAAGCATTTTTATGGGTATCGGCAATTTTCAAAACTGATCTACTGATAAAATAATTTAAAATAATTTTTAAAAAGTTTTTGTCTGAGCCCTTGTTATTCCTAATTCTGACATAAATTTTTAATTAAATTTTTACACCAGACATATTTATCAGTTCAAAATATTGGTTATCCGTCTACTTGATCTGTAATAGTCTGTATCGGTATCGGCCCTGAAAAACACGTGTCGGTCGACCTCTAATTAGATAATAAAACAGCAAGCCAACTGGCATACTGTATTTTAAAGGAAAGATATAGCACAAGCTCAATTTTAGCATAAAATTATCAAAAATGAGTTACAGCTAGGTTTTAAATCATATTAAAAGTAAAAGAAGTTCTGGCTTACATTGATGACTGTTTTACAATGCCACAATTTATGAAAGCGCAGCTACACCCACACAGGTCAAGCAGAACATGAGAAGTGGTATTACTAATAAACAGATAAAGTACTGTAAAGTGTTTTTAAAATATATCATAAAATGAACACAGTGAACCACACTGGAGTGTCATAACTTAGTAAAAACCAGGTACAAAAACCTGGGAACAAAAACAAGAGAACAGCTCAATCTCACAGTATAGTGCCAATAACACAAACCGCTGAAACCGATAAACACAAAACCTCTATAGACTGCGGTTCCTGCAACACACTAATGCAATATGGGCTTCTGAGGAGAGATGCGGCTTTCATTAGAGCTCAGAAAGAGCAGGGCAGCTGAGAGAAAAAGCCACAACCCCAGTGAGATCTCGAATTGCCGATATGCAACACTCCAGTTCCTCAAGTGCACTGATCCAGTGAAAGACAGCCAGACAACCATCTGCATACACCCGAGGCCGAAGGTCTCCATGTCCCCGAGCACAGTACCATTCAGGGCTAATAAGACCATAGACCACTTCCTCACAGCTCCATATCAAATTAGACACAAACATAAGCAATATAGGGCAGTCTAATTGATTTGAAACTGTGACCGTTTAACATGTTGTGTAGCTGAATGCTGTGTCAGATACTGATAACTATTCCAGCATCCTAAGGCTGATGATACACTAGGCAACTTTTTGAGCAATGTTGCCGGGCAACTTTGGGCAATGTTACCATCAACGGGCAACCAGGTGTGACACAGGGCCCACGACCAATCTAAATTATCCAGATAGAAATTTGTGTGCCCAATCAACATTGTTTAAAAAAATTTGCCCGGCAAAATTGCTCAAAAAGTTGCCCCATGTATCATCAGCCTAAGTTGTAATACCGAGTCACTAAACATTGACAGAGGTTTCTCATTTCACAAAGTGCTTTGCTCAGTGCTACAACTCCCAAAAGCAGCGGGGAGGATTCCCACTGTCATGGTGTGAAAGAAAGCATCTAAGACTAAGCATGCCCAAACTGGGCCATCAAAACACAGTGGGGCGGGTGGGAGAGGCAAGGAGGGGAAAGAGGATGCATTTGCCCTAGAAGAAAACACAAGAAAAGAGATTCTGAGATACAGACATAACAACAGAGAGGGAACCAGGACTGTGCTTAACACATCAAAAAGATCCTGTAACACACACTTACATGTTATATAATAAGCTTAAAGGAGTTATTAATCGTGTCACATGTTTAATCACATTAAATAATAACACTGTAAATAACTTAACTGGTGTTTCTGATTCATAATGCATGATGCAATTATAAATCAAGCAATATCTCCAAACCGAAACAAGAAATTTTGAAATATCACTGAAATATCATTAAAATCTTATTGACATTTCTATTTGAATAAATATTAAACTGTTGTTTATTCCTGTGATGGCCAAGCTGAAATTTCAGCAGTCTTTACTCTAGTTTTTGATGTGACATGATCCTTCAGAAATCATTCTAATATGCTAATTTGATGCTCAGAAAACATTTATCATTACTACCAAGTATGAAACAGTTGTGCTGCTTAATATTTTTGCGTAAACTGATATTTTTGTTCCACGTTTTTATCAAAAGAAGGTTCAGAAGATCCACATTTATTTAAAATCAAAATATTCTGTAACAATATAAACATCTTTTACAAACTTTGAATAAATTAATGACATTTCTTTCTGAAAAAAAGAAAGAAGATGACCGTGAAAAAAGTAATTACCGTAAATGCTTGAATGGCGCATATATATATATATATATATATATATATACACTATATCGCCAAAAGTATTGGGTCACCCCCTTCTTAATGAAAGGTTTGACTACTTTAGTAATTTCCATGAGTCCAAATCTTAATGTTTAAGCATATAATGATATTCTAGGAAATTGTGTGCTTCTAATTTTATAGCAACAGTTTGGACAGGACCCTTTTCTATTCTAACATGACAGTGTCTCTGTGTATAAGGCAAGGATCAAAGAGAAATGATGATTCAGTCAGATTCATAACCAAACACCAATGACTTGTACATATGGGTACAGTCATTTCAACACTGTTGCAACAGAGGTGGATATACAATTTTTAAGTACATGAATTATGTTTCCATCTTTGTTGCCACAGTTTGGAAGTGCCTTTTTCTCTTCTAAAGAAGGGGGTGTCCCAGTACTTTTGTCCATATAATGAATGTACAAGTCATTGGTGTTTGGTGATGGGTTTTTGGCTCAAGGTCTGCATTTAAAGTCACACCAGAGGTGTTCAGCTGGGATTAGGACTTGGCTTTCTGCAGACCAGTCAAGTTCTTCCACACTGACTGAATCATCATTTCTCTTTGATCCTTGCCTTATACACAGAGACACTGTCATGTTAGAATAGAAAAGGGTCCTGTCCAAACTGTTGCTATAAAATTAGAAGCACACAATTCCCTAGAATATCATTATATGCTTAAACATTAAGATTTGTACTCATGGAAATTACTAAAGTAGTCAAACCTTTCATTAGAAGGGTTTTGGCAATATAGTGTATATGTATATATACAGTATATATATAAATTGAAAGGTTATAATATAATATTATTTATAAATATTATTTATAAATAAAATGGAATTTTAAAATATAATATAAAAGCTGCTGAAAAAAAACTATAAACATTAACATTTTAAACTAAAGTATACCAAAATAAACAACAGTTACAGTATTTAGATAATTTGAATTGTAATAACATTTCACAATATTACTGTATTTCTAATACAAAAATACAGTAATGTTGTATTTCTTCTATCAAAACCTCAAAAATCATATTTTATTTATCCATAATTATAAAAAGATCCCATTATAAAGCTATTTTTATCACCAAAACTCAATTGTGCAGGCTTCAACGCAGTTCAAAGAACATTACAGGGTTCTTCTCGCTCAATCTTGTGAGCAGAGAGAAGAGATTTCTTCAAAAGTTCAGATATGATGTACTTCGCCTTTATCAGAGACAGATTTCGGTAGACATGTCCAGTGAAATGGCATTAAGGTCTATGAAAGCCTGCTTTCCATGACTCTGTGAATCATTTATGGACTAGATTGTGGATCCCTGGGGCCTCCATTAAAGCTCTGACACGCTGCACAGTACTACTCCTCTTACGCCTGCCTGCGCAGGGAGCCAGTCTCAGGGGCCAAATAGCTCTCTGCATTTTTATGGCTGAATTCACTAGTGGTAAGTGATCTCCCCTAGGGCTGGGAAACACAAAAGCAGGGGGTATAGTATAGCATGACTGTGGTATTTTACACCCCTTCATGAATCATCCTGAATAAGGTTGAAGTATCACTTAGGTTGTGTCAGTGTCAAGTTCTAGGTTTGCTGCTGTCCTGAAGCGATGAAGTCGCTTCCTAACCTTTTCTGGGTAAAGTTACATCTGATTTGACAACTTTGTTACCATTAGATTAAATAATTGCACAAGTTTAACAGAAGAAATAAATCTTATTTTATAAATTATATATAATTAATAATTATAATTAACTTTTCTTCATTGAAACCCTTCAAAAATTGTCCCCATTTACTTCCATTGTACGCGCACCTCTGTAACCTCAATGTTTGCCTATTTTTGTTTGAAAGAAAACTACAAAGCCCCAGACATGGCAAATCATGGCCACAATTTAACTGAAGGTGTGGTCACATTTACCATTGTTCGGCAAAGTTTCGCAGGCAAATCCAATAATTTCACTAAGGAATCCATGAGATTTCCCCCTGCATATTTGATTTAATTAAGGTAACAAATGTGGCAATGGTTTAACTAAAATGAGGGAAAGATTAAGTAAAATGTGGTCACAAATAAATAAATCATGGGAAATACCACAATATCTCATTTTTCTTTAGAAAACCAATAACAAGTCAAAATGATTACATAGCAATCAGCATTACACCACAAATGGTGTTGCTGAATAAGCTTAACTCATATTAAACTCTTAACTCTTAAAATATTTCTTTAAAATTCTCAGGATTTTAAGACCACAACTCAAATAAATAATTAATATGCACTGCATGTGGAGGCATTTGGCCTTGATGAGGAGAAGATAAGTAAACTTACTACAGCGAACTTCAGAGAAGTTCAGACAGCAGACAAAGGCCTTGAAGCCTGGTAGATTAATAGAACACTTAATCAATAAGAGGTTTTCACCCTCAGTTTAAGGACACACAATGAAAACCCAAAGCCACGTCAGCAAAAACAATAGCCTTCAACTACAAGCAGTTGATATCATCCCCCATAACATCTTGACATGTCCAGGTGACACCTAGCATCGCACCCACAGCGACATACTAAAGGTAATGGGCTATTTCTGTCTGTTCCCTCCCACTGACCTGACTGCTCATTAACATAGAGGAGAGCACAAGGGCTGAGGGGCTCCTGCTGAGTGGGAGTGACTTCAGTCAGAGCACAGAGAAATCACACAATCCTGCCCACTCACTTCAGAAACGCTGCTGCTGGCTCCACAGATGGACACGGAGCTCACTGCACTTTTCCTTTGCTAGCATAAACAGTAACCTTACCCCACCCTGGAGACACTGCACAAGACCTTTGTTAGACATTTATAAGGGCACTTAAATCATGCATGGCCATTTATACATTTGTGGTTGATTATTTCAGTTACTATATTTCATTGTTTGATTTCTCTCATATCAAACCTCAGCCTGTATAGGGTTCAGAAATGTATAATATGTTTACACAAATCATGTCACATGTATAATACTGAATATGCAAAGAGTCAACTTATCTTATCAAGGCAGTTTATATTTCATTTATTAAAGGACAATTATCTTATTTCAGTTTTGAGTCCAAATCAAAATGCTTTACATTGATTGAGTTTGTTGAGCCAAGTCATTTGATTATACGTACTCTTTTTCAATTCTAGGCTATAGTATTTTGCTCACGAGTGACAAGTAAATGAGGATGTTTCAGTGGGTGTTATAAAGCTATGGGAAGGTTATAATGCGTGGGAAGGAGAGCTCCTTATTGTGCGCTTTGTAAGGATAAGTAGTGTAGATGGATACTAGATAGATAGTCAACTATCAAAATTGTTTTCCTACATGAGGCATTGTTTATTGAAGGGAATTTTTTTGATGATAAAGGTCCACAAATATGATAATACCCTTGCCAGGGCCCAACTTCCGAAAAATTAAACACTCTAAAGCTCACCCAAAAATGAAAATGTTGTCGTCATTTGCATTGACCCTCATGTCATTCCAAACCTGTATACGTTTCAATTAGGGGTGTAAATCGGATGGTTCGTGACGATTCGATTCGATATCGATTCTCATACCCAGCGATACGATATTTGCCGATTCCTCAAAAAATTATACGATACGATTATGATTCGATTCGATACAGGAGTATATCGATCGATATATCGATATTATGATATTATATACCTATTTTAAACAACCATCTACATTTTTATTAACTCACAAATGCAACCAAAAAATATATAACATGAACATAAATCTAAAAATGCTACTATGGGCTCAGTGCTAAAAATCTTTTCAACAGATAACCAAATTACAAGCAATAGCAGAAAATAAATACAATAGAAGAAAGACACAAGTTCAATAAACAGTGCTTTTCAGGTTTTTCAGCTCAGTCTAAAATAAATGTTCAGGTACGCTACAGAAATGTAATAATCAAATGTAAAATAACTGCATAGTCTTCACTGTATAAATTAAATAGCCTGTAAATTAATACTTTTTATGTTACAAAGGTTATTTATTTAGGAGCAGTGAGCACTTGTATTTTTCTTTGACAGCATTAGATTTATTAATAGTTTTCTTTCACTTTAAGAACGAAAGCACAAATGTAATATACTGATACACATGCCTTTTCTTTCTCCCCTGTTTACATGAAGACATAGGCTATGCTATGCTTAACCGACTGTTTACAAGGATATTAGCCAAAAATGCATTTTGATGTAGTTTTGTCTGTATTTATTCATCCATGCACAAAAAAAGCGGAGGAGAGCTCAGTATTCACGCAGAGTTGACGCGGCTGTCTGTGCGCGCGCTTCAGATGTGTGCGCGGGAAACTTCTCACACAGCGCTCGACTGTTCCGCCAACAATCCCGAGCCTCTTTTATGCTCGCCTCGTGCAGTCCCTATATCGAGTCCTGACACGTGAGATTGAATGAGAATGCACGCGTTGGCTGTAATGCATAGACGGACATTATGTGAAAATGTGGACAGTGCCACAATAAAGGTGCCTTTTTACAGAATATCGATATTTTACGAATGACATCGATGCATTGTATCGTCATACATTGTCTCGATATATCGATCCATATCGATTAATCATTACACCCCTAGTTTCAATCTTATGTGAACGAAAACACAAAACACGAAATAAGATATTTTGAAGAATTTTGAAGAACCAAAAAGTAGGGAAATAAATACTATGGAAGTCAATGGGCATCAACTGTTTGATTACCAGCATTCTTCAAAATATCTTCTTTTATGTTCAACATAAGAAATAAACTCATAATGGTTTGGAAAGACATGAGGGTGAGTAAATGATGACACCATTTTTGGGCAAACTATCACTTTAAGTGAAATAAAGCTGAAATAAAATGTAAATATTATTAAAAAAACTTAAATTAGTACTATTGCCTTGGCAACTAGTTTTTTATTTGACAAAAACACTACTAACATGACAAAAGCACACACCAAAATTAAAGCTTAAAAACTCTAAACATAAAAATAGTAGTCAATAGTCAATACAAAATATTAACAAAATACTGTAATAATCTATAAACAATACCATACAAATTAATGTATAAAGACCCAATATACTGTGAAAAAAATATTAAAATGTGTGGAAATTATAAACTGTAAATAAATGTTAGAATATGTTATATAAAATATGGTCTATTGTAAAAATGGTCTATTGTAATACAATATTGTCCATTTTTATATTGTTATTCACTACTAATTGATTCAAATTTTATTATTTTATCATCTGTGTTTTGTCTGGTTTGTTATTATCTGTTGTTTTGTCTTCTCACAGTCATTCTGTTTCACTGTGGAGCTTCTGTCATGAAAAACAAAATCCTTGAATGTGTAAACATACCTGGTAATAAAGCTCATTCTAATTCTGATTCTGACATTTTATATAAAATGTAAATACTTTTAAACTAATTTTTGTAAGTATGTAAATTCAAGTTGATACTCTATTTGTTATTTTCAAAAGATATGGCTGTTAATAGAATCAAATCACTGTGATTCATGAAATTCATGAAAGTACATTTTAAGTGTTTTTATTTTGCAAACTCAGTTTGAACCCCCCTGGTTTATTGCATACGATGCGTGTACTTGCTGTCTGAATATAAATGATGATTACAACAGTGATGGCAGCATTGATGCATTTCCATTTATTGTAACCTACTACATATAAATGAATATTAAAATTCTGCACATCATAGCTGGCTCTGGCTTAGCAGGAACAAGGATATTAAAATAGCCATGGCTGCTCAAGAGCTCTTAATTATGCAGAAGGAAGAGTGGGCCTCCTGCTTGAGCCACAGCAGGCAACAGAGACTGGTGACACGACTTCTCATCCATCACATAGCGACAGCTCCCATTAGGACTGCCCACGCTCACTGCATCGATCTACAGTAACACACACACACACACACACACACACACACACACACACACACACACACACACACACACACACACACACACACACACACACACACACACACACACACACACACACACACACACACACACACACACACACACACACACACACACACACACACACAAAGATCACACACACACACACACACACACACACACACACTGCTGCACACAGCACTGTTCCATGACTAACACTATCAGCATCTTTACACCTCATCTTTAAAGATCAAGCACTTTACATGCAAAATTGCAAACTGACACAAATACATCACAGCACTGAAGACTGTAAATGAAGATCTCATGACCTCAGGGTGAACACAATCCAGGAAGGACCCAAGGGCACGTCTATCAGAGAAAACCAAACTCTAGCTGATGGCTTCATCGACCGGCCTTACTTACCAGCACAGCACTATGTGCAAACACACAAGAAGTAATATGCAGTCTTTCTCTCCGTTTCTCTTCTGTATATTCACTCTCTCAGACATGCTGTCATATACACATCAGCAGTGAAATTTGATCAAAGCTTTCTGATATTCTCTTCAACAGGGTTTCTCCAATGGGGAACTGATGGGTTAGTGAAATGATGAAAATCAGACTAAGAGTTATTTAAATAGGAAGCACATTAAACAATTTGGGACTGCACAATCAATGTGAAATCCAGGGGTGATCTAGATGCGATTTCAAGAGTGTTACAAAGCACTGCAGCAGATAAGAAGAATCAGAATATGTTTTGCTTTCTGATATACAAGCTCAGCTGAAATTTGATGATCCCTGAATCAGTGTATTTGCATGCTTTTTCAAAGTTAGAGCAAAGCAGGTGCACATCACAGTGTGTTGAAAGCAGCTAATTGTTTGTATGCAAAAGATTTATAAAGTAGATGCGATTGCATATTTTTTATAGAGCGAACCTACTGTATGGAAATGTTTCAATACAGCAGTATAATGCAGTTTGTAAGATATATCGAGTGTATGATACGAGAGTTTGATATGAGCACATCCAAAACAAAATGTATAGGAGGAGGACACAGACTGAACTGCTGCAGAGAAAGTGCATAATACACTTTTTTATAGGCATGTGACAAGCTTTATATAAAGGGCTTTAAAAAAAACTTGTAAGATATAGTAGCCTATAGTTTATAGCTTCAGTTTAAAGCGGCTCGGCCCGTCAGATGCTCTGACAGAAAGGCTGCATGTGCCCTGACAGAGACGTGTTGTTTTGAGCTATGTGCTCTTTTCCTGAATGCATAACTTACATTTCACAGGTATATTCACCATCTGTAAATGTTAAAAAGCCATGGAAATATTTCCATTTTGCTGTCAGTAGTAGTGCGTGAGCTTTTGCTTTGCGATTCTCCACTAAACTTCACAGACTTAGTTCAGAACGCGTGCATGAACGTGCGCCAAACAGACAGAGCTCAATGGAATAGGAGCGCAATAACTCTGACTAAAATATAAATTTTGCTGAAATATTTTGCTAAAATAATTTTTTTGCTGAAAATATAAATGTGACTTATGTAGAATTTTAAACCTACAAGTAAGTGTATTTGCATGACAGCACTAACTGTAAAGTGACTGTAATGAGGTAATCAAAATAGCCTTTTTACTCAATTTAACTTTCATTTTTAGTTTAGTAAATTTAACTTCTGCTCTAAAAGCATTGTTTTTGTTTTTAAATTACAATGTTAAAATGTTATGTTATTTTAATCATTTTTTGCACATAATATATGCCTATATGGTTGGTAACATTCACTTTATTTGATTATTTGTTTAATCCAAATACAAAATACAGAGATATATACCGCTTACCGCAAATCAGCCAAAAAATACTGAGATATACATTTTTGCTCATATCACCCAGCCCTAGTACAGCCCGTCAGAAATCGTCTTAATCGCGGCTTGTTTGCAAACACATACAAGCATCATTACTGTGTCTGTCACGCGACCGTTCCTCTTTCGTTATTTAACTGATAATAAAACTAAGGACATTATTAACTGTCTTTAATTTCATTTTGAAAGCTGAAGCTCGTGGTTATACTCATGCTTGTGGTGTTCGGCCAATCACAATGCACTGTGTCAGCTGGCCAATCAGAGCAGATTGTGCTTGTCGGAAGGAGGGGCTTTGTAGAAAACAAAGCGTTTGAGAGAGGCGGGGCATAGAGGACCTACAATAATGTACAGTATTGAAAAATAATGTGTTTTTTGAACATTAAAGCATGTCTATATATTCTGTTACACCAAACACACAAAATAATTATCTTTAAAAAAGCATCATATGACCCTTTAACTAATAATATACTGTACTTTACGAAATCACAATAAACTGTGATGCAGTCAAATAAGTATATAGCCTGTTGCCCCTACATGTTGAAGAGTACTGTACTCATTTATACGTGTATCATACTTGATTCTGTTCTTTTCTGTACAGATTTCACAAATATTCCACCAAAATAGGATCTGACATGTCAAAAGCTCAAGGGTTTGAACTTTTGAAATTAAAGATTGGTTTTATATTTAAATTTGTTGTGTTAGTTGGTTCTTGTGAAGACTGAACCCAAGTGTGAACCTTAAAAGTAACTATTTTCATTATCAGTAAAGTCTGTGTTCCTTGTGTAGGCTGCACAAATGTTATGATTAATTTCACAAACTTGTGTCATATGAATAGTGCATGTCTCATATTTCTACTGCTGGGACATATATTTAAATAAAAACAAATCAAAATACTTTCTAAAATATTATGTATTTCATCTGGTTACTTGTCATGTAACCTTTAACCCACATCAGAAAGATGAAATGGAAAATCTAAGGGGGGATATCAAGTAAAAAAAAGACTGCTACTGTTTGGTTGGCCAAAAATAAAACAGCTCTTTAACAATGGCACCACAAAGCACATTATATCTATAGAAAGTTTTATCTCTAGATTAGAGAAAACCATTTCCATCCAATAAAAGCACTTCCTGTAACATTTTAAAACTGTACAATTCCTGTATGAAGATTGTTTCAACAATGTGGATCTCTTTTAAAGCTGATCTAAACAAGTCCACAGCTGTCAGAATGCAGAAGTCCCTTCTTGATCATCTTCATAAATCTGTTGTAAAAAAGGGGGAAAAATGCTGACAAGCACTATACATTTTTAATGCCATGTGTCGTCCAAACCTCATCAGTGGTGTTGTCTAGGAAAGCAGTACTGACTAATCGCTACTAAACATCACTACAATTTTTCGAAAATTTTCCCCCCAATCCTAACCATTAAAATTCAGTGCATAACTCTTTGTTCATCATTTGTGCAACATACATGATTGACATCTCATATTTCTAGGTAATTACATGTAAAATCTTCATGGCTGATGATATAATAAAATAAAAATTCCATAGACTTGCAAAAAGGTGTCATAGAGCCATATCATAGAGTCTTAAAGGTGTAGTGTGTATTTTTTTTCAATATAACTAACTAGAACTAAAGCATAAAAACACCATAATATGTTTGTAATAAAAAGTTCACATGCTTGTTTTTCCGAAAAACAATGCTACAGCTAGTTATTCTGTTCCAAGTCGGAATGTCTGTTTTTGTTTTGGTCTGTGTGATTCCGCCCACTACCAGTTTACGCAATAGTATTTCCACACCCCAGGTTGCCAGTTGGTAAATGCCGCTTATTGCAGCCATCAACCCAACGAAACGAACTAAGAGATCGCAGATTCTACCTGACCTAAAAAGCCTCAGCATTTATCTAAAAAGTCCTATGATCAATGAAAAATCAACTAATCAACTTACAATATAAGTAGGCTTGTCGCTTTCCATTATCAATTGTGCTCGTTCCATTGTGTGTCCTTAATCTGGCAACCCGTATGACTGTCGAGTCCGAGGAGGAGGAAGCGGGATAAACAAATCTCTCCAATATTTAGAATTTGAACTGCAGTACCCATTTCAACCACTAGCCACTAGTCAATATTACATACTGCACCTTAGAGCAGTAGAAAACCACCTAAAACACCCTTAACAACCACCAATAATACTTGGCAAAGTTTTGCACTGCACACATTTTCCTCAGAAGATATAAAAATCTGGTTTTGAATGTTGTCTTGTTAGCCTGTAGTAATGACTACGCCAACTCAGTAGTCGTGCATGCTAAGTCTATTATCTTTTCCTCTCTCCATAAAACACAATAAAAGGAGGAATAGATTTAAATTCTGTGAAGATACAACTTCATAACTACCAATCAGATTGAGAGCTGCTGCACAAAAGAAAAGAAAAACACTGGCAAAGAAATTACCGGTTAACTGGTTGTTATTGCAAAAAAAAAATTCTAATAAAGCATCTCTCTTTTTTGTGATAATAACAAGATATTAACTAGATATTAAGAATCATTTTAAATTATTTTATTGTGTGAAGATTAAAGAGTTCTAGGAGGGAAATGAAGCAAGCAAAAGATATACAGTTTAGTGGTAATTATACAAAAACACTGGACCACTAAATACCTGTGATTGACCAATCAGAATCCAGAGATTACTTGTGATGTTGATATGTGATGAAAAATGCACCTCAATATAAATATATACAGTATGTGGTGATTTTGCTTGACAATTGAAAAGGAAACCATTAGCACACTGAGAGCCTATTTTCTCTTTGAGGGAAAACTCTTTTCTTTGAAACATCTCTTCTATTTTTGGATACGACTGCTCAGGTTTATTGAAAGCGACTTGCCTTTCACCATCTGTTACATTTGCAGCATGTTTTAGAAGTTCCACCACAATTGACAGTTTTAACAGACCTGAATCAAGAGTATAAACTTGGTTACTGCAGTGTGAAAGAAGCCAATAACAATCCACCGAACGCAGCAAAGCGGGTCTCGGCACAAAGGACAGAGGGGGAAAGTGAAACAGAAAAGGCTGGGTGTGACAAGGCAAGTATGGCGGTTATCACGTTATCCGCTCCTTATGAGTGGCAATTATGCAAATATGAGCTGGAATAGAACCAGGACAATTAGGCACAGTGTGTCTGTGCATATATTACAAATAAAAGGCCACAGTCAAAGGGCCGGAGAAGAGGGTCTCTCTCCAGAGAGCGGGCAGCAGCTGAACTGGGTGGGGAGGGGGACGGCTAATGACTGTACCGTGCTTTAGCTATTGTTTACATAAGCCCAGGTGGTTTCAACAGACCACAGCTTGCAAATGCAAACTCCCTTCCATTAGCCTTATTTTTATTCATTTTAAATAATTGTTTCCTTCTTATTTAAATATATATTTTAAATGTAATTTAGCAGTCATGATATGATCTTTCAGAAATCATTCCAATATGCTGATTTTAGAAACATTTCTTATTATTATTAACAATGTTAAAAACAGTTGTGCTTTGATATTATTTTGTGGAAACAGTAATACAGGGCTAATACAGGATTATTTAAAGGGATAGTTCACCCAAAAATGAAAATGTACTCACACTCAAGCTGTTCCAAACCTTTATGAATTTATTTCTTCTGCTTAAAATAAGAGTAGATATTTTAAAGAAAGTGGGTAACCAAACAGTTGACGGCAGCCATTGACTGCCATAGTATTTTTTCCAAGTCAATGGCTATCATGTACCATCCACTGTTTGGTTACCCACATTCTTCAAAATTATTTTCTTCTGTGTTCAGAAAAACAAAGAAATTCATACAGGTTTGGATCAACTTGAGGCTAAATGAAGACAGAATTACAATTTTGGGATGAACTGTCCTTTTAAAAATATAATGATGCAATTATTTAACATTGTTTTTTTAACATTACAAATATGTTTACTGTCACTTATTTATATCAGTTGAATGTGTCGAGCAGAATAAAAAATATCACTGACCCCAAAGTTTTGAAATTAGACATAAATACAAAAATAAAATAAACGTTTGTATATAAACTCTGAGCTCAAGAATAGCAAAACACCTTTGAGTTGAATTTTTGACAAATTATAAATTATCAAAAAGTATCAAATAATAATAATACAAATAAGACATTTTTTAAGTTTTAAACCTTTTAAACCAAATCCTTTAAACTAAACCAAAGCAAAATTCTAATAATTTTCACAAGTGACTATGCAAGAGGTAAACAAATAATATCATCGTCTAACATAATGCTAAATATTCGGCCCTGAGGTCAGCGAATCTTTTCTCTGAGTCATCGCTGAGGAGTCTGACAGTGTGAGCTCACACTGATGCATCTGCAGTAAGCAGACAGCCCACATTACACATTGTCAATATGCAAAGCTTCAGTGTGCTCTATTGTGTGGCCTGCATTCGGCTCAGAGGTATTTGGTACACTTTTACATTAAGCAAAAAAGTACTTACAATGCCATGGCGTAGCAAAGACCCAAACAAATGCATCACAGAGCGAGTGGGACAAAGACCCACATTTCCCTCACAGACAACAGCTGCCCAAGACCTCTCTATAGAGACAGAGAACTGGATGATTCTTCCCGTACACACAGCATCATGAACTGCAGCACTGCTATAACAGTCAGCTGGACTGGGTAACACATATAAGCAGCAAACATACTGTACATTACTAGTATCATGGAACTAGTATATTTAATTATGCAAGTCATCACTTAAATTTGCCAGTCATTCTGGTGTACCTGTATTTGTATTTTAAACACATACCTTAGCATGTATAAAAAAAACTTAAAAATGAACAAATCCAAATATCTTGTTATCTGTATCTGAGGCCTTTTATATGTTTTCAGTGATCCGATCTCTATCAGTATCAATTTACTATATAAACCAGTTGAACTTGCACTAGAGAGACTCTGACTAAACAAAAGAAACCGATCACATAAGGTGTGAATGGTAATATGTAAGTGGTATTTTCCATTTTATTACTTTCACAAGCTGTAAATATACCTTATACTGTATATATCACTATATCTGCATCACTATATCACTATCTTTATACATATAAATGCCAGGTGCAAACACAACACAAATAATGCAACACGCGATGCAACTTAACATGATTAATAGAACTTAATTCCTACATCAAACATGAAGAGCAGCAATATTACGCAGCATGCCCTCCCCGATGGTGAGCAGCGTGCATGAATGCTGATAGAAGGGCTTTTTCAATTATTTATAACACAGATGCTTCATTAGCCACTGATACCCACACAACTAATTTAAGAAAGCATTTAAAATAGACAGGCCTAAGGGGGTGTCAGGCCCCGTCCTGTGTGTCTTGTGTTCCCGCCTCTTGTTTCCTTATATGGTTAGTTTCCTGTCCTCGTTTCATGTCATTATTAGTTTATTCGGTTCCAGGTGTGTGTGTGTGATTGTGTTAATTATCCGGTGTATTTAAGTCCTGTCTGTTGAGTTCCATGGTGTCTGGTCTACTCGTTATTCCCGGTGTTTCTGTCTGTCTACCTTGCCCTGTCTTACCTTGATGTCGTCATTAAAGACTCTTATTTTGAAGTAGCTCCTCGTCTGCGTGTTCCTGTTTTCTCCCTGCTGTGTACACCGTGACAGAAGACCAGACCAAAACAGTAAGCGTCATCCCTTCACCTCGTTTTGTTTTGTTTGTTTTTTCAAGTGTGTTATTTTGATCCAGTGTTTTGTCCCTCGCGGGAAGCGAGTCCACCCACCGTTCGCAGGAGATGACGACGCCGCCGCCCACGGCTAACCCTAGCCCACCGGCCCGCCGCTGACTCAATGCCCACCGGCCCGCCACTGACTCAATGCCCACCGGCCCACCGCTATCAATGCCCGCCGGCCTGCCTCTGACTCAATGCCCGCCGGCCCGCCTCTGACTCAATGCCGCCGGTCTGCCTCTGATAAGCCCGCCGGATTGCCGCTGATCATGTCCGCTGGCCGTCGTTGGCGGGAAAGCCAACTCGCCACTCTTCTGTTCACGCCACGGCTCACCGACCCCGCCGTTCGCGGGGAAAGCCAACCCGCGGTTCACTCGGCCTGCAGCCGGCTGAGGCTTTGCCGTTGAATAATATTTGCCAGCCGCCGCTATTTATATGCATTCATACTTTATTTATTTAGATTTAATAAGGCCGGGCGAGGGACGAGGCCACGGCCACCATATTTGGCTCCTGATCCCTGCTCCATTGGCCTGTCTGTCTGTTTCGCTCTGGAGGCCCCGTTTGTGTATGTCTCTGTGTCGGTCCTGTGGGTCTCCAGAGTGCCCACCCCCCCTCCCTGGTAGTTTTACGGCGCGGGACGCGCCTTCCGGGAGTATTTGTTTGTTTGTTTCCCGCTTTGTTTCCTTATTTATTTCCTGTCCTCGTTTCATGTCATTATTAGTTTATTCGTTCCAGTTGTGTGTGTGTGATTGTGTTAATTATCTGGTGTATTTAAGCCTGTCTGTTGATTCCATGGTGTCTGGTCTACTCGTTATTCCCGGTGTTTCTGTCTGTCTACCTTGCCCTGTCTTACCTTGATGTCTCAATAAAGACTCTTATTTTGAGTAGCTCCTCGTATGCGTGATCCTGTTTTCTCCCTGCTGTGTACACCGTGACAGGGGGAGGACAATTCCCTCATGAACCATTCCCCCAGTTGATCGTTCATTCAATTCATTAATTTACTATTTTATTTTATATATATATAAATGATATGAATACACATATATGTATTCAATTATTTATTTTAATAATATTTGTATTTATATGCATTCATACTTTATTTATTTAGATTTAATAATATTTATATTTGTATTCATATTTTTATTTGTTTGTTTGTTTGCTTATTTATTTAAGGTGTTCATGCATTTAATGAACAACTTCAAGTATTATGAGATACAATATTAGTTTATTAGAGAGTCATTGATACATAATAGACAAATTACAGTGCACAACAAAGAATATCTATCTCTCTATGAATACATAAAACAAAGATTTCATTCAAAACAGCCCACGCACGAGACACACAGCATGCGCACTGCTGTTCACTTTACTGCCAGTGGTGTTAAGAGAGAGCCAGCTTGACAAGCAGTGAAAGACAAGCCTTCAAGGCTTTGAATCAATCTGACTGCGCACAGCACTGCAGGCAAATGAGTGCTGGAAAAAAGACTGCCAGGCTGTCACTGACTGAGTATGACAAGTGACAATATTTTCCCCAAAAATCTGAATGCATGCAATAAAGCTAGGTTGTGCATTTCATTGATCTGGTTGGTTAATTACTGAACTAATTGATAAACTAACTGGCAAGCTGATAATTTGGGATATATATTCAACACATGCAGACAGCAGCCATGACCTGCATGCTAAGAAAGATGTTGCGTGCTGTAGGAATGACTCGGATGATGATTTAAGTATTTTTGCACAGAAATTGGTTTCTTTATGCCAGCAGCTCTCACAATGCCAGCTTTTGTAATCTATTAACCATTGTCTGCTCCCTCCCACAATGCTTTGCCCAGATATAGGGAGG
Organism: Ptychobarbus kaznakovi; assembly: GCA_027422405.1. Classification (NCBI taxonomy): domain Eukaryota; kingdom Metazoa; phylum Chordata; class Actinopteri; order Cypriniformes; family Cyprinidae; genus Ptychobarbus; species Ptychobarbus kaznakovi. Next base: position 12,740,021 of record CM049809.1, read on the forward strand.
AAAGTTATTACAGTACTGTAGCAGAAGAATCACAATTGTATTCCAAGACTCCTGAGTCATGTTCATGTAGAAAAAACATATTGATCAAAACCTATATGGAAAAACAATATGTGATTTTTTTCTTGAGCACGCTCAGTTCCTCTATTTTTAACACTTCTTCATCGGAACAGATTTGGAGAAATTTTGCATTACATCACTTGCTCATCAATGGATCCTCTGCAATAAATGGGTGCCGTCAAAATAAGAGTAGAAACGGTTGATAAAAAATCACAATAATCCGTAAGTAATCAACATGACTGTTTATCAATTAACGTGTTGCCAAAAAATGTATTGAACAAATCCATCAAGATATTTTTCAACTTCAAACCCTTGCTTGCAACTAAAATATAAATCCTCTATCCATATTGCTTTCTTCAGTAAAAAGTTGTTTCGTCTGGATTAGGAGAGAAATATGAACAGATCAAATGCCTTAATAATGAATTTGTCTGGAGTCATGTGGATTATTTGCAGATTATTATGAGGCTTTTATCAGCTATTTGAACACACATTCTGACGGCACCCATTCACTGCAGAGTATCCACTGGTGAGCAAGTGATGTAATCAAGCATGTAATCAGTTAGCAATAAAAAAGAAGGAAAATCTGACCACGCCCCAAGCCACACCCACAAGACACGCCCCCAGGACTTATTATTAAAAATACATATTTTAGCACATTAAAATATATATATTATATTGTAAGCATACATATTTTCCTGTAAAAAATAAAAATCAGCATTTATAATCATGATAACAATATAATATATTTTAGTAAAGTATATAGTATTGTTGTTATTATTAAAGTGCCTGCCAAAAGTTAGGAAACATTACAATTATTGATTATTTTGAAATAACTATCTGCTCATCAAGGCTGAATTTATTTGATCAAAATAAAGTAAAATATTATTACAAATAAAAAAAAGTTTTCAATATTAATATATTATAAAATGTAATGTTATTCCTGTGATTTTCCTGTTTTCCAGTGTCACATGATATTTTATAAATCATTACAATTAATTTGACTCTCAAGAAACATTTCTGATTATTATCAATGTTGAAAAGAATTGTGCTGCTTCATAATTTGAGTGGAAATGGTGATAAACTTTATTTTTCAGGATTTTTTGATAAATATAAAGTTTAATGACCTGCATTTATTTGCATTTATAAAATATATTAATTAAATTTGTTAATGCATTTATTAAATATAAATTATTCTAAATTAATCTTTTTAAATGTCTTCACTCACTTTTAATCACTTCCATGCATGATGAATACAATTATTAATTTCTCTCTCTTTTTTAAATCTTATACAAATGTTTGAGTGGTATCATTGTTTCCACAAAAATATTAAGCAGCAAAACTGTTTTTAACATTGATAATGATGAGAAATGTTTCTTGAACAGCAAATAAGCATATTACAATGATTTCTGAAGGATTATGAGACACTGAAACTTCTCCTGTAAACTATAAACATTTCTAATGATGAATGTTGTGTTCCCAAATGCAAATTAAAGCGGCTCAAAGTTTGAACATCAAACCAAGCGAATCGAAACTAAACACAGTACTGTAACAGCAGACATGTAGCGCGTCAGACTACAGCCTGTTATATAATTACATCACAACCGTTGGGAGTTTTATGACAGCACTAGTAATCTCAAATTCTCAACGCCATTCATAAAAAGTCACCGGGTCGAGTAACATGTTTCAGCGCTGAATCTACTCACGCTTTGAACCATTTGAATGCTTTTAACTGTCCTGCAGATGGCGCCGCGAGCTCGTGCAGCGCTCTCGGGATCATTCCGTCCATGATGTTTCTTTTCGCAGTTGGTTTATTATGGTAATAGCTTAAGGCAAGGCCATGTCTTGAACATTGGGCACTTTATATACAGGTGCATCTCAATAAATTAGAATGTCGTGAAAAGTTTATTTATTACAGTAATTCAACTCAAATTCTGAAACTCGTGTATTAAATAAATTCAATGCACACAGACTGAAGTAGTTCAAGTCTTTGGTTCTTTTAATTGTGATGATTTTGGCTCACATTTAACAAAAACCCACCAATTCACTATCTCAACAAATTAGAATATGGTGACATGCCAATCAGCTAATCAACTCAAAACACCTGCAAAGGTTTCCTGAGCCTTCAAAATGGTCTCTCAGTTTGGTTCACTAGGCTACACAATCATGGGGAAGACTGCTGATCTGACAGTTGTCCAGAAGACAATCATTGACACCCTTCACAAGGAGGGTAAGCCACAAACATTCATTGCCAAAGAAGCTGGCTGTTCACAGAGTGCTGTATCCAAGCATGTTAACAGAAAGTTGAGTGGAAGGAAAAAGTGTGGAAGAAAAAGATGCACAACCAACCGAGAGAACCGCAGCCTTATGAGGATTGTCAAGCAAAATCGATTCAAGAATTTGGGTGAACTTCACAAGGAATGGACTGAGGCTGGGGTCAAGGCATCAAGAGCCACCACACACAGACGTGTCAAGGAATTTGGCTACAGTTGTCGTCAGAGGCGTCTTACCTGGGCTAAGGAGAAGAAGAACTGGACTGTTGCCCAGTGGTCCAAAGTCCTCTTTTCAGATGAGAGCAAGTTTTGTATTTCATTTGGAAACCAAGGTCCTAGAGTCTGGAGGAAGGGTGGAGAAGCTCATAGCCCAAGTTACTTGAAGTCCAGTGTTAAGTTTCCACAGTCTGTGATGATTTGGGGTGCAATGTCATCTGCTGGTGTTGTCCATTGTGTTTTTTGAAAACCAACGTCACTGCACCCGTTTACCAAGAAATTGTGGAGCACTTCATGCTTCCTTCTGCTGACCAACTTTTTAAAGATGCTGATTTCATTTTCCAGCAGGATTTGGCACCTGCCCACACTGCCAAAAGCACCAAAAGTTGGTTAAATTACCATGTCTTGGTGTACTTGACTGGCCAGCAAACTCGCCAGACCTGAACCCCATAGAGAATCTGCAGATGCAGATGAACTGAAGGCCACTGTCAAAGAAACCTGGGCTTCCATACCACCTCCGCAGTGCCACAAACTGATCACCTCCATGCCACGCCGAATTGAGGCAGTAATTAAAGCAAAAGGAGCCCCTACCAAGTATTGAGTACATATACGGTAAATGAACATACTTTCCAGAAGGCCAACAATTCACTAATTTTTTTTTTTTATTATTGATCTTATGAAGTATTCTAATTTGTTGAGATAGTGAATTGGTGGGTTTTTGTTAAATGTGAGCCAAAATCATCACAATTAAAAGAACCAAAGACTTAAACTACTTCAGTCTGTGTGCATTGAATTTATTTAATACACGAGTTTCACAATTTGAGTTGAATTACTGAAATAAATGAACTTTTCCACGACATTCTAATTTATTGAGATGCACCTGTATATGCGTGCTGCTTTAATTGACTCGCGCACGCACATTACTCGCACACAAAAACTTTTCAACACTACCCGTGACTTTTATTGTAATTAAATAGTTTCCATACTGAATCGCTACATTATATTTCTCATCAATGACGTGCTTTTGAATTAGGACTAAATTCACAGTTTCATTGTTTGTAGGGACAGACAAACAGATAATTAACACACGCATTCTCTCTCTCTCTCTCTCTCTCTCTCTCTCTCTCTCTCTCTCTCAAAATGGCCATATTTTAGAAAAAAAGTTGAGTAGTTGCTTCACTGAATATAACTGTCGGTCATTTAACATTTATATTGTAAAACAGTTTACTAACATTCAATTATTAGCAGCTTCCATCTTACCTCGCTCTCTTTGGACGCGTCGCAGTGCGCGCTTAACATTTGTGAACGCTAAATTCCGCCTAGTTTGATTTGATTGGCCAGTTCAATTATTTTGACTTTGACGGGCGCTGTTAGCCCGCTGAGGCAGAGCAGAGTGAACATTTTACTTTTAAAGCTTTGTTTTTATCCTAACAAGAGTGCTGCGTAATGGAGGACAGCATATCAGTGCAATAATTTCAAATATGGGGGGGGGGGCATTTGGCCATTTCTAATTATTGGGGGGACTGTTCCCCCTCAATGTCTATGGTGGTTACGGCCCTGGCTTAAGGCCATTTGCCCGATTTCAATGATCATACAGTAACCAACCTAACGTTTTTCATATTACTAATGGTGTAATTTTATCCGAATCCTCATGCCAAAATATTCCTATAATTTCATCTCATTTGTATGCCTTTACCACAAAGTTTCCCTGTCATAACTGTGCACTCTTGAAAATGAAAACCAGTGAACGCTGACAGATTTGAACCTCATGGATTACTGAAATTAAAAGAGAGAGAGAGACAGAAAGAAACAGCAAGAGGAGAGACAGCAGTTTGTGTGGTCCAGCATGGAGCTTGGCTTACGGCCCAGCCAGAGCCGCGCATGCCATCCACCGCTGTTTATCCTGCGCTGAGGACGAGAGCAGCTCTCATGTCTAAACTCCTCCAGCACAGCACTCATCCAGAAAAAAAGCCTACCACCCTGACAGAATGTCCTCTCATTAAAAGGATTTGCCCATCAGGCCTAAAGAGGATGTCATAGCAACACTCGTTTCACCTTTCCTCCAGTCATGGGCAAAGAATGAAGCAAGAGACAGAGGTGACGATCGGGATTGGTGTAAATGTGTCAGGTTAAAGAGGTGGTACAAAATGCTTAAGGGTCATGGTGAAAGCAGGTGTCTGCTCTGAAACACACACAAAGCTCTGCTGGTGATTACAGCCATGTTGCATTAATTAAACTAAAATCAAGGTCCCCACACCTTTAGACCAAGCATTTATTATTTTTTTTAAAGTGAAGATGAAGAACTATAAAAAATTATGTAATAAAGCTTTTTTGTTTTCATTTCAGTTTATATTTTAATGTTTCGTTTCTATTTATTTATGTTTTCATTTGTATTTATTATTAATAATTTATTTTAGTTGCTAATGCAGCATTTCCCATTTTCATTCAAGTTTAAAAAATTATAATTTTCAGCAAAAAAATTCATTTCATTTTATTTGTGTACCTCGTACAAATTCTTTAATATTTAAATCTTAAATATCACTTTTTTAGCTGGTTCTCTTTTCCCAGCTTACAATGCACAGGCAACTAGAAGAACTTTCAAAACATTGATCTGTTTGTTTAATAATCTGACCAGCCTTGACATTGTTAAGCAACGCTGGCTTAGCCAATGGTGTGAGTTTGTGGTGGCAATAACAGTTTTGCCAACCAATAGAAGATGAGGGGAATGTTTGAAATCTGTGTGACCACAAACCAGTTTGGAGCCATTAGAGGTAAAAAAATGTAACTCTTCACCTTAGTTCACTCAGAAAAAAAAACCTGTCATCATTTACTCTCCTGTTGTTACATAAGACCCCGTAATACTTTTGTTCATCCACTCCACCAAAACTTAGACACAAAAATGTATTCAGACATTGTAATACTAGTCCATATAAATCAAGAAGATTAAATAAAGTCTTCTGAAGAGACGCTACTGCAAATATACCTGTGCGACTTGAGACTGGTTTTGCGGTCCAGGGTCACATATGCGAATATAGGTCTAGATTAAGTCTGTTCGATATACAGTATAATATATCAAACAGACTCAATCTAGACCTATATTCGCATATGTGACCCTGGACCACAAAACCAGTCTCAAGTCGCACAGGTATATTTGTAGCAATAGCCAACAATAAATTGTATGGGTCAAAATTATCGATTTTTCATTTATGCCAAAAATCATTAGTATATTAAGTAAAGATCATGTTCCATGAAGATATTTTGTAAATTTCCTACCATAAATAACTGCAAAACTTACTTTTTGATTAGTAATATGCATTGCTAAGAACTTCATTTGGACAACTTTAAAGGCAATTTTCTCAGTATTTAGACATTTTTTTTTTTTGCACCCTCAGATTACAGATTTTCAAATAGTTGTATCTCAGCAAAATATTGTCTTATCCTAACAAATCATACATCAATGGAAAGCTTCTTTGTTCAGCATTCAGAAGATGCAGAGATCATTTAAAAAATTGACCCTTATGACTGGTTTTGTGGTCGGCTGTCACATATAAACACTGATCAAATGGAAACTGACTGGACTTATTTAATGTCTGAAAACCAATGACGTTTGTTTTAATGTTATTGCAAGAACAAAATCAGGTTTGTTGTTTCGTGTCAAGCATGTACGGTGAGCTGCTGTTTAGCATATTTGATGTGCTCTACTATATGCATCTGAGTTAATAAATGTTTGTATATGAAGTATTAACAAAAGCCTAAATGAAATCTGTTCATCATATAAAAGTGACTGCATCCCTTCAAAAGACTTACAGTAGATTAAACCACTCAATGCATGTGAATTACTTTCTTTTTTTGAACATTATTTAATGCATAGACTTTCAATGGACAGACAAAAAGATGAAAATGAAAAATATTTGAATGCGTGTTTTGTAATTAATTTCCTTTTTTTATCTTTAAATTATTTTTAGTGGACAACTTACTCCAAAAAGACAAAAAAAGAGTATCCAGTAAAGATACTTTCATGACTTTTCTCTGTCTTTTTAGAATTGTTATTAATTTTCATATTTTGTTTTATTTTTTCTAGAGTTTTTACAGCTGTGGAATCCCTGTAAAAATGTGACTAAAATCCCAGTGATGGGAATACAGTTGCTGTTGTAAATGGTGATTTATTATTATTATTAAATGGGTGAATTGAAATATGAGGAAATGGAAGGCAAAGCGAGGGCACAAACACAGTTTGTGTGTAGTTAATCTAGCCAAGCATTTGATTAGTGGGCTGGCTCATACTCGCAGGGCCAGAGAGGCATCCGTGTAAAGGGCATCCTAGCTGTGTCTGTCAACACACAACCGCACAACAAACCACCTCCCGATCTAATTACATCTCAGACTTGAGGCCACAGCGGTGTCCCATCAGAGGAGAAATAAACATAAGAGTGTGATTTTCAAGTTAGGAAACCTAATCAGAGGCAATCTGTGAAATCCTACAGTATATCATACTGACTACTGTAAAGCCTGTTGGCCATTCTGTCAAAGCAGCTTTGAAATCAAGGTGCCCTTTTAGTGCAATACTATTCTCTTGAGAATTTACATTTGATTTTCATGGTTGTTCATCTCTACTAAAGAAGGTCATTGAGTAGTAATCGTATTTGTCACATGCAAAGTGATTTAGCTTTGCAACACAAAAGGGTGTTTCTCGGGCTTCATCCCCCTCCCCCCCCTTCTTCCAGTGTCCTTTAAAACAGTGTCCTCTTAAATTATAACTACCAAGGGACATTGTAAAGAGTCATTAAATCAGAAGAGACAGGATGGCCAAGTGAAAACGCAACACGATTTGTCATCTGCTTCATAACATTAGGCCTCCCCGAATCACCAGTCTGGTCAGCTTAACATACAATGTGACTGCTGCAGATAACCGCCAAAGAGTAAACTAGCCTGCCGGAGCGAACGGTCACAAAACATCAGAGAAAGCTGAGAGAGAATGCTGAAACTATATAGAAACATCATTTATCAAAACATTGATTTATTTATTTAAGGTTTTAGCTTCAGGAAGGGTTGTTTCTTAAAGCCGAATTGTGCAATTTGATGTTAAATCACTCTTTCTTATCCTCGCTCAATGACTGGTTTCTCTGAGGAGAGCAAACACTGAAGCATTGTAAAAACTTTGGGTCCCATTTACTAATAATTGTGTGGATTATTTGTATTTATAGGCTACACACATGTGAACCTAACTCACAAGAAATGCAAACGCACTTTAATTTGTTCTTAAAGTCCGCGTGAACCGCAAGTTTGCGACCATTTTTACTTCCGTATTGTGACGTGCTTCTGAGAGAAACAGAATATTGAATGAGGAAAACAGAGGGCATGGCTTGTTTTTCTACTGTGAATTGATTGGATGTAGTAAAGTAGGCATTTCATTCAGAAATGAACAGTGACAGTTGGAGGGGCGTGGTTTAGGATGTCATGCTCATGCCCAGCCGTCAAACTGATGTCATGAGAGAAGGCCCATCATTTTAGATGGGAGAAGCATTTCCAGATTTGGATTTGGACACTCGAGCAATGCCAAGTGTGTAATTCTCAAAACCAGTTCAGACACAAAAACGCCTTTTATCCAGACCTTTCATTCGGTAGCATAGCTACAGATAAGTATTGGCATTTTTATAAAGAGGAACATAACAGCTCAATTTTTTATTGTATATGATGAAAATTTCATGAAATACATTGAATAAAGATGAAATATCTATGTATAAAATGTAATCTAAATCCATTTATAAAGCCACCCAGAGTATGTGATTTTTGTGTATTCCGTCGTTCCTACCTTTTTAAAAACATTTAGAATACATCTTTGGCATTAAAGTTATAGGAACATCATGATTTGTTTGTGAAAACAATACAGATTTTACACACATTTGTGTGCATGCATGGTTGAATAAGAGTCCTGAGAAAGCAACTTTGGCTCAACTAATGTTAGTTTAGGCGAGAGGAACTATTTGTTTGGCCGACCAATGACAAACTGGTGGAATGCCCTGGAAACTATCTGTTGTTGCTTTAGTCTGGATTTGTAGAACATGACATATCCATGCAAAAAAGGTCAATTAATGCAATGACGCTAAGAAATTCTGTGTTGTGAACTACATGAAAAAACTGCATAAAAAATGAGCTCAGGCTTTTTCCATATTGCATGAATCGAAATTTGATCCATGATAAGAAAAATTCTGTAATCTCCCCTGATTAATGGGTCTCTCGATGAAATGAGGCGTTGGAAAAACACATTAAGTAAAGAGACAGAGCAGCAAATATTCTTCACTGGCAAAGATCCTCTACACTGGTCTGTAATCAAATCACTGAGGTCATTTAACTGCGCAGTAAAATCGAGTGACAGGCTATTTGAGAGATTTGCTGTTGGACTTTTGAGCGGTCACTAACATCTCTCTCACTGTGGGAAAATAATAATAGTAATTATTATAGAAATAGAGGGATGAGATCGAAAAAAATAACTAATAAGAACAAAAAAATAACAATGATTGCTATTACTTGTATATTTTCCTCTAAATATACAGTAGTCTAGATCTTAGATTAATCATCAGTTTCAGACACCATAGAGGTATAACATTAGAACATTAAATCAAGACTGATAGTTTTCTGGAGCTCAATAACAGCAAGAAATTTGGTTAAAAGCATATTTTTAGTGGCAGTGCTGGTTAGCAGTCTCAATGGTGTTATTTACTGCATTCACATCTCACATGCTGTGAGCAGTTGAGGTAATGGATGACTGTTTGTGTTCTCAATTGACCGTTCGCAAAACCTGCCCACCCTTAGTTACTGTTGCCATGACCGACAAATAATGCCGCTCTCACACTACACACATGTTCTCACGCAGTGAAAAATAAATCACAGAGCAAAGAGGAAACTCACAACACACCGACAGAGAAGATAGAGCAGGTTACTTCTGATATGAAACAAGGTCTCAAGACCCTCAGCTCTTAAATAGTGTCATTTTTAAAGAAATTCAAACAATAAATACTGTTTTGTGGCTCTTCAATGTGTTGTGACAGATCACTGTATTGCCTCAGTTCAAACACGTGAACCGATCGTCTTTTCATATTTACTTAAAGGGGTCATCGGATGCAAAATTCACTTTTCAAGTTGTTTGACCATAAATGTGTGTTGGACGTATGTTTATAATCATATATATAATCATCCTATAATTATAACAATACACCCAGTGTTTTTTTTTTTTTATCCCTATTTTAAAATTCCCTTTCTCAAATCAGGCTGTTCTGAGACTCCTGTCAGAATGACGCAGTTCTGTACAGACCCCTCCCACGATAGTTGATTGACAGGGCCGTCTTACCTTAGACCCGCCCTAAATGAGCTGAGTGAGCTGTAAACTGTTCAACTGCCATCGTCATGACTCCGGTGCAGGAAACGAAACAATGTCTCTTATTAAGCGATTGAGGTGTTTTGTTGCTACTGGATATGCATATTTACATATTTTCCGAGCCAACAATATAATGTGAAACCTATGAAATTGGTTTTAAAAAGCACATAGCGCCATAGTTTCATCACTTTAGAGTGTCGCAATGACCATCTTTTTGCAGTAAAGGACCTCTCATAGTTTAATAAGTGGGAAGAGGACATGAAGCGACGTGAGGAGAGCTGCATTGACAACAGATGAGCACACATGAGCATATATACAGCTCCCGATCGGGGCTAAGTTCACGCGATTTTGTCCACAGAATGATAAGAGAAAATGTATTTAACTCAGGTGATTAAACAGGACTCCATGAGGAACAGACACCTCTTACACAAGCAGTGGCACTTCAAAATCCATCATGTCTGCAAAATCATATGCAAATTCAATGCTGCAAATCATTCTGTGTGGTCCTTGTTTATGTACCTGTTCATTGTATTACTGTGCGTTCACACCGCCGCCGACGAGAGCGTCAAAATTCGCCCTGGCCGCTCTGACAGCAATGCGGTAGAAAAAGATTTGTGGACGCTCTGATGTAGATCGAATGCTTGTCATGTATTTAAAGGAGCTGCAAAGCAAACAAGCACGTTGATCTTGTGCAGACTGACCACAAGTAGGGTATAGGTTAACCTCATGAAATATTTTAAATGTGAAAGTAAGAAATTGATAGATGTAAACTTAACAATTATAATTACATGTTTGCTAACGAAATAAACCAATTAAAAGCCATTTGTGTGGTGTGGCTTTTGTGTTCATGGTTAATTTCAACATGCAGTTTATAGGAGAGGTTTAATAGCTTTGATTTTTGATTAACATTAACGTTCATTTGTGCGCAAGCCTACATTACAAACTGTCCTGGTTGAAGTGTAGCCTTAATGTAATTGGTCAAATATATGTTTTGAGGAAATTAATAGCATTCCCGCTGAAAAACAAAGCGTTCTTCTAACGCTAAAATGCTTGGGAACTAATGTGGTCGGAACCAAAGTTTACAGGACTGCGTTCTCTGGAATCCTCTCAAGCGGAGGACTTCTACATTCCGATTGGTTGCCGCCCATCCGCTTCATAGCTCATTACCATAAAGTTGACCTGATTTCAACTCTCCTCGACGCTCTCATCGTCCAAAACACGCCGCGCCGCTCTCGCCGGAGATTGCCGCAGGCTCACATTGAAAATGAATGACTTCCGGCCACTTTGACGCTCTCGCCGCCTGCGGTGAACGCACAGTTAGAGAGTATGCAATAAAAGTATTGCTAGTTTCTGCAAGAAAATTATGATTTAAAGTTTCTTTTTGACTACAGTTCAGTAATAGAGTTTGATTCTTAATGAACTGTAATGGCTAGTAGGAACCGACAGTCAAATTTTATGGCCGGTAAATGTTCAACTGTGTAAAAGCCTCCCTACACCTATAGTGGGGAAGTTTATCTCTGATAATCACTTCATAATAATGTAGCTAGCCTTTGGCAATTTTGCTTTATATAACTCGATATAAAATAAATGTTCATGCTTTAATTTCCATTGCTACAACTGGCCGAGCATAATACCCATGATGGAACAAGATATGTTTGATAAATAAATGGACTGAAGAACTGCCGGTGTGATTCTATTTTCCCTGCTCTTGCAGGAATGAACAGTTTCTGAAGACTGCTGCTTAATTAGCCTGTCTGTAATCCAAAACCGTATCCAAACCTAATAACTTATTAAACCTCTTAAAATAGAACCAAAAAGGTCAGTTAAAAATAGGTCTTTGTTAAGGTCTTTTTTCTGAAAATGAATCTCTGAGCTTTTTTATTTATTTCTGGAACAAGAGTCTCCTCAGGAGTCTCCTCATGAGAGCACAGAAGATTAATCCGGTTCCCGTGAGGAAGAATATTCCCAGCATTGAGGTGGTTTGCTTCTGTGGCAAGGACACAATCAATGAGAGACTTGAGAATAATCTAGATAAATACAAATAGTTCAACCTTGTGATCCTACATTAGCATAACACACTCACACATGGTCTGATCACACAGAAGAACAGAACTACTGTAGCTCAAACTGCTGAAAAACGTAATACTTAATACTGGCCATGACAGAAAGATATCAGACGCATGTGTGTGATGCTGCTGTCACAGCAGCCGGCGTTCTGACGTAGAACCTGGATGGGCTGCGGCTTGTTTACCAGCAGAGGAATGCACACACGTGTCATGGCACTGATGTGAATGGCAGCGGAAACTGACACGGAAGAGAAGAATTGTTGAATAAGGTCATTATTTTTGTTTTCTTTGCGCACAAAAAATATTCTCATAGCTTCAAAAATTATGGTTAAACCACTGATGTTACATGGACTATTTTAATGATGTCCTTACCATGTTTCGGGGCCTTGAACATGGTTGTTGTGTTGCTGTCTATGCAAAAAATATCTTAATTTGTGTTCCGAAGATGAACTTAGGTCTTACGGGTTTGGAACGACATGAATAATTAATGACAATTTAAATTTTGGGGTGAACTATCCCTTTAATTGTTCAGGAATGGTTTGACGAACATCACAAAAGCACTTTCACACCGTGTAGTTCTAGAAACTAGCCAGCAGGGTCATTCCTAGAGAACCAATTTCTCCTTCGGGCCGTTTTCCTGGTTGCATTCGCACCAGCAGGAACTGTGAAGTGACCGACAGCACCGTTTTTATTGGGGGCATTTACAAATATCAACAACCAGTGAATGGAGGACGCCGTGTTTGGTGTGTTTTTTGTTGTGTGACGTGGGTTTTGTGATAACGGAGTTTACGCGATTGAAAGACCATGAAAATCTGACTAAATCTCCTATGACAACCTAGTGTTATCATCAAGGCTGAGAAAAGAACACAATGCTGCAGACAACAGGTAAATGCCTTTATCTCTGTTTTCCATGTTTGTGGAGTAAATATTTTTACATGGCTTTTTAAAAATGTCGGGTAGCCGGTGATTTCGTATGCGTTTGGCCAATCAGCGTACACTTACGTCACTGGTAGTTCCTATAGAACTGTTTTAGACCCTACCTTTTGAAGTAGGAGATAAATTAGTTCCCCCAAATGGAGTTCATAGAACTAAATACGCTCCTGCGGTGCAAACACGTCAAAAAGCGGGAACTTTCGCTAAGAGTTCTAGGAACTATGAAAAGGTTCCTCCAGGTGCGAAAGCGCCTAAAGAGTTCAGAGTGTTGCCTTGGCCTCCAATGTGCTGGACCAACAAATCCAAATCATGGAGGCCCCGCCTTACAACTTGCTGGATTTAAAGGATGTCTTGGTGCCAGATACCACAGGACATATTTAGAGGTCTTGTGCAGTCCATGCCTCAATGCACCAGAGCTGTTTATTTGTCTGCAGTAGTAAGGTTACAGTAAAAACCAATGGAATGTGATGTGAGGGCACAGAGCAGGTAAAGAGAGGACACACCAAGTGCTGAATCGCTGTGTTTAGCTTGATCACGTCCTGATCTATCAATTCTTACTGAATAATATTCTCACAAAACCTCAGTCTTTCAGTCATTTCCACAACTGATCCTCTACAAACAATTTTTCAAATCAGTTAAAGCACTATTTATCACCAAAGTATAAACCCAAAAGGCATCTGGAGATTTTTTGCACCTTAAAAGACAAGTAAAGATGTACCCTTCAATTTCCTAATGAATGTCCTTGGTCTTACAGCATATTTGTTAATGAAGTCTGTTTTTATAAGACTAAAAGACTTTTCACACTCACGTATACCGGTGTTGAGAGAAAACACAATTCAATCAGATCTCAATGGATAAAACCAAGTCTCACAATACATTTCAATTAAATAGATCTCATGCTGTCTATAGAGCGAATCTTTGCTTTGACTGAAGGAATCAATCCGGTGTTCAGCACTCAAGCTAAGCATATAAGCTACTCGAGCACTACACAACATCTAACATCCCACTTACATAATGCATTGATTTACCACTCTAGCCTCTGAACTGTCTTTATCCTTTATTCATAGTTCAAAATATGTGAAACCAGCACTTCCACTGATCCATTTATTCTGAAAAAAATGATTTCTTTACACTTTCTGTATATCTAAATAACTGAACAGATTCACTCTCATATTAAGTCATACATTTGTAATTTGGTAGGAAAAAAACAGCCCATTTTAAAATAAGAATGACAGCAAGAGAATATGAAATTATTCCTATAACACCTATCTGCAAGGAGATACAAATCAGTAATGAGATACATAATATACATTAACCACATCCCAAACTACAGCTGTTTATATCCTCTAAATAGGCTTAAGAACATAAAACTGTAATGCATAGTAAAATAAGATTTGAGCTGAATGAGATGTCTTCATCTTAAAGACTATTAGCAGTGATTTAAAACTGGTTTGAAAGCTTCATAATTGATTGGCTCATATTTGCATGGATGCACTTAAACGATCACTTCCCTTCCCTTCTATTACTCAGGATTGAGCATTATGCTTTCAGATCCATCTCTCAGATTCAAAAACAGACATGCAGACAATTGCATTAAAGATTAAATCAATAAAACAGTTACAGCACAAGGCATTAAAAGCAGCATAATTCAGTTTCAACCCAGGTTTGTAAGCAAAACCTCTTTATACATATGCACAATCTCATAAGCGTTCAGTGCACTAGCTTTAGCATTCCTCACACTCTGGAGTGGCTCTACATCCTTGGTGTCTGAAAGTGCAACACCTTCTCTGAACACAAAAATACTCTTTCGATTTTTTTACTCTAAACACGAAAAATACTCTTATTTATCTTCGAGAGCACCTCAAACAACAGTCCTTAATGAAACCTAAAATTGAGTCACAGAGTGTCAACTCTTCAATCTTCCTCTACGGAGGAAGAGGAAAGAGATGAATAAACTGAATGATGAGATTTCTGAGGTGTCACCACAGCAACGAATATTAAGGAAGGAGCTCGGAATGTCATGCACTAAACAGACACAACCCAAAAGACTTATGATGCACAACCTTCATCTTGCATGCTCTATTTATTCGGCTAGATACACAACCTGTCAGGTTTGTAATTTAATATTCAATGAAATGTATAAGGGATAAGTCAACATGAAAAACACCCACATTTTACAATCCACTCAATTCGTGATGGATAAATTCCATACATTTTGACTGAATATCCTATTCTAAAAAAAATATGTCATACAAATGTCTTAAATCAGTCTTAAATCAAGATACATTTACTTAAGAATCAAAATAACATAAGATATCAAGTCTTGTTTTCTGATAAATTTATCAACATTTATGTTTAAAAGGAGAAAAAATGCCTGCCAATGGGGAAAGAAAAATAAACTTGTTTTGCTTTTGAATTATTTAATTTTTCTTACCGCACTGGGATATATTTTGTAGTTTTAAGCACAAACTCACCATTTTGCGTCATCTTAATTTAAGAATGTTCAGTATACCAGAAAACAAGACACTAAGTAACGAACTCACTTTTTGTAGAGTATTACAGAAGTAAAATTCGATTAAACAGACTTTTGTGATAAATGTATAGATTGGTTATACAAACTACAGTGGAGATCATAATTTGAGAACATATAACCTATAATTTCCTAAATTTCAAGGTCATTGCTCAGTCCTATTTGAAGTTATCCTAACAGCAGTAGAAGGGCAGTTTTTTAAGCATATTTCATCAATTGCATTCTGAAGCAAAGTATAAAACTTAAATGAGATTTTGAAAAAAGAACTCATTAAAATTAGAGAGCACAGATACCTCAAAATAATTGGTGTTAATCTGGCACCCGATGCTAATTTCCTTAATTAAATGACAAACCCTATTTAACTGACAGCATTCCTTACATTTTCAGTGAGATTGCAAGATGGCAGGCCACTCTAAGGTGACTGAAACCCTGTGACAGGAGGTTGTCCAGATGAAGGCCATGACCTTTTAGCCACTGCAAGAGAAGCTGGTCACTCTTAATATGTTATTTCTCGAATATTGCAGGTTTACAATGACACAAATTCATTCAAGATCTCCAAAAAGGCTGGTCATCCGCATAAGGCAAATGCACAAGAAGACAGGATAATGCAGAGACTTTCAATGGGGAATCGGTTCAACACTGCAGCTGGAATTGCTTGCCAGTTCAGTGTTGAACAATGTAAGGATATGTCTTGGCCTGTTTAAGAGACATCGGGACAGAAAACGCACTGTGCAAGATGAAGCCTTTCTTCAACAGAAAGAATCAAACGGCTACGCTAACCTTTGCTGAATAACATGTTGGGTGGAGAGAGGAAAACTGGTCCAAAGTTCACTTTAGTGATGAGAGCAAGTTTAATTGATTTGGGTCTGAGGGGAAACATTTTGTTCGGCATGAAACTGAGGAAAGAAAGACTGAATCTCAAGTGCGTAAAGAAGTCAGTGAAAGGTGGAGGACGAAGTGCCATAGTTTGGGGGATGTTTTCTACAGCAGGAGTTGGGCCTCATACAGCTACATGGCAGAGTGAATGCAAATATTATCAGAACTTCTTTCAGAAACATTCAGCATTCATACTCATTTCTGACAGCTGTAACTCTTCTAAATTTTAGTTCTAATGTTTCCCACAAAATAAAGGTTTTTGTTCAAATGCCTTGGATATTTGTGAAACATGTTAATAGAACAGTGGTGTAGCCACAGCTAATATTCCTTCAAATCTTGAGCGATGAAAATAAAAATTCAGAAAAAAATCAATTATTTATAGATTGTTCTCTAATTTTGATCTCCGCTGCATATAGACTAGATAAGGTTTTTTTTTCTCCCCATGTCATAAAGCCCACCGATCACATCCTTACTAAGCAGTCAATGCATCATAATGACATTTCAAATGAACATAGTGTGAATTCACTCAACACAATTATGATTACTGTATATACTGTAAAGCCAGGCCTCATTCAGTATCATAATAAGTCATGATTTATATCATAGCACAGGATATTTACATTGAAGTAGATTACATTATGAATATAAGTGGATTATTGTAGGATGAAGTTGAAATGTGACTGTGAGTCTGAGAATCACAAATCATGTGGAGTGAGCAGTGATTGAATCAGGTCACTGGAGTCATGCTGAGATAAGAATAAAATACTGCATGATGTCACGTGCCCACTGTGGCATTGAGCAAGATACTGAAGGCTACATAGGTGCTCTACAGATTTGTTCTGGGGAAAAAAACCTTCTGATTGGTGTAGGTTTATGTGGACCACATAAATACAGCACATGAGTCATAGCCTTTCATTGCACTGAACAGACACCGCTGTTGCATTAATAGTTTGCCTGGAGCTCACTTCAAGTAATCAAGGAGAAGACATCAGTGCATCTGGTTGACCATTGTAGGGTGCAGCTGTATGGTGGCACACATCTGAACCGACAGGTCACTTCACACAGAATCACCCTAGAGGAACAGATGCCTGTGCTCAGCGCATGGAATGGAGGATGAGTGGGCTGAAAAAGAGTGTGTGTGTGTGTGTGTGTGTGTGTGTGTGTGTGTGTGTGTGTGTGTGTGTGTGTGTGTGTGTGTGTGTGTGTGTGTGTGTGTGTGTGTGTGTGTGTGTGTGTGTGTGTGTGTGTGTGTGTGTGTGTGTGTGTGTGTGTGTGTGTGTGTGTGTGTGTGTGTGTGTGTGTGTGTATTTGTGCTGCTACAGTGTTTTGGTCCACATCACCCTTCAGAATTGAATTCAAACTGTAGTAGCAAACAGGATCATACAAACATTGATATATATATATATATATAAAGCATATATATATAATTTAGGGACAGTTATCTAAACATATAATTGCCATTTTATTATATATATTAGGTCTTGTTTTCTGAATAATTTATCAAAATTAAGATATTAAAATATGAAAAATGTCTGCCAGTGGGTAAGAAAAATAAACTTGTTTTTCTTTTGAATTACATTGATTTTTCTTAAACCATTTGCCAATTTTTTTTATGAAATGTATCTTGATATACTGAAACTGGAAATACTAATCAAAACATCATCATACAAACATTGCTTTTTGTCATCAAAGCATCAAAATAATTTTTATTGCTTTTATTACCATTAATATTATATATAATTATAATTCTATGATCTAGAAAGAAAGAAAGACATTTGCATTAATGTGATCAGAAGTGACAGTAAAAGACATCTAAATTTGTTACAAAGGGTTTTTTGTTTCATATAAATGCTATTCTTTTGAATTTCTACTTATCAAATCATTCAGAATGATTTATTAAGTCAGCTTAATATTTTTATTAGAATTATTAATTCTAATAAAAATATTAAGCTGCAAGAAATCATATCATATCACATCGAAACCAAATCAGCATATTAGTCTTGTTTAAGGATCACGTGACATTGGGGGGGGGAAACTGCTGTCCCATCATAGAAATAAAATGAATTAAAACAGTGTATTTGTATTGTATTAGCACAAGAGACATCTTTCCAAACATTACATAATCTAATCAACTTCAAACAGGTAGTGTATATTCACCTGTACATCCTGTGGGGAGTGATCAACTCCAGTCTGAATTTACCCTTCTCATCTGCACAGACATTAAAACCAGAGATTTGGTCTGCTTAAATACTGTGCTGCAGTGATGCTGCATCATGGGAGTGTTTACGCTCTGTGATCACGGAGATCAGCTTTGCCAGCACTGCTACGGATCAGGAAATAATCAAACATTAATATGAGTTGATGAGATGTTAATGGAGATTTTAACACATTTAAAGATCAACCGAGCTTCATCCCGATTCTTTTGCTGCTCTGCGAGTGGTATTTCATTCAGGAGATGCAAATCGAATTGTGATGAATCTCCTTAAAACCATATGTGACCCTCTCTGTGAAAACCCAGCTAAAGTCATTTTTTTTGTGATTTGCTTTTTTCTACAAAATCATTCTTCATATGGTAAAGAACATTCTGTGAAAAATGTACCTTTATATCTTTAATTTTGACTGAGTAAGGTCATGTCAAAGTTTGAAATTATAGTGAAATTAATGGTAGAAATCAAACTTTGGTCCTTGTTTTCTCATAATTAGATTTTGATACTTTAGCCTGGATTTCACAGAGAGGGTCATATATCATTAAAATGCAAGGTACCCATTGCAGAGTTATAAATGCTGTTTCTACATGTAAAAATGTTCAACATAAAGGACTAAGAAGCCGATTAATTTCCGTACACTATATCAGATACAGCCTTACAATGAAAAGCAATTACTTGCTGTTGAGAATGTTCTTTCAAGCACCTTATCTGCGCACACCACAGGCCAACTCTGGCTTCTCTGGAGCTTTGCGACCGGATGCATGAGACAGGGCGATTTTACCCATACTCTATTAATAGCCAACCCTGCGAAAGGTACAGAGTGAGTGATGCCTTTGAGTGCCGTGGAAACAAGACAATTTGAATGGGCTGGCTGACACTCAGTAAATCCCTGGACTGTTCCTGAGTTTTTCCCATGCCTGTCAGAGACTCTGCTGCCTGCTAAACAAGTCAGAGCTTAGTCCAGTCAGTGCGGCACTGGAGCGGAGAAACGTCAAAACGGAGGTGTAAATGACAAGTCTTTCTGTCACATTTAGGCTCCACTATCTGGATATTGTGGTGAGGAGAGGACAGTGATTTAGGTACATACATTTGGATAGTGACTTACACAACAGCCTGAATAAAATGCTAAATTACAAGATGCAATTACGGATAATGTTAGGCACTTGAATGAGAACTCTGGAGCTAAACAGGCAGGTGCAGAAATGTCAGACAGAGATATTACATCATAGTGATTGAATGTTATTGACAGGCATTTACGGGGGCTAATGGAGTGGTTTAGGGTGAAAACACTTGTCCTTTGTGAGAAAGAATTGAGCTGGCTCAGTATAGAAATCTCTTGATGCTTGACTGGGTCAATGACATTAAAATAGTGAAAAAATGATCAAATTAAATAAACAAGATAGCAGATATAATAAAAAAATAATAATGATGGCTTCATGCCCTATAAAAACTAGTAGCAATTAAATCACAATTCAGAAACTAAAAATATGCTTAAGACGGGTTTTAAACTCATTTTATGTAATACTTCAGTTTTTAAATTAAGGCAAAAAATGAGTGCCATGTTACTTGTTCTTACTATTTTGTTTCGGATTATTAACGTACATTTCTGGTCTTATTGATAATGATGTTGTATGTCATTCTAAAGAAAAAAAGCATTTGAATATTAATCAAACTGTAACATTATGTATGGTATGTAACTTTTTATCTGAAATGACTTTCCTTGTTATATTTTATAAATATTAAATATTTTATATTAAATATTTTATATTTTAAAAAAGTACAAGTTTTAGTAATTTAGTGTTTTTGTAATTTGTATTATTTATTTATGCCCTGTTTTCATTATTATTTTACTTGATTTATTTTTTTCCAGTTTTAATTTTAGTTATTTCAATACATGAGGTTAAATTAAATGAATGAAAATAAGACATTTTGATTTTAACATTATTTCTAATGTTATTTTATATGCATTTCAGTTAACACTGATTTCACATAACATTTATTTTAACTAGTGCAGTCAAACGATTAATCACATCCAAAATAAAAAAAAAAATTGTTTACATAATATGTAAACAATAGTGAGTACTGTGTATATTTATTATTTATATATAAATACACACACATGCATGTAGATATTTAAAAAATATTTACATGTTTTTAAATGCATATATGTATATTCATATAATTTATATTATAAATATATGTAATATATAAATATAACATATTTTTTCTTAAATGTATACATGCGTGTGTATTTATGTATACATAATAAATATACACAGTACACACACATACATTATATTGCTTCAGCAAATTTTCTTTTTATCTGATTCCAATTCTAATATGTATTTTCTGCTCTACATTTTTTCTCATTGAATATCCTGTTAAACACGGAAGCACGCCACATGAAAAAATAAAATGAGTTGCATGCTGACTTTTATTCACTTTAGGTAAATATCCCATACATTACACAAAAACATGATACAAACTCAATCTATTTGTGTTCAGAAGTCTGTAGACAAATCAGGCACAAATGTTGGCATCGGTATCCCAGTGGACCTACAGTTAAATGAGGACATACTTTAGAGACTTTTACATTTTTGAGAGATAAACAATTTTTTTCCCATAAATTCCTTCCGCTTGGTCTGACAGTAATAAATCAGTAGGGAATGTAACATCTGTCACAATATAAACAAAAACAACTCTTCCTGTCAAATCGAACCTCTGAGGTGTGTTTCCTTCCTGAGCATCTCCGTTGCAGCCAAATAAAATAGAGAAAGTACAAGCCAGAAACGGACAAAGAGAGGATGAGGAGACACAGAAGCCTGAAGTCAGCCTCATTCCTCTGTCAATTTTTTTATTTTAAATGTTCATACCTTTTACTGCCGCAAGCACCCTTGCCTGCTGACATTGCTGATGCTATTTTAGCTTCTGCAAAGGCAACAGATTTGGACTTATGCAAGCGGGGGGTGGGGAAAACCGGTCTGATCTCCTGGGGCGTCCGGACTCTGTCACTATCTCTCAGACCAGCATCAGTGCCTGACTCTGAGGTCTTATCTGTGTTGCTCGTTGTCTCCCTCTTTTCATTTCCTTTAGTGTTCCCTAACGCCTCCCACAGCGTGGAGTAACGACATCTTGACATATGCATAAATGGCAAATGTCAGACGACATCAGCAAGGCCATTCGACCACCTCAAGGTGATGAGAATGTGACCAGCCTTGTCCTTTGCACCACCCTTATTCCCCTACTAAACATAGCAACAAGAAAAAAACATGACAGGCAAGCCATCCAATGAGGGACTGACACTGCTGTCTTTCATCCAATCAGAAGGAGCCTTGGGCCTTCCCTTCCCCTGCAGAAACACAAGGCGTACTAACAGGTATTAAATCTGATTAAATACATCCAAATGAGCCTCATGCTTCCATTTAACTTCTCCATTATAACATTAATTGACAAACACCCGTGCTTGAATTTTAATCTCTGCTCTGGGGTGAATGAGGCTAGGGAGGTTTTTATGAATCATTCTTACAAGTGAGTTCAGCAGAGTATTATCAACCTTTCTGTGATTATTTCTTTTGCTAAGGAGAAACTACAAAAGAAAAACAATGCTATTTTACAGGCACCGTTGCTATACAATAGTCAGTTCTCAAATCTGAATGGGAGTTTTAATCTTTAGTATCACTCAGCTTGTCTGCACTGAGGTTTTTAATGGCTCTTTCTGGAGATTACATCATGACGCCAATAGGTGGCGACAAGTGACTGTCTTTGAGTGAGTCATTGAATCATTCATTCAACCAATTGGTTAAAAAATGCTGAAACCAATCAAGCGTTATCTTTATGACTAAGTCACTCAAGCATTCATCAATAGATCCATTCAAAAACAAAAAATCAGCATTTAAGATTATTCATCTTGAATTTAGGCTTGATTTAGGGTAGAGAGTAAACAAATTACACAGGGACAATCATTAATTTAATAGATTCATCCAAAACGCTGATTTTATTCATGAACTAATCAAATCAATGTCTATATGAATTACACTCATTTATTAATTTAGGAATGAAACACCTCTACTATGTTTAAAGTTAAAATGCACAAGAATGTTAATTGATTGACTGGAGTCAAGTCGATCGCTAATTATTGTGATTTTTATAGCTGTTTGAACTTTCATTCTGACGGGACCCATTCACTTATGAGGATTTATTGGTGAGCAAGTGATGTAATGCTAAATTCTCATATTTCAGCTAATTGTCACTTTTAGGTGAACTATTCCTTTAAATCTGCTCTGTCTTTGTTTGGAACTACTGTATTTCATTGACAGGCCAAAACAGACAAATTTACTAACAGTGTGTCTAAAGAGCAAGTTACTCAAAATTAACAAATTTTATTGGGCTTTGGGGATCGTGTGTTTTGGGTTTGAGTGATATTGCTTCATTTACAAGGACTACTGCAGTGAATGGAGGCACTACGAACAGATGAAAACTAAACTGCAAAACACAATTACAAAGACCATTCCAGTCAACATACTAACACATACTGTACATGCGCAGATATTAACACAATACATATGCATGCAAACCTCAAAGGGCCTTGGCATAACAGCCTAGTCCACAAGGAGGAAGACCAAGAATCATAGAGACAGGGATTAAACGGCTGAATGTTACAGACCTAACCTTCTCCCAGGGTGCAAGTCAAACTAGGCTAAATGCATCTACATTTCCAGTCCTGTACTTTTCACACAGCAGCCGAATAGCACACATAAATAAATGTACAGAAGTGTATAAACAGAACAATGGCAAGGCAGGGATTTTTTTTTGCCGTTTCCATTAAATAGTGTCTGAGAAACAAAACTATATTTCCCATGACATTTATTTTCATAGGAGAAGGGGAATAGGAGTTTAATTGAACATCTTTGTGGTAGAATTACTGGAACTTCATTGATTATACAACAATGTTAGCATTTATGTCACTCAAAAAACTTGGTGGAAGTATAATTGCAACCCAGATTTGGTTCAATACAGAACATACTGAAAGCTAACAGCAAAGTTAACATTTCAGACTTTTTTCTTCAAAAACACTACAATCCAGAAGAAGTTAAAGATCTCTCAGGCTGACACATGCACCGTTCATACTTGTTTTTCAACTCTTTTTAAGGGTTTACAGAAACTGAAATCTGAGACCAGGGGCATTTTTCACTTTCCTTTATATCTACACTTATTCATTTAGCATTTGATTTTATCCAAAGCAACTTTATAACTTACAAACTTCTGCAAATCTACATACCATCTAAGTCTATGAAACACAATCACCTGTTAACCGTAATGGTGCCAATAATACTTTATTTAGCACTTTTATAAAACAATATTAACATAACAAATATTAAAATATTATATTGTGTGTCAAATATGATAAAACATCTAATAATACAAACAGCACTTATATTTTTTACTTGCTATATTTCTCTTTCACATGGCCTTTATTCATACATCTATCTTTTATGTCAAGTATTACATTGTAATTATTTGAAAGTACTTAAATCCGTTTAAATAAAATATACTAATCAGCTAATGATTTTCTAATGAGCTAATTTTCCACTATGAACTCCTTACAGTAAATTAATTATGCAAACCGATGGACTCTTCCAGCATCTAAAAAAACTAAATCTTTTTGGCCACTTATTGCAATATCTTCTGTGAGCATATACCTGTGATATATTAACTTTCCTCTCTGCAGCGGGAAATGACTCATCCATCCCAGACACCTTAAAAAAGAATTGAAGAGCCTTGATTCAACTCTCGGATGCAAAAGAAACCCAGGAGTTAATTTGAAGAAACTTATGACAAAGCCAGTAGTTGATGGTAAACAGACTCATGATATGGCAAACCAAAGGAGAGGAGAAAAGACTTTGCGCTGTTTGTGAGAGCCTGAAGGCTTTGATGGCTTCACACCCGCTCACACCACATGGTAATCTGATAAATATCTCATTATGAGACATTCTTTAATGGCGTTAACATTCAGTAGAGCAGAAACTCTCAAATCTATGCAGCATTTAGTCACTGAAGCATTTTACAATCAAAGCGTTTTACACGTTATGGTTATTTTTTGCCCACACTAAATAAGGAAAAGGCCAACTCAGATGAACAACATGAACTGGAGGAAGATTACACTGAAGCGGCACGAGTGTTGCATGACACTGCACAGCTGGGCGATGATGCTGACGGGCTCGTTGCCATGGAGACTGTGTAGCCAGAATCACATTCAAGGCCGGAAAAATGTTATCAGATGCACTTAAATCAATCTCACACAGGAATGCGTGTGCGTTTGTGAGGGGTGAAGGACTGTAAATTAAGTTTATTAACCTTTTCAAAGAATTCTAATGGAAAATGTGTTTAAGAAAAGGTGATTATGGGGTTTCATACAACATTTTCATAAAGGTAACAGTTTTATGAAAAAGGTGCGGTTTATAAATATAACTGAACCAGTATTTTGATTACCCTGTCGACCTTTATGGAGGTTTCCAATCATTGAGTTTCAAAATATTACATTTGATCCTTCCAATATATACAAGTATGAGGTTATGTTTACTTATTTTATTATTTTGTTTTGTTTTGCAAAAGTATTGCAAGGAGCCTGAACAGTCTTATATTAATATTATCTTTCTTATTTTTTGCTGATTGGCTGATCTAGTTTAGTGCCATTAATATGATGTGCTTTTTAAAATGTATTAAATTTAATTACATTTAAAACTAAGAGAAACAATAATAACAGAATCATTTCTTCAATTTTCATCACAACTTAACAGCTGATATAACAGGTTTGTTCATTGGGAAGAAACAAAGAAAGCTGGATCAGAGGTGACATTGCCAAGTAGACTAACATCTTGCTGTAAAAACAGAGACCCTAGATAACAGCATTTCACGGACTAGCTTCACAAATACAAGCATCTGCAGATAACTCTTTATTTCATGGCTATCAGCATTCTGGAAAAGCTCCCAACAGCTTCCTCAGCAAAGAGACGACAAAACCTCTTCAGCTCACTCTCCCAGCCAGGCGAACAGACCGTTGTACCACGCACACCTGCAATGACCTTCATGAATGAAAGACCTAAACAAAGCTTGCTCAAGTGGATACATCAGCTTCCTCTCCATTAGCTGAACGAGTCGTGTCCTCACTGTAACAGTACAAGGACAATCAACATCAACATTTACGGTCTAAAACAAGACGTTCCTCAAGAATTTGCTCTATGATGTATTCAAATGCCACTGGAATTAATTACTGTAATGCACTATATTGCAATGGATGTATTGCAAGGAGCCTAGACTGTCCTATATTTAAGTCTTTTATATTTTCTTATTTTTCACCATGTTTGTTCAGATTAATCCCTTAGATACATTCAGGGCTCGCAAAACGTCAATCCCTTAGACTGACATTCAGGTCAAAATGTCTCGCTTTCCAATGCACAAAACGTAAAAATACACCTTTAAGAGCTGCACAAGTTGAACACTGTATGAGTGGGGCTGGACAATGATGTAAACATTTTAAGCCTAAAAAGACACGATTTAGAGTCAGTTTTCACACACAAACACAAATTTTATAAAATGGCATTTCAGCTTTTAAACCAGTTTTATGAAAAGGGACAAGTCAAACCTATTATTATATCAATTTAAAACATAAATATTACTGTCTTAATTGTTCGATTTTTAGAAGGCACATTAACTTCTTTCAACATTTACAACTATGTTTGCTGCATAAAAACATGGGTCGATATTCGCATTCATCTGAACATAAGATAGGCACACTGGAAACGCAAATTCACTCTCTGCCACGAGGTGGCGCTTTAGGAGCAAATAGCTGCTTCTCCGGTATGTTAACAGCTGTACACAAAGCAGCACCGTGCTCATATATGCCGCTTTAACAGGCATTATAGGCAAGATGAAATAAATACCAACGACACGTTTCTGAAGACAGATGGTTCCGTTCAGAGACACAAAAACATCTGCGCCGCGTTTTGACTTTGAAATGCTCATATTTTTTCAGGCAGTCGTGGCCTAGTGGATAGAGCATTGGACTTGTAATCTGAGGTTGTGGGTTCGAATCTCGGCTCCAGTAGGAATTGTCCACGACTGAGGAGATCCTTGAGCAAGGCACCGAACCTCCAACTGCTCCCCGGGCTCTGCAGCGTCGGCTGCCCACTGCTCCAAGTGTGTGAACTTGGATGGGTTAAATGCAGAGCACAAATTTCACTGCTGGTTATACTCTGTATAATTGTGTATGTGACAAATAAAAAATTATTCTTCTTATTCAATGACATCATTGCCTTTTATAGTTTAAACTAGCTGTGTCGCGATTCTTGTCTTTCCGTTCCCAACTGTAAGACCTCTTGAAATTGTAATTAAGATTTTTCTTATACCATTTAACGTATTTAAACCTTTTATGGCCTTAAATTTTAATAATAAATTTTTTTTGGACCTGCTTTTAGAAGCCCAGTAATGTAGCCTATAGGTGGCCCGTCAGGCAGGGCAGTGATACATTTTGTTAGCCCGACTGGAAAACGCAATAGCCCCGGGATGTCGGGCTAGCGATTTTGCGAGCCCTGAAAAGCAAAACTTAAGATGCGTAATGGTTATTATGTGGCAGTAAAAAACAATCAATGGCTCATTCACATCAAAATACATGGACTGTCTACAATATAATCAATTTAATGCATTTTACCACATCCCATTGTATGTTACTCCAGCATACAAGAACCCCAATTGTACAATTGTTTTCACTCTGTGACCTGGAAAAGAGGAATAAGGATAAGGATCTCCATCTGAATGCCATAGGCCATAACAACAGTGCTCCATCACACAGAGCTCAGGATCGCATTCATTCAGCATCACTCACACACATAGGTTAACAGACAGGTAATGCTGCTGGGTTGCTGCTAATTGACTTCATGTATCGCTCCATTACACCCTTCCACAAGCAATTGCAGCTTTTAAGTTATTGCAAAAATAAATCAAGAATACAAATCAGCTTACACATGGGATATTGGTTACACATACAATTTATTTGTCCCAGCTCCTGATTGTTGTGGGAAAAAGTACACTGTCATGACCCTGTATATGTTTTCACTATTGCAAACTGATGACTGTACTTCAGCAGACAAAGATTGAGCCTTTCAAATATTAAGGCAAATATTGGACTTAAAAAAAGTCTTGTTGAAATCCTTCGTATAGCAGGACTGAGTGTTAAAAAACAGAGATGAGAAACTGGTTTGGATATTCTTTAATATCAAAGATCTTCCACTGGTTTTGGGTTAGAGGAAAACCCTCTTATGCTACAAACAGCATGAAGTTACACAGATCACAGGACTTTTTCAAGTAAGATGATTATAGTTTTGAGAAGCAATATACATCACTGTGAGAAGATCTCATTCGTGTCAGATTCCATAAACAATTCATGATGTTTTCATCTATATAAGAAAGTGATATGGCACTATATGAGAGAATGCATATGTCATGATGGAATTAATACAGACCTGCACATCTGCTCCATCTAAGATGGTCTGGAAAGCCACCTTATTCTCTCTTTTTAGCATAAAACTCCATTATTACTAAATTACCTTATCTGCCCAACAGCCCTTATCGAAAC
The DNA here is from genome assembly GCA_027422405.1 of Ptychobarbus kaznakovi. NCBI lineage: Eukaryota > Metazoa > Chordata > Actinopteri > Cypriniformes > Cyprinidae > Ptychobarbus > Ptychobarbus kaznakovi. The sequence continues at coordinate 12,768,182 of CM049809.1, forward strand.
TAGTTCATCCACACAATTACATAATGAGCGAGTCATTAAATCTGTTACGAGACCTCTGGTAGGCTGAAGGTGGAAGAGGACATCCTCAATAACCTGTTGACAACAGTCCCGTGGACTGTGCTCAGATCAGAGCAGGAGCACCACGGTATGACATGCTCATTAATAATGGAGGGCAGTTAATGCCTGGAGTGAAGGAGCACTCTTTGGGTGGAGCCCCTGGGAGCCAAAGAGGAAACTGGTGGTCAAGGAGAAAAGTGCAGCACAATCATGCAGAACGGCACAACCCAGTAAGATATTAAGTTGTGCATGACTTATATATCAGGGTGAAGTGCTATGATATACTGCTATTGAGAAGTTGATAGTGATATTATCCGGGTATGAAATGGGTGGTGATCTAAATGGTTTATTCACTGTCTAGAACAGACCAATTTTAATGAACTTTTACTCATTAATATGTATACGCATACATACACATACAGTGGGGAAAAAATAATATTTTGGGGACAAAATCTCTCCTGAGATTTGTGCAAACCTGGTGGCCAACTACAAGAAACGTCTGACCTCTGTGATTGCCAACAAGGGTTTGCCACCAAGTACTAAATCATGTTTTACGAAGGGGTCAAATACTTCTTTGACTCATTAATATGCAAATCAATTTATAACTTTTTGAAATGCATTTTTATGGATTTTTTTGTTGTTATTCTGTCTCTCACTGTTCAAATAAACCTAGCATTAAAATTATAGACTGGTCATTTATTTGCCAGCGGGCAAACGTACAAAATCAGCAGGGGATCAAATATTTTTTTATCCCCACTGTATGTAAATGCATATGCTCCTTACTTAATATAATAACATTTTAGACAATATTATCTTCCACAATGTTTAAATTATATAAATAAATGTAAGGTCTTTTTTTAAGAAATTTAATTCATCCAAAATTACAATAAAGACTTTGTATTCTTTCTTACTAAATATTTATTTCACATAAATGCTGTTCATTTGAATTTTCAATTCATCACAGAATCTTGAAAACAAAAATTGTTTCCACAAAAATATTAAGCAGCACAACCGTTTTCAACATTGATAATAATAAAAAAAAAAAAGTTTCTTGAGCAACAAATCACAACGATTTCTGAAAAATAATGTGACACTGAAGACTGGAGTAATGGCAGATGAAAATTAAGCTTTGCCATCACAATGTCAAAATTATGATTGCAAATTATTTCACAATATTACTGTTTTACTGTATTTTTGATCTAATAAATGCAACCTTTCTATTTAGTTCAAACATTTCATATATAATAGTACTAAGTAAATTAGTAAAATCAGCACTAACTTACAATTAGCAGCATCTTTCTATTACTGAATAAGAGTAGAAAAAGTGGTGACAACGTGTATCAAATCAAATTGCATCAAATATCCCAAATCTCTTCTAAATTGTTTAATTTGCATTGCGGTCTGATGTTGCTAATGATGCCGAAATTACACACTTCCCCTTTAACCCAACAAAGCTTAGACATAAATCTGCCACAGTCTGAATATCATGTGTGAAATACTGCAAAAACACTTTGATATATGAGTAAGAACAGATCAATCTGTGCTAGTATTCCATCAATAAAAAGGAGTGTGAGTCGGTGACTAAGAGAGAAGCAGGTGATAGTGAGTAATACTTTCACTGCCAATCTCTCTCTGTGGTTTAACAGCCATAACCCCCTGATCCCCGCCATATCCTCCTGCGGTATTAGTCAGAAGACAACAGCCAGTCTGCACCTCACCTGTCTGTCCTGCCCTCAGGCATCCAGACCAAAAACAGCAGCTTAGCCACCACAAATAGACCAAAAGAAGAGCTGCTGCGAGTGCTGGTTTCACTGGGTAGATGAAGTCAAGATTATGTGACAGATAACATAAAAAGTACCATATTTCGGGTCCAATAAAGCATTGCATCTGTGTATAAGTCATTTCAAGTTGTTATTATTACATTCAGAAATAATGTTAAATACTAACTAAAACAAAAATGTGCTTGTTCTGCATGCTTGACATTAACTGCATTATAAACCTTTGCAATACAAGACCCTGCCTGTTTTTTTGGATGCTAAAGAGTTCCTTATAAAATGTAAATAATGTTAATAATAATAACAGAGAAGGAAAGAGTCTGACGGTGAAGAAATAAACTCCAAGAAGCATAGGACTGAAGTCTCTGATGCACATCCACTCTGTACACCTGCATTGTGGGAAATGTATGCAGGTCTAAAAATAGACCAGGATTGGCATTAGGGCCTGACATCGCATTGACGATAGGTATTGACCCGCTATCCTAAACGGAATGATCTACTGTTATTGAATTTCAATTTAGGACCACTTTGTGGATCATTGTTTAAGACAGAAAGAGCTTGTCTGGCATGCTGTGCCTTGTGGGAAACTAATGTGTTTTGTGCTGCCGCCTCCAGGTTAGACATGATTTAAAACCAGAGGAAGATTGGTGAATGTCGAAAACTATACTGAGGTATGGAGATGTTGTCGTCTAGCCAGGGCTGCGTTCAGCCCCGAAAAAACAGTGCAAAACGTTTATTAAACGGAAACGGTGGTGCGTTGAACACTCTGTTCTGATGACGGTCTGAAATCGGTATAATCACATGTTTAATACTGCAAAATACACTCGGTGTTACAGTCACTGCCCTTGCCGTCCAGAATAAAAGAGAACATCCCAATCGAGTGAAGGGATTTGTGGAAACTGTGGTTCCTAATTATTGTGATCCAACATTTGCCTCGCATTTCAGGTGAAGGATAATCCACTTCTTACCTCCGAGACTGTGTTATGATCTATATGACCCTTATTATTATTTTTTGTGAGTATTAAGCTTATCATTGCTGATCACTGTTGTTGTGCTATGATATTGTAATATTTACCATTATATAATCAGAGGAATATAGAAAAGTTTATGAAAGTGTCACTCCACAATACAAAAGCAAAATATATAAATATGTATAGTATTTTTATGTTACATTAATCAGTGTCTAGCACACGTTCCTAAGGAAAGGATATGGACCAAAAAACATTGCAATTACTACATAATATTTAGACAGATTTAAAAAATGTCCAGATCTATACTTGTGCTCTTATTATTTCAGTTATTTTGCCTTTAATGTAAATAAACATGTGCAAACACTATACTTGCTCTTGTGAATTTATTTTGATGTTAATTACATTTACTTACAAATACATCATCATCATCATGTTGATATGCTATGTTTCTATAAAACTCTTACGACAAACATGTCTTCTAATATCTTCAATTGTTGCGTATACAGAGCTGCAGCAGACACATTTGTAAACGACTTCACTTGGACTCATTGTGCGAGCTGTCTTTAATACCGCGCGGTTTATATACATGTTGCTGCTGATTGGGCTGACATTTTTGACACACCCACCAAACAAGAGAAAACATCTCAAACCCCGTTGCACACCGTTGTACACCGTTTCCAGGAAACATGTCGTTCAACCCGGAAACCGTAGCAAAACGTTGGTGCCCCTGGTGAAATTATGAAATTAAAATCCACAGTCTGGATTCTAGGACTCATTCCCTGCAGACTTGAAAAAGCAAAATGAGGGCGAAATTGTTTTCTGAATTAAAAAAAAAGGAGTTTGGAAACAAAATGGCCACTGTTTCCAACTTTCTGAAAGCAGGAAAGGTGCATTTCCATCTGACTCGCTCTGCTGAATAACCTTTCGTGTTTTATGAAGCTTGAACAGAAAGCCTGAGGTTGTCCATCATTCTTTTTCTGCCCTAAATGAAGGGGCAGAAGAGATCAGCGGTGTGTCTGGCTGTGGAAACAGACTTTTCTTCTCCCCAGCGGTGCTCTACTACAGCCCTGGGGAGCATTATTGAGAGTGCCATGCCGGGGCAATAGCATTTTAGCCACTGTTGAAACAATCCCCTGCAGACTGCCATTCTCCAGCCATATGGCACACCTCTGCTTCTGCTTAACACACAAATGCACATTTCACAAGCACTACCAACTCAGGAAAGACATGTGACTGGCTTCATTCACTGGAAGCCCGGAGCGTTCTACCCCACTCATCAGGATGCTACTCTGTGAAAACCTGCTGTGGATTTCAGAAGGGATTCTGTGAATAAAAAGGGCTTTCAGTAAAAACAGAGACACACCACAGCTTTAAGCCCAGATTCACTCTGCAGGGTTTTATTTTGTTTTATTTTTCACAATTTTGTTTACTGATTTAAAAGGATTAATCTGTGGAATTGTTCAGAATGAATTTAAATATATTATCTATTTGGCAGCTGAAAGCATTATCAAATTAACCAGAAAATATACAAGGGTGGGGAGGAGTAGAATTTTACAAATGACAGGTTTGCCAATTCCACAGAAAAAAAAGATTAAAACACATGTGCCAAGATCTTAAAAACACACTCTTTGTATTCATGTTGGCTTCATATGCTTTTGAAAAAAACATTTCTACTATTTGTAATAAAGTTTCAGTTTAATGACTCAACATAAAGCCTGTGGTGTAACCATCAAGTTACTGTGATCCATTCATAAATATGCTTATATTTTAGGTAGTTATAATAATATATATTATAATTTAATAATATAATATTCTATAACATAAACTGACCCTCCCTTGCCATTAAAAAGTCAAATTATCTGATATATAAACTAAATGTTAATTAAGAAATGAATATGAAGTGCACAAACTCCACAAGTTTCAAGACATGTTCTCCATTGCACTCATGGAAAAGTCTGTAAAAATGCAGCCCGTTGTACCGTGGTGTTAATATGCCGAAAAAAATTTTTGTATTGATTCTAACAGGTGTTTAATTTGTATTTTGAATTATGCATTGATGATGTGTGTTTTGGGTTGTGAGAATCTGTAAACATAACATGCACTGGTCATTTTCTGCGAGGACATTTTTTTACAGAATTATTTTCTTATAGTGTATGTGTGTGCAAACAATTCTTGAATGAATACCTGAGGGAGTTCCTGTAGATGGATGAAGACTAATATTAGAGGCACTGTAATAAAGTATATGTCAGCAAAGAACGCTAAGCATGAGAGAAACAATTATGAGCTTACGGATTTTTTATGAAAAATAAATAGTTTTTTGGCTGCAGCCAGTGTATCAAAGACCCTGGACTTAATGCACCTCAACACCTCAAGGGAGCCACGTATTAGATGCATTACACAAATTAACATTTTCACAACACATCATCTACCACCTTTAGGCCTAACTCCGTCTGCCACAGCGGAACTACCACACACACACACACACACACACACACACACACACACACACACACACACACACACACACACACACACAAACACACACAGCCCCGCTGAGCCAAAAAGGCACACTTGCTGGACTTTCTTCATTCCTCGTGATTCCTTGTGAATTTTTCTGATAAGTTTATTCTGTTAAAGCACTGCTTTACCATTCAATTGTTCTTGCTCTCAGTTTATAGCAATTCAGTTTGTTGGGGTCTTTTGTACATGAAAGTGCCCACTGTGACAGCTCAGTGTGTTCTCCGGCACATTATCTCATCATCATTAGGGAAGGCAGTGCAGCGAATTAAATTAACGAAGAAACGTAATCAGTGCATTTTGCTTTTTTTGCAGAGCCCTTTAGTTCTCTTCTCTGAACTGCTCAGCAGCGCAGGCCAGACAGAGAGGCCGCTTGTGATTTCCTCAACGGCAGTTCACCATCAACAAAGAACAAATGATCTAGAGGAGACAAAAGGGGCTTATTGGTGAAATCGGGCTGAATCGGTGAGTGCAGGGCCACCCTCACACATCTAATACATACCTGTCAACCCTCCCGTTTTCCCGGGAGTCTCCCGTATTTTACCATTCGATCCCGCTAACCTCCCGTTTAAATATTTTCCAGTATTTCTAATCTTGCTATAAAAAATTAGACGGTTCACTGGTAGAAATGGGAGGAGTAGACTTGGTGGTGCTTAATTTTATGAAGCTACTGGAATACTTTTTGTGCGCAAAGAAAACAAAAATAAAGACTTTATTCAACAATTTCTTCTCTTTCTTGATAATCTTTGCCACACATTCACGAGAGCACCACGACGCATGCACGTGGCGCTGCCGGTGCAGGAGCCTACCATTCTGGGCCTTGAACGTGTCAGCTGTGTTGCTGTCTATGCAGGATCAAAAAGCTCTCGGATTATACAAAATATCACACCAAATAAGGTACTTCACCTTTAAATACCATAAAAAAGATTCTGATTCAGATCTGAGCAATAAATCAGAACTAAGCACTAGGGATGGGCATTTTAAGCAAAAGTAATATTCGATAATCGCTGTGTATTATTTGATTACTATTCGAAAATCGCACCCCTCCCGCACATGCACCCAACCAAACACACACACACACACACACCTCAACTTGCAACTTTACACCACATAAACGGATAGAGGGAGAGAGACCATTCAGGCTTTGCGGATAATCTGTATGATAACAAACTGTTTAATTAATTAGAGAATAGTCTATCTTTACCCAAGCCAATTAATGGTTGTAACGTTGTTGTAATGTATGATTGCTGCAACATATTAATATAACATAACCGAATGATGGCATTTATTAACAGAACAGTCCGTCGATTATCAACTGCTCATAAGGCTAGGACATTTCTATTTAAAAATGAGCATGAACATTCATATTATTAAAAAAAATCTTAACAGTTTGATTAATTCATCAATGAATATTAGGCTTAAAACATATTGCGCTTAACAGAATATCATTCTTAAAACATATTACGCGCTAAAACATATTCCAAACAGCCTGAATGACGGCACTTATTATGGGATCATTAATTTTAACGTCTGTCTTCATAACAATAACTTATTTCATTTTTTTTTTTTAAATGAACATGTTCACATGCTCGGGAAGAAGACGGGAGTGCAATCTGTTCACAATTAGTCCGGGGAACTTTTAATTGAAATGAGGGAACGAATATAGAGCCCTGCAGCTTCTCAGAATTCTCATGAGTTCAGAGCCGTGTGTCTCTCTCTCTAATCTCTGAGAGCTGCTGTTGCAGCCATTAAAATAGTTCCATTTGCTTTTATAGCAAAGTGGTCATTATTTCGTTTAGTTTCTTTATTCATTTAATTTAGAAATATGATTGGAACATTTTATGTTTGTTAAATTCAAGTTTTTTTTTAAATACCAGGCGCCAGCGCAAGTTTATCAGTTTATCCATCACAAATAAATAACTAATAAATAAGATTAACGTCATTATATTCTAAGAATAAAGTCAAAATTACGATAAAATCATGTTACATTGCGTGAAGTTAAATTGAAAATTACACCACTATACTCTGCCAAAAAAATATATTATATTTGGCATCCAACCTGTCATTCTTCACATTTAACACGAAAAACAGCACAAATCTTTTGCATATAAATATTTATGGTTATCAGGGCTTATTACATTATTCATTCAACCAAAAACGATAAATTGAATGCAGTGAGCTCGTCATGACTTCATAAGTGGGAAACAGGACACCCACGGCAACATGTATTCAGAAAACACATGTTTTTTCCCGTGTCTTTTTCAAGAGACTAGAGAGATAAAAGCATAACCTCTCATGAACTGCACACCAGTACCTAGAAATAAATGCATCCATGTGTTCTTCTTAGCTTTAAAATGTATTTAATTTCTATAGCAGAGTGCTACAGTGAACAAACATACATATCTATTCAACAAATATATATTCAGATCCCAATCAGAAAACTCCCTCCGAGAACAACTGTGGAAACTTGTGGAGATCTTTGACACCATTTCATTGACACGAGCTGATCTTGTTCTGATCATCTCTCTAAAGCTTTCATCGGATACAGCAGAGAAACATAGCACTCTGTCACTCCTTTCAGTGGATGAAAGATGAAAATATGCATTATCAAGAGAACAAACATGATACTCTCAACAGCACAGAAGAACACTTCCTCTATTTCCCCCCTCTCACTCGTGCTCATTTCTACTGCACCCATCCTGTGAACACTGCAGGAGATCCAGCCCTATCTCTCCCTCACTACTGATAAACATCCATAATGGAAGAAGCCTTCACTGCAGTCATTTGCTGGGATATAAAAAGTCCCAAAGAAAATGTGCATGCTCAGAAGAAAGTACAGAATGAGTGTGAAAGAAAGAAAGAAAGAAAGAAAGAAAAAGAAAGAAAGAAAGAAAAAAAGATAAATGTTTTTTTGTGGCAAAAGGGCTTTCATTGTGTGACAGCAGAATCTTGTATAATTTTCCCCATGGATGAAATTTAGCCACACTAATCACAAAGGTGGAGTAAATCTGCTGGCGCACACTATAACTGAGAACAAAATGGATTATGATATTTATGTCTGTCTATTCACCTTCATGTGTCAGCATATTTACCTCACCTAAAACATAATATTTCACAAGAGCACAGAAGAACAATGTCCTCTTAAGGACACATCACCTCCAGACAAGTGAAAATGACAAAATAATAACTTTTTTCATGCTTTCATACTCTCACTTCACACAGGTTAGAATATAAAATATATATATATAAAAAAAAAAAAAACATTAGTGCTTCGTGCTTACTCCCCGAAAGACATTTCAGATTTAGCCAACTTTGCAAATAAAGACGTCTTTATCAGCACATGTTCAGCATGGTCTATATTTTTATTCTATTTTACGTTTAGATTTAGAGATATTTCATATTACCAAGAAAGACTTCATAAATCAGACTGATAAACAAAAAACCACTCATTATTTACTTTTTACACATCACATAAACAGAGATTTGGACAGAAGCATTGAGCACAGGACTTCCATCCCTAACCTCAACACACACACACACACACTCACTCACTCAGCATCAAAGGGAAATAAAACAGTAAGGGACAAAAAAAACAGCTCATTATGAAAACCAAACAACAAAAAAATTGAATGTACCAACTCATTAACCATGCGACTCAAACTCCAAACCCATTTGCTGATGGTCAATCGATTGAGGAATGTCAGTACCGAAAAAATAAGACTTCCACTTCTATCAGAAGCACACCACACCTCGAGAATTCCACCGGTTCTACACAGTTTTTAGTTTTAATGGGGTTTTATTCTTGCACACTAGCTGAGATACTGCTTTCGAAAAAAAGCTGAAATATAAAAGGATTCTTAGAGGAGTAAAGAGAACGTGAACGCTGAGATAAATGAGAGAGCCAATGCAACACAGCGCCAATCATTGACTGAAGAATCCTGCAGAGACGGCCACGAACCTCTAGAAGAGCACTGCAAGAGGGGGGGGGTGAAAGAGAGAGGGAAAACACACAGACAGAAGGAGAGAGAGAGACACACTGTGGACCGTGAGACATCTGGGCGGTGCCTCAGGAGACGCAACGGGTCTCTGCAGCACGGTGTAGTGCGAGCGCTGCTCTGCTCTCAGGAGCAACTCAGGTAAACAAAGCTGCTTAACCTCATGCAACAGTATAACTACTTTAACTAAAACTAGTCCGTTTTTGATAATTATAAAGCTACAATAAAAGAAAATAGAAATATTGCATGCAATTTTTTTATGAAAATTGGCAATGGAAAATTAAATGTAGCATAAACAATATTGTACCACACTATAATTTGTTTTGACGCAAGTTTAGCATGTCTTTGGTTTGTCTCTCTTTTGATTTAATGACAGCAGGACTCAAGCTGCGTGAACTAAAGCTTGTGTCAGTCATGTGATCATGTTGTCCAAAATGATTTGGGATGATCTACAGAGCACCTTAAGCTTCAATGGAAGAACGACTGATAACCTGTATCATGATCAATGTAACAAATTGATCAGTTTGTGAAATAGTGCAGAACCTGAAATCTTAATTTTCCATTATAACTTTAAATTTTTCCAATTTAAAACAAAAAATCTGATAGTTTTAATATGGTTAGGCATCGAAAAGCAACAGACAAGCACTCACTAGACTTCTGCAGATAGATATTTGCACAGCACTGCGGTGATCTGAAAGCACACAGGCAAACCTCTCTGGATCACTTTAAACCACTAAAAGCAAAGGAAAAAATCTTTACTTTGACAGGTCCATAAGACAGGGAAATATCCAGCCTAGCAGAGAGTGAGAGCACACTCACGGGCGGATGGATGGATGCAAAAACAAATATGTTGATGTGGGTACATGTCAATGAGGCGGTTTGCAGTGTTGTTCTGTTGTCAGGTTAGACTGAAGAGCAGAGCAAAACCGCCAGAGTGATCTGAGGACAAGTCAAGCCTTGATCTGATTGAATGAGAAGGAAGAGGGAGAGGAGTGAGGAGGACACAGATGACTCCATCAGCCTCAAACAGAACGCCCACCCCCCGTTCACTGACCGGCTGATGCTTAGTGCACACAAAAACGGTAAGAGCTTATCCAAGTTACACTCTGAATGGCTGGGTTATCAACATCTTAGTCATCTCCTATAGAGTTTTAGAAATGATCTAATGTCATATAAGAACAGTTTTTATTTTCCCAAATTCTGTTTTCACATTTCATTTTAGATTGTTTAATACAATTGAATTGTTTTATTTATTTTTTATTGCATGTCTAAACAAGTGAATTCATGAAATTGTAAGAAAATGTATTAATAAATGGCCTTATGATGCGTTTTATCTTTATAGAAGTTCTGTTATGTTTTTTAATTTTCTATAAAAAAAAAATTGTTGATTGAATTTAAATTTCTTATCAAAAATGGTGGTAATCAAATGAATGCATAAAACTTTAACAATTTAATTAATGTTTTAAAATGCGATCAAAAAAAAAGAACATTATAATGCTCAAATGCAACATATTTCTGTCATAATTTCTTCAAGCAATGTTTGTTTTGGGTCGTAGGGAAAATCTTGTGTGAGGATAGTTTCTGATTTGACAATAGATTTTATCAAATTCAATTGTGAAAAGCTCACTAAGTGAACTCTAAAACAGCTCTGGAGATGAAGTGTGTCCTCATATAGTGAGCTGAAAAAAACCCCACAAACATCACACAGTAGAGTTTGTGCAGTACATTAAACTGCACTGTTTATTCACACAGAGACATGCAGACTTCATATTTAAAAAGCATTCTGTTTGCAGTTTAATATTCACAGGCATTAGTCCTTATCGCAAATTGATTAATTATACAGCACTACTTTTGTTTTATTCATCCAAAGTTTGCCAAACTGTGACATCCCATGTTAAATTCCATCTTTATGTCTGGATTCCATGATTCCTTCCACATTTTCCACATCATGGAAATCATATTGTCCAACAAAACCTGCAATCAGACACTACAATATGAACTCACTGCACCAAATTATCCAAGCTAATCTAACCACATTAACTTTATCCCTACACTCGTACCTGTATTGCACCATCTTGTTTGTTCTATTTTTATTTCTCATAAGGAATTTTAGAAAAACCAACTGAGATGAAGTTGATATTTACTGTAAAAGCAATAAACTGTAGATTATTCCTCAATATAGAGGTAAGTTATATATAGACATGGTGAAGAATCTGAAGCAGGGTTCTGAGTGTGTGCTACTTCAGCAAAGCAGCTGGAGATAATCATCTACCTTTGTTGACTTGAAACGGCGAGTTCCGCTCCCCATGCTTTTTGCATGCCCAATCAGCACCAGTAATTTCACCCCTCACAGGAGAAGCTCGCGTCTGCTTTAAGCTGCCCCCTCCGGGTCTCCAAGCACCTTGTGAGGTGTTAAAGATGCCACTCAAGCACATAAATACAACCAACAAACCATGTCAAATTGTTTCCTTCAGAAGAGCCTATTTCCCTCCACCAGCTACAGAACGAGAACACATGCTCTCTGAGAATAAATTCATATTTTCCTTTTTCCATCCATCAAGCATGAATCTGAACATGATAACAAATCTGTAATGTATGTTTTAATGCCAGTGCAGATGTAAGAATGTGTTTCTACATCTCACCATCTCAATATCTATATCCATCTATCAGCATGTGCACTTAATAAAATACAGTACATCCATCCATCATGAAAATCGTAACGTGGAATCATAATGTCTTACTGTGTTTATTTGGTTATCTGAGTGAATAATTTTGTTTAAAAACAATCTTCGCTCCCTCCTTAAAGTAAAAGCCTTTCTCTTTTCTGTGTACTACAAATATAGGCCATTCATACTGATTTTCCTCACACAGCTACACTGCCTACACAGCACGGTGCAAGCTCAGAATACAAGCGGTTACCGATAGTGCAACAACAAGCCTGAAACACAACTCTCCCCATGGAGACCAGCGATAAAAACAATCCGCTGATGTTACAGCAGAACGGTATAACCAACTGTGTATTTACTCAACAGCATCATTGCTGCTAATCAAATATGTCATCATAGCCTTAGTGGAGAAAGTCAATTTTCCCATTAAAGCTGGCATACAACATTATTGGTATGCTCTCGGGGCTATCTGTTTTCTGATGGAAGACAGGGAAATATTCAGGAATCTGGTTAAAAAAATAACTATTCATTTTGCAATTGCATTTGGTGATGCAGAAACTACACACTTTACATTTAAGTAAAATAATGTTGTATTCTGTTCAGTGATGCACAGAATATGCTGTTAATATAATTGCATTTGAGATTTTAAACCCAGATTGGCCCAGATCCAATATTTAAGCTCCATCTCCGACTGAGACAAATACATTTTGCAACATTGGATGAATATGCACTGGATGAATATGACTAAAATCAGTGTCAGGTTTTGAACATGCGGTCTTATGCACTCCGGGGTCTGTCAGTAAGCAAACGCCAGACTTCTACCCATCAAATGAAAGAGGTGTTATGAGTATTGAACATCCTTCTTTAGCCAAATAAGACTAAAATGTCAAGTTTGCCTGTACTGTGCTATAGTGCAGCCATCAAACACCATGATGTGCATTTCTATGCTCATGCACACTTATGGTATCTGAAACATGATACATGAGTTTCATTTTGCTTGGCACAGTCCATAGAATCAATTTTTTGCTAATATTGAGGCAGAAATGTCAGCCTAGATGTGTGGCCCTGTTCGGTTTAATTGAATTGTGACCTGAACTGAATAAGTTCAAAGTCATCTGCAGTGTATATGGCAATATGTTGTTGCTGGCAACACCTATTAAAATGTCTGGCAGTAATAACTCAGCCTGGAACATTGAAACTGGTGACAATAATCTTTATGAGACTATAAATATTGATATCAACTGTGCTGATGAATACCCATGATGCTTATAGATGCAATAGCATATGAAAGTCAGACAAATAAGACAGCACTCAATGCATATTTAACCTGTCGCTATCATTACAGAGCACATATTTTGTCATTTCTAATTTTCAGGACAGTCAATTTATGAACAATGTTGGTTATACTTTATATCGGGGCCCTTAACTACTACTTTGTGTACTACCATTACATGACTGGATTTATTTTGTAAGCACATAATATCCGGAATATTCTCACATTTAATGCTAATGTGTTGAGGTAAGGTTTGGTTTAGGTGTAAGGGTTAAGATTAGGCATTAGAATTAGGTTTTGGTTTACAATTACTAGTGATAACTATAAATGATAATTAAATGCAAGTAATTCAAAAACATTGTACATTCTTTACAATAAACATGTACATAATTAAAAAAAAATATGAAATGGTTATTTAAGGCCACCTAATATAAAGTGTGACCAATATTTTAGTCGAATTAATTACATAATGTGCAATTAAATACATAAACACTCATGCTGTCAATATTTGGTGATACTTGCGCTGAAACAAATTACACTTCACATTTAAGTACAAAAAAAAAAGTAGTATTATTTCATTTATGCACTGAATAAATTGTTAATATATAATTGTACCTGATTTTAAACCCAGATTGGCTCATCCTGTCAATATTTTTAAACCGGTGGTCTACACTACTGTTCAAAGCATTTTGGGCCAGTATTTTCTTTTAATACTTCTAATCATAAAGGATGAATTACATTTTACATTGTTAGAAAATGTTTCTATATTAACCAAGAATTACTTTTCTTTTGAGTTTTCTAGTAATCAAAGAATCCTGGACCAAAAAAAAAGTTAAAAAAAAAGTTAAAAAAATCCTGCTGGAACAAAAAAAAGTTTTCAAAAAGAATAATAATAAACCAAATCAGCATATTAGAATGATTGGAGTAATACTGCTAAACAATCAGCTTTGCCATCACAGGAATGAACTACATTACATAAAAAAACTGTTATTTTAAATTGTAAAGATATTTGATAATATTATTGTTTTAATGCATTTTTATTCAAATAAATGCAGGCTGGGAGAGCATGATATTTTTCAAAAACACCTTACCAACCCTAAACATTTTGAACAGTAGTGTATGTATGCATACTGATGTATTTGGCCGCTGCACTGCGTTTCGGTATTTAAAGCATCTCGCTCCATGAGCACCACCTTTTTAAGAAGCAGTCAAGTCAGGTCTCGAGACCCGTGAGATCTGTTCCATTCTGTTGAGTTCCATCCAACTGTCATTATTAATTCATCTAATTATATAATTTCACATTTAAAACATTCACAACATATTTCTGCCTCTGTGCAGCAATAACACAGTGTGCACCCCTTCTTATAGTAATGTAGTACATCACTTCAAGAGTAGCTTCTGTGCCACCTTCACACTTTGTTTTTTGGTTAAAATGCATCTACTCACAGCTGCCAGACAATTCATTTCCAAAACAAGTCAGGCAGAAGCATAGATAGATTTCTGGATATAGGAGTAAACATTAATATCTCCATTCTGTCACACTCACTCTCTCTGATGTAATCCGCTAGTTCAGTCCTGACGTCTTCTCTACTCCAGCCAATAGCATCACCCCTGCACCATGACATGGGTAAACACCAGCCACGCTCTAGTGAGGTTGCTCTTCATGAAACATTCAGGCCTAGCACACATTTTAATCTTTAATATCCCGACCGTAGCAACAGTGTGGAATGATCTGTGAGCACACACTGTGACGGCAGTCAGTCTCGCACACATATCCACAAACAAACACACATGCATGACAGCACACACTCACATGCTTGAACTCCATGCTGTGCAGCATTTACAGTGGCACTAATAAATGAGCAGAGAAAGAACCGCTCCGTCCGTGAAGCATATGCAGCATATGTCTTTAGCTGCACTGGTGCAGTGATGACAGCGCAATACTGTGTCCGGGAACAAACTGCACTGCTGTGCTTCTGGGACAGACGGTCTCTTTTATCCAACCACGTCTCAGAACTACAATCTACTTACTGGTGGACTGAATTTCAGGGCTCAACAATAACAATTTTATGCTTTGTCAGTAGTGCCAGTATTTCTGACATAATAAAATATCTTGCTAAAAATGTATTTTTAAGTATCAAAAAATATTGCTGTTATATATATATAAGTGTATATTTACTGTACATACACACTCTACCAGTCTGGAGTAATCTTTTCATATTTTGAATGGCTTCTTTTGAAAAAGCTGCATTTATTTGAAAAAAAATTAAATAACTAAATAAGTAAAATATACAAAAGCAGCAATATTGTAAAATGTTACACTTTAAAATAACTTTTTTTATTTGAAAATATTTTTAAATGTATAACGTATTCCTGTGATAGCAAAGCTGAATTTTTAGCAACATATACTCCCGTCTTCAGTGTCACATCCTTCAGAAATCATTCTAATATGCTGATTTGCTGCTCAATTATTACCAGTTATTGGTGCTCAATTATTAATAATGGTTCGTATTACTGTCAGTGTCAATGCTGAAAACAGTGTTTTTCATGATTCTTTTATGAAATGAAATGTCAATTAACTGTATTTATTTGAAAAATAAATTTTTTGTAACCTCATAAATAATGTATTTAATGCGTCCTTGCTGAATAAAAGTATTAATTATTTTTTTTAGTAAAAATAAATAAAATCGACCACAAACTATTTGAATGGTAGTGCATCCCTGTTTTAGCAGAAAAAACATATTCCCAGCACTGCTAATAATTAGGTTAGTAGAATGTTTTATTGTTATTATGTTACTGTTTTGCTGTATTTTTAACACCCAAATGCAGCCTTGTTGTGCATAAGCCTTCTTTTAAAAAACATTTTAAAAAACATTTACATATTTTTGGGAAACTTTTTGTCGAGCCCTGAACTTGATGTCACGAAACAATGAAATGTAATGAATCTATTTATGGTTCATGTAATGGCTGCACAGATTCCAATGAACACACCTGAAATTCAATCCTTCACTAACTGGCATTTATGAACAAGCTGCACAGCATTCTTTTCAAGATTAGTATACGGTATCCCATAAGACTGCAGGGTTAGTCAGAATCCAGACGCTGACCCCTTGTTGGTGACAAGCAAAAAGACTCATGCTGGAAGACAGCTATTATACAAGAACTCATGACGAAATAATACTTCACAGACAAGCACTAAAGCAGCACATCAACCAATACGATTAAAGACTCTATATGGTCTGCTCTGAAAGCCAGCCAATGAAACGAGTCCAGCATTGCCTAAAAGAACAAGCCGACCAATTAAATCACCAGCATTTAATTAAAAGAATTTCAAGTCATAGTAACCTGCACAGATTCCTTTCAAACTATATAAGAAAGAAACTGAAAAGAACATTAGACTGTAAATACTGTAAACAGTTACAGACCGAACAGCTTCGATACAACTTCTCAGAGGGGTCTAACAGAAGCATCAGCAGGGCTGAAGAGCAGCCGGCGTGGGAACGAGAGAATGAGGTCAGGTGCAGGGGGAAGATAGAGAGCTTGAGGTCTTTGTACAACGTCACTTTCATCCACATTATTGGCAGGTTTCCATTACAAGCCACTGTTGGGAAAGGTCAGTGTGAGAACAACAAGATTCCATCTATTTATTTGCCGTGTAAGAACCATTTGTCTATTTTTACAGTGTGTGCAAAGGGCCATCCACACTATTAGCCAACACATTAGTCCAGGGGGAGTCACCCTAGCAACTGAAGACCCCTGATACATGCGTATTTGAGCACTCAGCCCCTTGCTGTTGAATTAACTTTAGGAAGCGTCTCCTCCCCCCACTAAACTGAATTCCAATAACTCCTTCTGTTTGCAAACGTACATACTAAATATACTTCCATGCTGCACTAAACGCTCGTTTTAAACTTGCTAAATACCAATAAATGAACAATAACACTAAAATCATTCCCTATAAATGCTACAAGTGAGTTTAGGCATCACAAGAGTGTAAATACAGTATAAAAAAATTTATTTATTTTTTGAGATCTAATCAAAATAATTTTAACATTTGTAATAATATTACTATAAAGAAGAATTTGAATTTTAAATGTGTTAGATGATAACAAGAGTAATCTAAATGTATAATACTTTAATAACAATAATATAAATGTAAACAGGCTGCCAGTGAAATGTTTGGAATATTTTTTATGTTTTTAAAAGATAAAAATAAAATGTAAAAGTTGTAAAATATGTTATAACAATTTAAAATGTTCTATTTGAATATAGGTTATTCTAAAATAATCTTTGATGCAAAGCTGAATTTTTAGCAGAACAATACTTCAGTGTCACATGATCTTTCAGAAATAATTCTAATATTCTACTTTGGTGCTATAATATTAATTACTTTTTCTTATTATTATCAAAATGTAAAAGTTTTTTGCTTAATATTTTTGTGGTAACCATGATACATTTTCTCTGGATTCTCTGATGAATAGAAAGTTATATTAGATATTTATAAAATATTTATGAATAAAACATACAGTGGAGTCTAATATTTGCCATTACATATTATATTATAAATTAAGCCATAAATTAGCATATTTGTTTAATGACCTGAGGTAGTGCAGATTCTTAAATATTTCGTCTTTTATATAATATCACTACTTTAATAATTATTTATACTTGAAGAGTTTATTTGCAAAAACAGATAACAGATAATCTGAAAAAAATGTCAATTGTGTTAGTTAGCTGTATTTTTTTGTAATTTTTAACCTAATCAAAATAACTGCAGTTTGATTGAGATTAATTGGAATGCACAATAAAAAACATGCTTTTTGAAAATTGTTATTTTTTCTGTTAGTTATCTGTTTTTAACTCTTCATTTCCTAAAATCAAAATTATATTTTTTTATTTACATTTTAGTTAAAGAAAATAACAAATAAATAAAAATAATTAGTCATTTGTATCTCACTGTATATTTCAAAAAGCAACATTTATTATTATTCATATGGAAAATGTGTTAAGAAGGCCATGTGGGAGGTCTGATATTTTGACTTATAATATTATCTAGAGCGACTACACAAGACAGTGAAGACAGCATCCTCAAGCTTTTCAAACTCTTTTAAATCCATGACAGCAGTCTTAGGGTTCAAATCGGACATCTTCACTTTCAGGATTATTAACTTTTTTCTATAAGTAGCAACATAATTATAAGGAGACGTCTTTCACCAACGCAAGGGCTTCGCTGCTGGAGCCTGAGAGGCAGAAAGTCATGACGAGGAAGACACGTTCCACTTTTAGCCTGATCTGTTCAAAATAAAGCTCCTTAAAGGGCCAGGGATTATTATGAGTGAGATTTCTTTACTCAAGTCCTCTTTAACCTCCCACATGTGCAGAAATATATACGCTTCACAGTTCACACACACATGCTATAGCCATGGCAGGCGCGAATCATTAAACCAGCCGACACACATACTCACACACACGCTGTTTTTCAAAACACCAAGAGATTATAGAGCCATTAATTTCATTCATCATCCTCTCATAAGATGATTTCCGACGTGGAGGAGGAGGAGGCCAAAGCGAGCAGAACCGGCGGCGGTAAATCAGGGCTCAAACCCATTTTGGGATCACAATCATCAGAAGCAGTTGCTGCTTGAAAGCACAAAAACATGGCATGAATTGCTGATAATGGGCTCTGTGATGTCTGCTTATTTACTCGAAGGCAGAACAAATTGGTGGGTTTAAAGAGATGTTTTATCAGAGAGTGTGATTTGTTGACCGGTCTTATTACATCATTTGGGCTAGTTAAACTTTTCTCCTGGTATCCTAACAAGGCATGTTGAAATAAGTTTCCTCATCATTTGTCTTTGTGAATGTTTAGATGGGTTTCAACACAATTACAGCTTTCAAAACATATTTGATGTTGTGTTATGGGAAGCGGGATTTTAGACCAAGCAGATTTCATATGGACAGGGCTACCAATAATAATACCACAAACAAATAAACACAAAAAAGCTTGACAGTCAGTGATCATTGTGCATTTTTGCTGTATGAAACAGAGCGGGAAATTATTTTGTGACCAAAGGGAAAAGTCACATGAGCGACATGGCTTATTTTATTATTTTTATTATAAAAACTAAAACTTTTGTATTATTATTTTATGATAATGTTCATGTAATAATACTGTAATTACGTAAAAAGCTCAAATACATTAAGTAAATATGTAAAATATTCAGTATTAATATATTGTATTATATTATATTAATATATGTGTCACGGTGCACACACGAGGGAGGATCGTGGAACACGCAGATGAGGATGGAACTCAAATAAACAGTCTTTAATGACTCCAAACAAGGCAAGGCAGGACAAGGCAAGGTAGACACAGACAGGAACACCGGGGAGTAACGAGTCATCAAACTGAACAGACAGGACTTAAATATAATATAGATAAAAAAACACAGCTGGAAAGAATTATCTGATAATCATTAACAAGTTGTTATGTCATGCATGTATTATATTGTAATTATATTGTAATTACATAAAAGCTCTTATATTATATTTTTTATTTATTTTTTATGAAAATTGTAATGCATACAGTAAATATGTAAAATATTAATATTAATATATAATATAATATAATAGCTGAAAACAGTTCTGCTTTATTTTTCTGCTTTAAGTGAATTTCTTAAACATTATTACTGACTGCATAATTTTGTATAATATAATATAATATATGCCAGGGAACAAAAAAAGTTACATTCAATAGGGAACAAAACAATGAAGATAAAAACCTACATACAATGCATTAGAATTGCATTTGGGATCAGAGACGGTGCCTTGATTTTCTTCACAGTCCTGTAAAATGTCTCTAACTGTGCTTGAGTGATTCTAGAGGAGAGTACCTGCTGTTTGCGTCACAAACACACTCATGTTTTACACCGTGGGATCATTCACCTAGAAATAACACGGCATGTTCTGCCGCAAATGGCTGACACACAATTCTTTTTCCCTCTAAAACACAAGAACGCATCTCGAAAACATTTCCTCAACACATTTCATGCTTAGAAAGAGCAATATGGCAATGGGTTTGAGAGATGCATCTTCAGCATGGTTGAGTGCACTTGCAATTAGTGCTAATTAGAGTTCCGGGGTACAAAACACAAGAAGTGATAAGCAGAGATGCCCGCATGTCCTCACAGGAATATGAAGCCGGAAAGTCCACCAAGGGAGCGATCGAATAACACCTAGAAGAGCATATGTTCGTCTTCATCACGAGCTTAAAAGCACAAATACTCCATTATTTGTGTTTGTGTTTAGAGGACAGTTGCACGTGTGTGATGTGTGTGCTAATTTGCCGTTCTCTTTCTCTCTCGTTCCCTCTCAGCCCACTCATACAAACACACTCTCATGTTCTCACTGTTAACAGCAGCCTAGCCGCAGTGGTCTGTGTGCTTTTTCACTGTGACCCGTAGATGTGAGAAGCTTGTAAATTGCCTGCAATCACTGAGAACAACAGCGAGGGAGAAGGACGCAAAGTGCTGCAGCCTCAGTCAAATTCAGATTGCCTCTGCAAGGGCATCTTATGATGAGCTCACTCTTCCCTCAGATAGAGAGAGACCATACATAATTCATCCAGCTGAGGGTCATGCTAGTCATATGCAAACTGTTAGCAGTTACAAACTTTAGGTAAAAGACTGATGCAGGTCTGCTTTCATTTTATTCCATTGAGAAGATCTAAAGATTTAAGTGATTTACAGTATCACAATTCTCATCAATCACAATTAATGGTAGAATATGACTGATAAAAGTATCAGAAATTGACTTTATTCATGGCAGACATAATATTTATTTCTTCACAAGTGAAAACAAAGGACAACGTCATTTATATACACCTAATTTTCACAATTAGTCTACTTTTTTGTCAGGAATTCTTTTAAATGTATATTTTTTTTACTTTTTTTCAGTTTTGCAACAGCTGAATGATAAACACGGACAGTACACAACAATACAAACCACTGAACCGATGTCACGTTTATCCCTCACGTCCTTGTTATCATTTGTGAAAAAATTAAATATATGGTATCAACCCTAAATAAATCCCTGTTAATGTCAAGTTTTGATGGAATCCAGCTAAAAGGTTTGAAAAAAAAAAAACTAAATTTAAATATTAGTAAAATTGCAGTGATACTATGAAATAAAAAAGCTAATATTTGTATCTAATGCTTTTATTTCCAAAATTGCAATAGATTGTTTTATTTTGTTTAACATTTTTATTTAATAATATTCACAATAAACTCATTACAATTTTATAGTCATATTTAACAAGTCAAAAACTGGATTCAAGTGGAAAGATCGATTTAAACCTCTGTACACTTTCTGTTTATTGAAAAATGTTTGAGTTGGTCATACTAATTTTTTTATGATAATAATTATTTCTAAATATAGCTATTTAAGTCATCTGGTCAAAATGTCTGTATTTTTCATGTACTATATATCACAGAAAAATATGCAATTTTTTCCCCCATAACTATTCTCTTACATGGAACATATAAGAGTCATATGGATTATTGTTATGGTATAGTTTATGGTGCTTTATTGTAGTTTTTTTTAAATCTGACATCCCCTAGTCACCGTTCGTTTTCACTGTATGGAAACATTCTGATGGACTTTTTCAGAGAGAAATTGGGAAAATTTTCCTTCATTTTCAGGCGAACTATCTCTTTAAATGTAGCCTGATTTAAGCAAATGTGTAACATAAATAAACACATTACAAAGTTTGTCTAGTCAGCATTTCTGAGTTTCACATTAGCAGCAGCGTGCTACACTCAACACATTTAACTGTGTCATACAGATTTCCACACATCACACCTTCAGTTTCCGGCATCGAAACATGAGTTGCGTTTTGAAAAGCACATTAGCGACATGTTAAGCGAACCAATTTTCCACCGAGCTGCGACAACACACGAACAGTGTGTTTTCTGATTGTCAAGCGAAACACACAAGCAGGTCTGAAGGCTATGGGGAGCTTTAAAGAAAACTATCTGCTTGTGATGAAACCACTTCCTGGAGGGACTGAATCTCAGCATAGTGGGAACAAGATATTTGGTGTAAAGAGGGAGGGAGTGAGAGAGAATAAAAGGGTGACCTAGTTCCGCCTTTCACTTGCTCCTTCCCCGGATTAGGTGTCCTGGAACCCCGAGGCCGAGCTGGCAGGCCTCAAACCATTATACAAGGACCAGCGGAGGGCAGAAGGGACGTTAAACAATGACTGTGCACTCTCAACCTCTGCTGCCCAAGCTAGTGAGTTTGGATTATTCCCTGGCCAGAGAGAGAGAGAGAGAGAGAGCTGGCAGGCTGCTCTGTCACAGTCTCTCCTTCATTACGTCACCGTGCCAAACAACACAGCACTGCTGCACTCGGCACACCTGCTGCTGGCTGCAATGGACCGACTCCAGCTCCATATCAGCCCTGCTGCTCACCTCCCTGCCTGGCACTCTCTACAGACACGCACAGCCCGGCTACTATTAGCACTCACAAATACCACAGAATAACTTTTATTATGTACTTTAGAGCAGTGCTAATGCTGATAATCATTTCTAGAAAGCACAATAATGAATTGTGCTTTCTATTTTGCTTCTCTGTTTCTGCCACGGGATGGGCATCCCAAGGTAACTTCAGCCTGGATCCAGCCCTTATGAAGATCTGAGGTGACCGAACTCCTGAGAAGAGATGATGCCAACCCTCCCGAGGACCTCAGATTGTGCCAACCTTGAACCAGCATATTAAACTACCAGTTTAATCGCAGCATATAATCAGTGCTGTTAATGCATTGCTGTAAGAATACATGCCATTAATTAAATGGATGATATCACCTTGACACAGTCACTACTGATAAGCTACGTATCTATTATATAATTTAATGAGAGCAAATCTGATGTACGTATCTTTAATTCAACATGGTTTTTTTTTATATTTCGACCAATATTTATTAAAAATAGCAGGCAGATACTTGTTAAATGTAATTTGTTAAATTGACAATTGAGAAAAATATATATTTTATGTGTAAAAAAATGTATAAAAAAAGAAAAGATGTGTTAAATCAATAACCTGTTAAATGGTTACCTTACGCTATACAGAAAAAAAAGTTAATTATTTAACATTGCATCATAAATGAAATACTGTCATACTAAATATTATATTTTTATTTGTGTACCATAATGTACCTTTATTTTTGGTCATGTTTTATGTACAGTACAGACCATTTACAGTGAAATATGATTTATCAAGTGGCTTTTTGTTTTACAACCTGTTATTATGGGGAATTATCAGTACACTTTAAAGGAAAATTTTGATTATGGTAATTCAAGTTGACTGGTTTATAAACAATATCTCTTAATGAGACTGTTATAATTGTCACTGTAGTTTACAGTGCATTTCTGGAAACTGTGATGTTGTGCTGTTTTTATTAAAATATTCTGTAGCACAAACGTATCATATCAGCTTTAAAGTCATGAATGACATATCTATATATCAAGTGTGGATATTCTGTCAATATTTGGACAAATATTTTGAGCAAATCGTAATTGGCCAATTGATCGCCCATATAAAGTCTCAGACACAGGATGTCTTCAGATATTTCACAGTAAGCCAAGAAAATGTCTTCAGACACTTATAAGTGCTGTACTGTCAGAATAAGAGTACTCAGCATTATCATCACAAGGACAGAAAAGCATTCAAACATAATCTCTTCTATGCCACTGCCATGGTGCTTTTTTGCCTTCACTGTCAAATCATTTCAACAAGCCTTTAAATATCAACAGGTCAACGCGATGTGGAATTGTGGCAATAAAACAAACACTCCTTCCTCATAAAGACAGTTTAAAGTCTTCACTCAGGTGGCTCCTGAGAAATCCCTCTCCTTGTTTCCTTCTAATCCTCTCGAACACGCAATGATTGTCTTGATGTGTCGAAACCGTATGAAAGCCCTGAGGGAGTGCGCGTCATCTAGGAGCCACAGTCCTCTCAGACTTCTGAGGGCTGAGAAATAGGATGCTCTCAGATTGACTGTAATGGAAAGCGATCTGTGGGCTCCCGTTTCATTGCAAGCTACACATGAAACAAAGGCACCCTCAAAGAAAGACAAACAGCTGAAAACAGGAAAAAATGCCAACCTGCACTCGGCTGTATGTCTGTGTCTCCTATTAAAATAAATCACATATGTCTTTGTTCATTTTCTTTTATAACAAATATATATATTATATTATTTTTGCTCTATTTGAGGCAACAACAGTTAGTTAAAATCTTAAGGTGAAAACCTAGAAATTATTTAAAGACATATTCAGGATTGTTGGGAGCTAAATGTTAACAGCCACTGAAAAACGTATACCGGTTGATGATAATTATGAATGTTGCATTAGTTAATTAGCCTATATTATACAGTATCAACTAGACAATCAGGGTTAGTTTGGGGGCAAATTCATCTATGCATGACAAACATGTTTTTAATGTAAGATAAATTAATATCTTTTAGTTTTTAAAAAGTCCTGTGAACTGCTTAACCACATATTAAGTATTGTGCAAACCTATAAGTAATAATTCACAAATCAACCAATGAAAATATTGTAGCAGTTGACAAGTTAATATAATAATTAGGCCTAGTCTGAATTAAACAGTATCAATAAGACAATAAGTGTGACATATAATCTAGTTTTTGGAATAACTCTTATATGCATGATATTATACAACATAATTTCACATAGAATAAATCAATATTCCCACCAAATATGGCAAAACACATCAAATCACAATGTCAACTGTGCAAAGTCCCTGTAAAAACTGCAAAAATTTTAATCGAGGGAAAAAAAGAACTTTTTAGTGAAACAATTAGTGTTTCCCTCGGGGGAAGCAGGGTAATAAACTAACCTTCTCCTAAAATATTATATGTGGATGATTAAAAATGACCTTTACGAATGCGAGTAATGTTTCAATAAAAAATTGAATAAAATGGAAAATTACTTTCAGTGTTGTATCATTGAGAAAAATCTACAATTGAAAAGAATGAGTTTCTCTATCCCCGGTGTTTATGATGAAACCCTCCCTTCATCACGGAGTAACAGACCTCCCATAATCTGCCGGATTTCACACACTCCTGTACAGCCAGTGCTTAGCAGCCAGCCATCCATGCTGCTCTGCTAAACTGCTTGATTTACAAGTGCCCCAGGGGCAGTTTTGGAGACCAAAGCATACATAATCAATGGATGTGTAGTGTTGACATCATGCCAGAATCCATACAACACTTTCCTGCTTATGGAGCATTTCCAATTCTATGATAATAAACTGTAAAGGGGACCCGTGCATTGAATAAATTGATTATCTGCAGTCGGTTCTGACATGTCTACTACAGACTTGTCTCAGACGCCCAATCCAAGAGTGATACAAGTGATGTCCACGCAAAAGTTAAAGGAATAATTCACCCGAAAAAGACAAATCTGTCATCCGTAGTGCACAAGAGGAGATGTGACTGACAGCCTCACTCATATTCGTTTTCAGTGTATCCTGAAGCTGTCATGAACATCTCCTTTTGTGTTCCACAGAAAAGACGACAATCATACAGGTTTGTTTGTTTTTGGGTGCACTGTTCAAAATAGCCAAAATAGCACTATGGATGCTCCTAAAACACCTCGAACTCACCCATGTGTCCAAAAAAAATCTAAATATCGAGGTTGCTCTTACAGAGAAGAAAGTGCTACGCAAACCTATTTAAATAATCAAACCAGATGCTAACTACAACATTTACATTCCAGTATAGCAGCACTTCAGAGCTGTGTTCAGATAGATGGGAATCCAGCACATCAACAATAGTCATGATGAGCCCACTCTATCCGAGACCAAACATAATCTGAACTGCCTTTACAAGCTGAGACTCTTCCACATCAGACGAGCGTTGCAGGATTTTTTAAGGAGCTGGTTTTAGTGGGGATGCTGGATGCTGGCACCTGCTATTAAACCCCACTGCGGACGCTTCTCCCAGCCTGCAACAAAAGCTCTGCTGATGGCTGTTTTTGGCTGGAGAGACTGACCTGAATGCTGCAGGTATACTCCGTATCATCCAGCAGTCTGACCGTGCACATGAATTCTCGCTCCAGGTTTCTGACGCTGCCACTCATCAGCCGACTCAACATCTTCTCAGAGCGATCACGATCGCTGCTCTGCGTCCGGGACCAGAACAAAAAAAGCTCAAGCAATGTCACATCGACCAAACTCTCCGGTCGCCCAGACGAAACGAGCTAACCGAAGCCGACGGCATCTTTATCCGATGACATGAACGCTGAAGGTGTTCGGGTAAGTGTTTTATTGTCTGTTATCGCGAACAGGTTCCTCCAGAACGCATCCAGCACTAGATTAAGTCGCTGTGGTTACGAGCAGACAGTAGCAGCCCGACTGTTGACCATTCACCGCTTGATATTTGAGCAAGGGGGCGGGACCACAGAAGCTGATTGACACTCCTTCTAGCCAATGGTTAAGAGCTCCAAAAAAGGACGCGCTTGAAACGGACAATGGAAGATTGAGGTGCTGCTGCGTATTTGGAGGTCATTGTTGTCCAATAAGATGCTGGAAAAAGGTCGTAGTAAGTTTATAAGGGATACTCGCTACTCTGATTCTATTCCTGGAGCAATATTTGTTTCTTCTTTTTCTTCATTTGGCAGTAGGACCAAGTCTTTGGTATCAATAACAACGAAATAGTATCTAGCATAAGATTTGTCTGACTAAACGAAAGGATGTATCGAATATATAAATGAAAAATAAACATTTACTAAAGTTTTGTAATATTTTTTAAGAGTCTTTTAAAATGATTTAGAAAATTGTATTGGTAGAAAATTGGTATGTGCAGGATATTTCTTTCTTTTTAAATGACATTTTGTCTTTTAATTTCACAAATTTTAATAAATTAATATTTTTTGCACAAATTAAAACAAAACAAAAAGCACTGAAAGCGCACGGTGTCACTATATATAATATTAATGTTACTGTGTATATCTTTTGTCCGTGTTCTTCTGGTATTAAATAAAAAAGATGAGCTTTTTAAATAATTAAGATATTTTTTGCATAAACAATCTATAGTTTTTTTTTCAGCTTCATGCAATATTAATTTTAATTAGCTGTAAATGTGATATGACTTAAATTTTAAATACTTGTAAATACGAATTGTAAAAATAAAAATGAATTTATGACCTAATCCACATTTTTCATAAAAACACAGAAATGTAACTGCATCTTTTAATATTCATTATTTCCATACTTATGCAAGCTCTACAAATGCATTACTATTTAATGACTTTAATATCAATACTTTTACATTCAAAGACAGCATTTGAATATGAAATTGCATCACACAGAGAAACTCCAGAAGTAGTACTGAATTGGTTATATAAGAATATTACACTTAATTTGATTTACAAATAATTTGTATAAATATTTCTACATTTGCATGAGAACTTCTTCCTTTCATTGCTCTCTCTCACACAAACATTTACTGTATCGCAACTGGTAATTAGTAAGCAAAAAGTAAACAATTAATGTAAGAAAAATCCTTTGTTGCATCAAATGTTTGTAAAAGGAAGGAACATCACATAGTGAATTCATTGGAGTCATTTTCATCATTCTCCACTGGTTCATTGCTGCTCATGGAGGTGGATTTGGCTGAACTCTGTAATCGGTTCTCAGCCTTGCGTGTGTAGGGTCGACCAGGTCGAGGATGGTTCTGCTGATGAGGATATCTTATATTGGACATGTGGTCCACAGTATGGACATGACTCTCTTGTCTCCTGTCCACAGGTCTCATCGGATTCAGTTTGCAGGAGGCAATGAGAGGCCGGCCTATGTCCAGCTCTTTGCTCACAGTGAGACGTTCTTTAGTTTGTGTGTGGGTGTAGTGCAGTGTCACTTTGATAACCAGAGATCCCTAGGAAGTATGAATAAACTGCAATTATTTAATGTATTTAAACAGTATTCCAGATATAGTGCATTATTCTACATCAGAGGTATATATTATAATAAAAAATTGAATATAATATAATCTTTTCATTTTGCAAGTTCATAGCCCTTTTAATTTTTAGTAAGTTGAATTTTATCATTTGCATATTACATGCTCTCCAAAATTATTATCTGTGACCAGTTGACAATCAAGTGTTTTAAATTGAACATGTGTATTTTAGTCCTCAATGTGGTAAAATGTAGGATCTATACCACTATTTTTCATTTCAAAGACAAAAAGTCCTTGTACCTGGAGTCTTTGAAGGCAACATAATCTGAGGGTGCAGTCCGGAGCTTCACCGCGGTTCACAAGCAGACTTTCCATTTCTTCTGATCTACCAGAACCGGAGAAAATGTCCTGCATTTGCTAAAAACAAAAACATATCACCACTTAAACTGTAATCAAACACACAGGTAAAGTGAATGTCATGCTGTATTTTGCCCAATGACATATTACACATTTTCACCCCTGGAGGGCAGTAGACCCACGGATTTGTTTTCTATCCTACTTCTTTCTGATGTTGAATCATTATTGTTTAAACTATTGTGAAATTAAAACTGCAGCTAAATACATAATATATCAGAGGAACAATTTACTAAAATCTAAATATTGTTTTATTATTTGCCTATTTAAAACAAATATATTTGAGCTTTTGAGTTCATTGCTTGTGTATAAGGATATATACATTTACTAAAATTACTATACTTCAATACTAAAAGGTAAATCAAAATAAAATGAATAAAAATAATAATAATACAAAAATGACAATATTAAAATATTAATAAAAATGAATAAATATTAAAATATTATATAAATAATCCAGAATTATCATTAGTTATGAGTTGTGATCAAAATATGTTACCAAAATCTGTTACAGCTCAAAACAGTTGGTGAGCAATGCTTGCGAAATATAAGACTCAGGAAGGGAGTGAACATTTTTCATTTTATTATTTGCTTTAATGTTTAATGCCCCTGCATGAACCTCCTCCATATTACATTCATAAGTTTGGAACATTTGAAGAAGCACATTCAAGTACAAAACACAATGAAATCAACCCTCTTTCCTTCGGGGCCCTCCCGTCCTGACTCTCATATCCCCTTGTGTATCTGTGTGTATGTGTTTATGACAGCAAAAGAGGACATGAAACGCTGTGACTTACCGGTTCACTCTCAAGAATCAGAGTGCAGTCCTGGGCCTTAGCGCTTGTGTTCCTCACTGTACCGAACACAACCAGGACATTGGAGAACAAGGCAGAGAAACTCAGCTCCACCTTAACACCACAATATGGAAAGTCCAGAGACCTTCGGCCAGGAAGAACTGAGAAAAACATGAGCAAACACATAAATGCACAGCAATTAAAAAATATGAATTCACTTAATGGGGAAAAAAAGGAAACTCACATAACAGAAACCATAAAGTATTAGATTCTGGTAAGTATAACTATTATATGAGTTACTGATGTTGTGCAAAAGTAAGATAACTGATGCATTCATCAAAAAAACATTATCAAGCATGTGTAAAGGTGTCAGAATACATGGATTGCTCAAATCAACAATTGAAGCTGTTCTTATATTTAAATGACAGCTGGTAAAGTTTTTAACTTGACAAATAAAACCTGTCACAGTCTAAAGTGAATAATGGAATCAGATCACTGGTGACAATTTTGGGAGGAAATACATTTCCTTTTAAAGCAGACATGGTTTATGAATGATCCTTCAGCAGTGCTCTTACCATGAGTCATGTGTATTGCAATCTAACCCACAAATGAAACCAAAACGGAAGTCACAAACTGTGAGATGGTTACGGGTGATAGAGCAATTTTGACTGTAGGCACTGACTGTACACTGACTTCTGTTACACTGTATTTAAATCTACATCTTCATTACTGATGCTGAATCTAGCATTTTAAAGGGGAAACACCAAGAATCAAAAACATCATGAATCAAAAAACGTCCTTGATCTTTTGAAATAGTTAAATCACTATGTAAGAATAATGTATAATGTCAAACTGATTATGTCTCATGTTAAGGACATTTAAAGAGGTCAATTAAATAAAGATCTTAAAAAGTACAGCAGCAAAAACTCAAAGTCAAAGAGTCAAGAAGTGCGGAAACTGGTTATGTCCTTTTTTTGGTACAAGAGACCTTTACTAAATCTGATCTTTACTGAATCTAAAACTATTTTAAAATAGGAAACAATTCTTGCTGTTTACTGTATTCAAATAATTGCAGCCCTGAGCCTTGTATAATAGCATAAGAGACTTCATCTTAATTTCAAAATTTTTACTGGTAGTGAAAGTGGAATTCAGGTGGAAAAATACATAGAAGATATAGGGCATACAGTAACCCCATTAATGAAGGTATTTTTGTTTGTTTACACAGGATGCATTTGAGAAAGGAACCTCTGAAGACATATAAAGTTGGTTAAGGAATATGTAAATACCATTAGCCTGTTTCCAACAAGCATCCCGCCGGCAGAGCTCCATGGTGTGTCCAGATGTTCGCACAGGATCGGTCAAAGCCCGTGGCTCTGTAAGAGTGTGTCTGATCTCTACTACCTGCCTGCCACGCACCAGTGGGTCCTTACCCAGATCTAAAGGAGAACGACAGGGTTCATTACAAACACACAATATTTTTCCTATTACAAAATATGTTCTCTAAACATTACACTATTACTGTTGAATTACTGTTGAAACGTGATTAAATGGTGTTCATCATGATTATCAGACACTGAAACATGACTCAGCAAATTGTCCATATAATTGGGAAGTTAAAAACTTTTGAGGAACATCCTATTAGGTTCCTTCCCTAATTGCAAAAGTAAGTCAAATAGCAATTCACACATACTAAAGGTCTCATATCGTACACCTTTCTGGAGTTTATTTTTAGGTTTTGATGTCCTTAAGAATATATATCTGCAGTAGAAGTACCAAAAACCATCTCAATATATTTTTACAGCACTTTCCTCAGGAGCTCTGCTTGGAACAGGTCGATTTTGGCCTGTCTAATTAATATTCATGAGCCTCTCTTCTGATTGGCTGTTGTTTTCTGAATGACGCACGGCTAGGCACAGGTAACTAGGGTCATGTAGGGCCGACATCACAATTACGTTACAGCGCCAGCTGCAAAGCAAAGGGAAAACTAAAGGTGGCCCATTCAAACCAGCGCAGATTCGGCTACATAAGGAGCTTAAAATATCATCTTGTTGTGATGTTAGGTGCCAGAATCAACGTAATACAGCCTCATATTAGAAATTTGATCACATACTTGCTGCCACTGCCAGACAAAAAACCGACGACAGCTGTGGTTAAACACGATAAAACAAGCGGACTGGACAGAAACATCATCAAAACTGATCGCGTTTGCAGCGCACACTTTTATCAGAAAAGGTTCAATAAAGTTTTGTCTTTTGTTGTTATGGGCGCGTCTGAAGATTTCTTGCATCTCACGACTATGTCATGTATGAAATAATGTCTGTGTGCATGGGTGTAAAACAACAAACTGACGATTTATATATAATCATATGTAATTGTATATACAGTGTTGTGATTAATTGTGGCTGGAATAATAATGTAGCTGTAAAAATAGTTGAAATGTATTTACATCTTCATCATGACTAGATAGACAAGACATGGTGAGTTTGTCTTTACTATACATCATGTTAGACGTGATTCACCTCATAGTAACAGTTGTGTCAGATCGTCCATCCTTTGAGTGAGAGTGTAACGTTACAGGTGAGCCGATATGGTTTTGTCCATTTAAGTTAACCTTTTCAACATGTTTCCATGTTGTTGTTGCTCAGCAAGGGCATGGACGCAATGCTGTCTGGGGGTTTAGCAAAAGGACGGTGGGCGGTGCTCGGGATGGTGACTGAAGACGGTGACTGAGTAGTTCGGACGTCACATTTTTACAGATGTCACAAGGGCTCGTGAAAAGGCACAGCTACTTTATGCAGGCTGTGTGCACTTTACTGTGGATTGACTGTTTTGAAACGTTATACGGTAGTTACATAGCCCCTAGACCTCTGTTATGATAAAAGACAGGAAATTTCAGTTTTGACAATATGGGACCTTTAAAGGGGTCATATGATGCGATTTCAAGTTTTGCTTTCTCTTTGGATTGTTACAAGCTGATTTTGCATAGATAAGATCCTTGAAGTTGCAAAGACTAAAGTCTCAAAACCAAAGAGATTCTTTATCAGCGCCAGGTTCGTCGATGTGGAAATATTTACATAATGCAGCCCAAATGTTCACGCAAAGAAAGAAGGCGTGGTTTCAGCAGCTAGGCAAAAGCAAAAGCACTTTATTTGGCCTTCCGAATAGCAATCATTAAGATTACTTACAACAGAACAGCAAAGCATTTTATGGACGACCGTTTTGTGAACCTAGGAGAGGAGGTCATTCTGACTTTGCTATGACAATCTGGTGCTTCTGAATCAGCGACTGCATTTGCTATTGACTGTTTAAATGCACGTGTCACAGAAAGTCACAGCACAGCGTCGTTTGTGTGCTTGCGTGTGTGTGAGAGAGAGGGAGACAGGGTCACAGCGCAGCGTCGTGTGTGTGTGTGTGTGTGCGAGAGAGGGAGAGAGACACGGTCACATCACAACCGCGGCTTGTGTGCAAATATATACGAGCATCATTACTGTGTCTGTCACGCGACTCTGTTCCTCTTTCTGGCTTGAACTAATGGTAAAACTAAGGAAATTATTGTCTTTACTTTAATTTTGAAAGCTAAAGCTCGCGATTATGGAAAGGGTTTATTATACGTTACACTTGTGGTGTTCGGCCAATCACAATGCACTGGGCCAGTTGGCCAATCAGAGCAGACTGCGCTTGTCGGAAGGAGGGGCTTTGTAGAAAACTAAGCATTTGAGAGAGGCAGGGCATAGAGGACCTACAATACTGTACAGTATTTGAAAAATAATGTGTTTTTTTATTACAATAAAATATGTCAACATATTCTGTTACACCAAATAATGATATTTAAAAAATAATCATATGACCCCTTTAAGACTTGAGACGTGCTGCTCTTTTAGTACAGAAACATAGCAAAAAATTACAGGATTTTACAATTGTAATATGAATTTTATTGCGAAAGCAGTGCCACAAACTGATCACCTCCATGCCACGCCAAATTGAGGCAGTAATTAAAGCAAAAGGAGCCCCTACCAAGTATTGAGTACATATACAGTAAATGAACATACTTTCCAGAAGGCCAACAATTCACTAAAAAAAAAAATTGTTTTTATTAGTCTTAAGTATTCTAATTTGTTGAGATAGTGAATTGGTGGGTTTTTGTTAAATGTGAGCCAAAATCATCACAATTAAAAGAACCAAAGACTTAAACTACTTCAGTCTGTGTGCATTGAATTTATTTAATACACAATTAAATAACACACAGTTTCACAATTGGAGTTGAAATTCCTGAAATAAATGAACTTTTCCACAACATTCTAATTTATTGAGATGCACCTGTATGTCTTTTGAATTAAAGTGCGCAGTGAACTCTGTTGCCTTGAAACTTATGCTGGTGCCATTCATTTCATATTCGCTCCCGACTGTTCTCGCCTGCCAGCATGGTGGTGTAAACAGAATGGGTCACGTGACTGCCGGAGCTCTAGTGCTTGTGAGCATGACAAACACAGTGATAATGGCAGTGGGACAGGGTGCAGACTGAGAAACAAGCATACGAGACAGAAGGAGGAGGGGGTGTAAGTGGGGCACACTGCAGCCGCTCCTAGGTTAAGCGCTCTCAAATTTCCCCACCTGAGCACAGCAGCCAGAGAATGAGGTCACATGCTTTGGCAGCTACATTATAAAAAGCCATGTGCTGTTGCCAAAGAGACCAATCAAACAACCAAATAAGCTCTCTGCACGGAGAGGGGGGATTATCTCAACCATTAAGACATAACTCCACGTTCACATCATGCCGTGGAGGGTACGGAAACCAATGCCTGGCATACAGTGGATGTCAACCAGTTGTTGCAAGTGCTACAAGTGCTCCAAGTATAAATCCGCTCATGATCAAAAGCTCTGAAAGACACTGTGACCTTGTTCACTACATCTTCCTACATGTGTGAAGTATGATGTAATATCACAACATCTTGTTATTACTGTGCTTGCAAGGCAGCACTGTTCTGAAATTGCTCAATCGTCCTGGTTAGGCTTTGATATGAACATTTAATATTGACTTTGGAGACGTTTCAACTGTGCACAATCAGCTCTCACGTATACTTAATTAAATAAATCACCTTTAATAATCACATTAGGCTGTATTGTGATGCTAGTTTTAGGGCCCAGTGAAATCTGTTTTATTTTTCCCAAATTCCATAATTTATGTTTAAACTTTTCTGGATTCTGATTTAATGGATTATTAAATTGTAATATTCAAAAATATTTTGAATTTTTATTCAAATTTGAACAATAATAGTTTATAATAATTATATATATATGCACACATACACTTATACATTAATGTTTACTTTTTATTACCAAATATGGAGGTAATCAAAAAAATGCATACAAAAATTAATTTTGAACAATTGGCAAATAAAATGCTAAAACAGAGGTTTGCAATAATAAAATAAATTGTGACAATGTTTTAATTAGTGCTGTCAAATGATTAAATCGCATCCAAAATATATATTTTTTACATAATCCGGGCACTTTATTAGGTAAACCTGTTCAATTGATTGGTAACACAAATTGCTAATCAGCCAATCAAATGGCAGCAACTCAATGCATTTAGGCATCTAGATGTGGTGAAGACGACTTGCTGAAGTTCAAACCGAGCATCAGAATGGGGAAGAAAGGGGATTTAAGAGACTTTGAACGTGGAATGGTTGTTGGTGCCAGGTGGGCTGGTCTGAGTATTTCAAGAACTGCTGATATACTGGGATTTTCACGCACAACCATCTCTAGGGTTTACAGAGAATGGTCTGAAAAAGAGAAAATATCCAGTGAGCGGCAGTTGTGTGGACGAAAATGCCTTGTTGATGTCAGAGGTCAGAGGAGAATGGGCAGACTGGTTAGAGATGATAGAAAGGCAACAGTAACTCAAATAACCACTCGTTACAACCAAGGTATGCAGAATACCATCTCTGAACGTACAACACGTCGAACCCTGAAGCAGATGGGCTACAGCAGCAGAAGACCACACCGGGTGCCGCTCCTGTCAGCTAAGAACAGGAAACGGAGGCTACAATTCACACAGGCTCACCAAAATTGGACAATAGAAGATTGGAAAAACGTTGCCTGGTCTGATGAGTCTTTATTTCTGCTGCGACATTCAGATGGTAGAGTCAGAATTTGGCGTAAAGAACATGAAAGCATGGATCCATTCTGCCTTGTCTCAGCGGTTCAGACCGGTGGTGGTGCTGTAATGGTGTGGGGGATATTTTATTGGCACACTTTGGGCCCCTTAGTACCAATTGAGCATCGTTTGAACACCACAGCCTACCTGAGTATTGTTGCTGACCATGTCCATCCCTTTATGACTACAGTGTACCCATCTTCTGATAACCACTTCCAGCAGGATAATACACCATGTCACAAAGCTCAAATCATCTCAGACTGGTTTCTTGAACATGACAATGAGTTCACTTTACTCAAATGGTCTCCACAGTCACCAGATCTCAATCCAATAGAGCACCTTTGGGATGTGGTGGAACGGGAGATTCACATCATGGATGTGCAGCAGACAAATCTGCAGCAACTGCGTGATGCTATCATGTCAATATGGACCAAAATCTCTGAGGAATGTTTCCAACACCTTGTTGAGTCTGTGCCACGAATAATAAAGGCAGTTCTGAAGGCAACCCGGTACTACCAAGGTGTACCTAATAAAGTGGCCAGTGAGTGTATGTGTGTGTACATATATATAAATACACACACATGCATGCATATATGTAAGAAAAATATGTTATGTTTATATATTAAATATATTTATATATGATATAAATTATATGAATATAAATATATATGTGACAAGTGGGGTGGGGCCGAGAATATATGCCGTGGTGTAATATATACGGAGCGAGGCCGGTGGAGTGATAAATGCTATGAATGACACCTGCGCCACTCACCGGTCTCGAGTCCCATGGAGGAGCTTTGGAAGGATGAAAGGAGGAGTGATGACAGTGAAAGACGAGAGAGGACCAGGCCTGGATTTTATTTTGTGTTTTGTGTGCGGCAGTCGTCCATGAGGGGCTGCTGCTTTTCTTTTGTGTTTGTTTATTTTATTATTAAAGTGTTTGAATGTTCGCCGGTTCCTGCCTCCTTCTTCCTGATCTAAGAACTTCATTACAATATACATGTAAATATTTTCTAAATATATGCTGTATGTGTGTGTATTTATATATACATAATAAATATACACAACACACACACATATATTATGTAAACAAAAACTTTTATTTTGGATGCGATTAATCGTGATTATTCATTTGACAGCACTATTCTATATAAATACACACACATACAGTATATATTTTGTACAGTATATAATATACACAGGACACACTCATATATTATGTAAACAAAAACTTTTATTTTGGATGCAATTAATCGCGATTTGTGTGTAATAAATTGTATTATTGAAAATTTGTATTTTAATACAATAATAATTGTATTATTACTTTGAAAATTAGATTCTAGCAACTGCATCACGTTTTGCAGTTTAATATTCACAGACATTATTCCATATTCAATTTGATTAAGTGGACAGCTCGTCCAAATTTTGCCAAATTCGTCCACATCACAGAAATCATCCGGACCTCTGAAAATGTGGGCAATAAGGCCATTGTCTATTGTCAATATTGTAGCAGTGAATAAAGAAAAGCTCACACAGAAGTCACTTTCAATAAAAGCAACTTTATATTGATAAACACAGTGAATCCGGCGAGACCAGACTGAACCCATTGCAAAATCTGCATGGGGAAATCTTTTTCGCCTTCATGTGAAACTCACAATCGCGTGAATTCCATTTGAAATGACTGTATTTCGCCCACGAAAATGTGACCGCACGGCACCTTTAGAAGGAAGCTGTAGGCAGTATAGGTAGTGGGGCAGCCCTATAAGTTTTGGAACAGAAGAGTATTGGTAGCAGCACTCACCCTCAGAGACCTGCTCCAAGA
This sequence comes from Ptychobarbus kaznakovi, assembly GCA_027422405.1. NCBI lineage: Eukaryota > Metazoa > Chordata > Actinopteri > Cypriniformes > Cyprinidae > Ptychobarbus > Ptychobarbus kaznakovi. The sequence continues at coordinate 12,805,597 of CM049809.1, forward strand.
CATGAGTCACTCTCTCTGGCTTTAAGACATGTTTGTTCAGATACTTGGTAAAGATCCCTGTGCTCTTGCCACCATCCTGGACCTCAAAAGCCTCTGCATCTTCACTCCTGTGGGAGCAAACGCCATGATAAAACAAAAAGAACACAATCACTGTTGTTTAAGAAGTTTTGTTGGAGGCTTAGAAGAATTGTCAATACTTACGTGGCGTATCCATACACAGTGTTGCCCAGAGGAGCCAAAGGCTTAATTTCAGAGTGAGATCCTTTTTGTTTGTACCTGGAGGATATAAAATAGCAAACACATTGAACAGTGTAGCGGACTGTAGCATTTCCAAAACAATTTCAAGAATCTGGAATTCTAAATAGACATTTTTTAACAAACAAATAGTTGCACAAGATCATCATGTTCCTGCAGGCCTACCATTTCCTACAGGTATCCAGGAGAATGACGTTGAGCTGGGCTTTTCTCTCCTGCATACTGTGCATCACTCTCTGTACGCACACACAGTTTTCTGTACGGTAGGGTCGTGGCGCGTCAATGGCCACCAGGTAATTTCTGCCGGAGTGCTCGTATCCATGGCCAGCGTAGTAAAAAACAGCTGAAATTGGGAAAGGAGAAAGTGTGTTTTTAATGGTCTAATGTTCATTATTGAATATTGTGTATTATACTACGGGGCCGTTGAATGCTTGAATCTGATTGGCTGACGAACGTTCTGAGGTGTGCAATTATTTTCAGGGAAACGCACGGCGAACGTAGTTCCAGGCAGCTCTCTTGACCGCATTACAGTATCACTTCGCCAAATTATTTCAGAGGTCTTACAACAGAAAAATAACCAAATCCCACAACGACACTGGCCAAACACATAAATACAGTAAACAAAAGGATAAAATCGACAGATCTTGTCATGTTTTTGCCACAAAATTACGTTTTATTATGTACGGAAAGCACATAGCCTACTCTCTCTCTCCGCTCTCGGTCTCTCACACACAGACACACATATAGTTTGCACACTCCTTAACATAAGCGCTAATGTAGTTAGCACTACTATGACGATTTAATCAGTAACATAGTTTAAGAACTTAAAAACTACATGACTTCTCACAAGCGAGGTAACAACAACGGCGCTGTTCAGGAAGAAAATGAACTTAAAGTCTCATTGCTGCCGATCACTAACTCACAGAGGTTACATTAATCTCTCTCTCTCTGTCTCATAACTTAGTTATTAACTGTATTAACTGCATTAGTCTGCTATCAACGGCTCACGCCTCTGTTATGGTTTAAAATGACGTTTTGGAATTAGCAAGGGAGGTGATGGATGATAGCGATTGATGTAGAAAAAACAGACGAATGCCTTGAAATATATCATCTGATCGATGTCTTGAGGTGTGGCAACCAAAGTATATGTGGAATAATTGACTCCGAGCCGTTGAATTATTAGAAAAATAATGCACACCCGAGGTGTAACGGCCACTCTGCTTCACGTGACCGCATCACCACCTCGGGTGTGCATTATTTTTCTAATAATTCAGTTATTAGAAGTCAATTATTCCTTACATATATTTCTGTTTTAAGTCTCTGGTTGAGTACCTTTTTTGTACAACATTGCCTTTTTTATTTTTTATGTAAGTTAATTACAGAGAAATCAACAAATACTTTGACTTAAAATAAGTACAAAAAAGTTAACAGGAGTCGAGATTCAAATCTTGGGAAACACAGAAAACTGGTGTTGTAACGGTCAAATCTTTCATCTCAAGGGGTAGTGCACTCAAAAAAATGAAAAATCTGTCATCATCTACTCACCCCATGACGTTCCAAACAGTCTTTCTTTCAAAGGAACACAAAAGAAGAATTTTTAAAGAATACCAGAACCACAAAAGCATCAAAGTAGTTAATTTGACTCATGCACTAGATTCCAAAACCATGCTTCCAGAACCAAGTTTATCAGTGACTAACAACTTCAAATGTCAGCTTGTTTACAACACAAAGCAATTGTATGGCTTTGGAATACAGCACATGAGCCATTATAAGACTTTTACAGTGCTTGTGTGTACTTCTTGAAGCTTGACAGCGTGAACTGGCCAAAAATGTACAGTTTGTGCTCCACAGAAGGAAGAAAGGAGACAATTGCTAAGTTGGGCAAGACATTAGGGTGAACAAATGATGACAGAAGCTTAATTTTTGGGTAAAACACATGAAAACTACACAATGTTTTGTATTTTGATGATGCTGTGACTGACTATTGCTACGACATCAGCAAAATGCAACCCATATTGACAACAGTACAGAGGCAATCAAAGCAATGACTAAACACTTTCCATTTTTCACTTTCTATTGAATACACTGTGAGCCAAAATTATCTTCATTATGAGGCAGTTTACTATACAAGTTTGAAAAAGGAAAGTCCAATGTGGGCTAAGCAACCAGTATAAATTTGTTAAAAGCATTATAGGTTAAAAGTATAAATCTTAGAAGCATTATAGGTTTCTGGAGATAAGCAGCAAGGCACACTACTGCCCACACATTGCTTATCAGCCAATCAACAGACTACAGCATCTCAATGCTACTCTAAAAAAGCCCTTCGGTTGACAGTGCTGTGGTTTTTTGACCCGTGACATGCACTGATACTGTATCACCGGAAAACAAAACCTTTTTTCCACTCAGATGGAACTTCCTCTGACTCGTCACTGAGACGCTCCAGTTTATTGAGCAACATTAAAATGCATTTTTTAAGAGAATTTCAAATGGACTGTGTAGTGTCCAGCACTGGAAAAAACGTCCATCACAACACTTTCCAGCACAAAACATACACTATGGAGACACAATGGATAGCACTGATAGCCACAACTATAAACTGAGAAATCCGGATAGTTTGCAATTGCATTGCAATTTATTTATTTATGCACATAATTTCCTGACTCTTTTTTTGCAGTCAGGAACCTGAAACTTTCACCTCAAACAAGTCATTGCCATCAGTGCAAGCTCTACATCCTGTGAGAGAATTCATTCTAGTTAAAGCAGTCATGTGAAACACAACAGGCATTTTCTACCGACTCCTCAAGCAAACCCACAACATGTGACTCACCATACACTCCACGGTCCAAGAGCTGCAAGAACTTGTCAATGGCAGCCTGCATTTCGTGAAGGGTGAGATCAAGCAGAGAGACCACTCTGAAGCCTAGCTGTTGCAGAAGATTGGCCAGCTCATGAACATCCATGGTGGGGGCCATCAGACCAGGATGGTGATTGTAGTTCAGGTTCCCAATCAGTAATGCCACTTTGTCGGTTGCTAAAAGAAATAATTTGTTTTCCTTCATTACATTTGTTTATAAAGGATTTTTTTAAATCATATTAGATATTTAATTTTATTATATTATAAAAATATACACGTTATATTGATTGCATGGGTAATTTACAAACAGACTTTGTAAAGAAACTTTTTAAATGCATTGTTAATTCATATTTTTTATAATTAATTTAATTACCGGGTATTACAAGTAATTTACAAACAAAGTTAAAAAAAAAATATTTTATACATATGTCTTCTATAAGGAGTCCTGTATGAGCTTTGAATGCAGTTCAATGGAGGATTTGACTTTCTAGGATTTCTTACATTTCAGTGAACTTTCAAACTTTTCATAATTTCCATAACTGTGACCGGCCTCAAATTCATTATTTGAAAACTCCCTGATATTTCAAGCTTTTTCCACAACTGTGACAATCCTACATGAATGGCAGTGATTGTTTTCTAGGGGAAATATTAAAGGTGGGAGTATTGAGAAACACAGGTAGGTACTAAGTCTATTATTAACCTGACATGAGCTGAAAAAAAGCTTTTGTCTGTGACCTACCCATAAGCGTGGGCGTTGGTTGTTGATCTGGAGGCGCTGTGGGGGAACCAGAGGAAACATGTTTTGGTGAAAGTTGAAAGAGAATGAGAAATGTTAGCATCCTGCTGGCTGCTACACACAAAGCCTATAGCTCGAGTCTCACTATGGAAAAAACTCTCAACGTTAACATTATTTGCGTTCCACAATGTGACAAGTAAAAAGGGAAGTTCTCATTGAGCTGGTTTCAGTCTAACTTTAGTTTTCCTCTCATGTATCTAAGGACCTGTTTAGACTCAAAATGCAATTCAGTTCCTCTCTTAGCTCCTACAAATTGTGGAAAGTACCAGTAATTTGAAACTAGACTGGAACTACGCTGAGCACAAAGAATTCATGGCCCAGAGCTAAAAACAGGATGGTTTCCTTTATTAATGTTTTCATCAAATTGCTTTTCATCACTTAGCAAGCTGCTAAGAAGATCTGACAGTGTTAATGTGCAAGTCAACTTGAATCATGATGGCAAACAAAGTGAGAAAGGATTGTCAAATTGAATGCAAGATCCATTGGTGAGCAAATGATGCAATGCTAAACTTCTCCAAATCTGTTCCGATGAAGAAACAAACTCATCTACATCTTGGATGGCCCGAAGGTCATTTTGGAAAAATGTAATGAAAAACTAGTTATGTATTTTTTTTTAACATTTTCATTTTAGAGTGAACTATTACTTTAACTATTTTAAAATTGTAAACTAAAATAAATATTAAAAAAATTGCTAAAATAAATACATATGTTTCATGTTTAAATAAACATGAAAATGTAAAAAAATTATGTGGCAGAGATGCTGATAAAGAACAATAATTCCAGAAAAAATACAAAAACAACATATTCTGTATGAACGGCCACTAAAGTCTTCAAAAAACACAACTCCAAAATGGAAGCTGTGCACTGGAGGCCAATGATAGGCTTGAAAAGCTTGACATAAACAGCCGTTGGCGGTTCTTACCAATCTCAATCTCAGCTGCTTCTGACCATCTCTCCTCCACAATATTTGACACAGCACAGAGGTATGAGCCCACAGTGTCTGCGCTGGCATTTTCAATCTAAACAAAGACCCAAATACAAAACATGATTATTTTAGGCAGCTTCCAACTTCAGTGTGTACCACTGAGTCAGTCATTACAGTCAGAGCAAATTGCTCACACTTCAAAACAATTACCCGAACCCAGCTTGCACATAAAAATGAATCAATACGACAACAAAACAGCTAGAGACAAGGAGTGGAACAGTTGCCTTACCCTAATTGTTTCTGTGGTCTGTTTAGGAAGGATGCGACCATTTCTGTACCACTTGTAGGCAGGCGCAGGTTTGCCTAAAGCTGTGCATTTAAGAGTGAAAGCCTCCCCTGGTTTTACTGTTTGGCTTATTGGGTGAATGATTATATGGGGTTCCCCTCTCCATGTGCGAGAAACACCTAAACACAAAGCATCACGTTAACTGGCACGTTGAGAAAAAACCTTGCAAAATGAATCACTGATAAGTAAATGTCAGTCTCAATATGGGTTCATGGATTCTTAGGCCAGATGATTAATGCAGCTGCTAATAAAAATGTAATGACAATACGAGATAACGGAAAGTACCTGGTTCATCTAGGATTCTCACTTTTACCCATTCTGTGAACTGATAGTTCGAGTACAGGTCGCTCACTCGGCAAATATATGTTCCAGATCTCTGGAGAGAGACATTGAGCTCGGGCTCCGTCCCACCTGCCACCTGAAAAGATTAAGTAATATGTTATTTGATACATTTGGGTATTTATTCCTCACAATATTAATATCGACTTTTAAAAAAATTAATCAAAGATATAATATCAAAAGTCTACACACCTCTGTCTGTTGTTTGTCAAACCACTGATACTTCAATGCACCAGTGCCTATTGCTTGAACTCTTAAAGTCACCTCATGGTTTGGTGGTACACACACAGACATCGGCTGCTGTAGAATAACAACTTCTGCACACAAAAAAATTGACATTATATAATCTAGGTCTATATAATTATACATGCATCAGAGGTAGAAATTTCTAAAGGGGAAAAAACGCATAAGGATAGGTATAATATACACACCAGTTATCATGACTGTCGGCGCTACTCTTTAGTGTGTAAGGGCCTAGACCGCAATAGTGCTGCACTTTTAAGGTAGTCAGTCATTTCAGAATTTTACCACCTGTGTAAAAAGAAAACAGAAGTGTGATTAGTGGTATAACATAGCAACAAAGGTGGCATTGAGAATCAAAACAATGATAAATGGAGAAAAGTTAAGCAATCCAGAGGTTGGCACAGTTAGCACGGATAGTGCTAGATAGTGTGCAATGATTAACTATTAAAAGAAGCAAATGTATCACGATTTCAACAGTGTTTGAACAGTCATGTCATGCAAAAGTAGTATTCAAGAGAAAAGTGAAATGACTGGGTTCATAATATCTTGATTATCCTTAAATTGTCACAACACTTTGCAGTGAAACGAGAAGTCTCTTTCACAAATATAGGTTTATTTAAACATTCCTATTTATGCTTTAAATGCCATTTCAAATTTCTCAGTCTGAAGACTTAAAAATCTCATTCTTTAAAATGTCACACCACTTCAATAAAATAAAATACCATAATGCATTAGCAATTATATCAGCTCATTAATTTAACAGATTATAAAGCAATTCTCCAATATATAAACTATAAGGAGAACAGGAAAAGTTGTCACACGTTTTAGAAGTAGTTTTATTTTGGATATTAAATTCCTGCATACTTGTAGGCACGTGCGGCATTGGTTACAAAATACTGAACCATTTTGCATTCGAAAAAAATACAGTTCTAAAAAAACACATGACTTTTTGACCTTTTGTGAAAACATGCACCTATTAGGCTATTTGGCAAACAGATAACGTAATTAATAATTGTACAAACCGTAACACTTAAAACAACTTGTCCCACGTTATATTTGTATAACTGTAAAAGCACAAGTTTAAACGTTTCTGTCTGAATGTATGTCAGTGTGTTTTCAGTGGCGTTCGCTTGTTTACACAGCAGCTACAGAAAAAATACGATATGGACATTTTAGTTTGGAGGAAAGAAGTTTACAAAATTAAATAGGGGTTTGAATGTTTGCCTCAAAACCTTACAGTTACTTAGGCATAACGCTTTTTAACAACTTCCCTGTGTGTCAACCAGTCCCGGGCGGTAACAGCATCTAGTTTGTGGCGTCGTTCGCTTGCAGTATACACTTCTATACTCTTTGGTATACAGTAGATGTAGAGGGGTGTTACACTCACCTGTCCTAGAGCTCATTGCTGTGTGCTGTGAGCTGTGAATGACGGCTGACCGCGACTTATATCACACTTCCCTCCTAAAACCTGTCATGCAAACAAACACAGAGCGTCAGCTGTATCGACGTCTGGATATTCAACATGCTGCGATAGAGTTTGGCTGAAAAATGATGGTTTCCCGTAATAATGAGAGATTGTCCCTCCCACTACCGCTGTGCTCGGTGTAGATGCGCCCTCTACATCTGCACACTGCAGCAGGTACAGTACACTGAAGATAGCTTTATTTCTTCCTCAGGTTAATGACGGGCTGACGTCATATTGAAAGCTAACAATCCTGAGCTGGAAAGATGTTTGATTATTGGTAGGTAAGCCTATATGAGTTTACTAGAAATACCATAACTAGTTTATATTAAATAATATTTCTATTTGAGGTCAATGTAATATTCATAATTTCTAATCATAAGTAAAAAACTACCTCAGTGTCTTTTGTTTTTCAAAAAGAATAAGTATAATATTCTGTTGTTGTTGTTTTTTATCGTCTCCGTGCTCTTTATACTTTATCATTGCTTATAAAAGTGACATAAAAATACAAATGCCACATTAAATGGTTTGCAATGCAATCTTATTAAATAATATTTTAATAATAAAAGTTATTATTGTTAGTCATTATTATTATTATTATTATTACTTATACTACTTATAATTTGGCATCCAATTCAATTCAAGTCAAGTCGATTCACAAGTAATTTTTGGTCAATTAAGTGTGACTTGAGACTGAATGTAACACTATTTATTTGTTTATTTGTTTGTTTGTTTGTTTGTTTGTAGTTGTGCTTCTTTCTTTGGATCCCCTTTTTGTTTTTGTATCGCCTTACTGTCAGCAATGAAAAAATTGAGGATATAGTTGATTATTGTGATGCAATATTTCAAAACATTAAAATAATTGCTTTATTTTCTGTTTCTATGTGTTCTCGGCGCTTTATCATTGAATTAAAAATCGTATCCTGCAATTCTTTAATCTTATTTATGAACAATAATTCTATATTGATTATTAATTGAATGATCTGTTACTTACGTGTGACTTGAGTCCGAGTGTTACACTCAAGTGTACATGTCTGTTATAATTATTTGTAAGCATGTGTTTCATCTCTTGTTTGAATGATGCACGGTATGTTTGTGAGAGTGGTTGCTTGACAGCATGTAATCAGAGCCCTTTTATGATTGGAAAATGATGCAATGACACATGACCGGTGGGAAAGGTTGTTGACTGTTATGGGGAGGGTGTTCAGACAGAGTGACATAGAGGGGGCTGTCCTAATTAAACCTGGGCATGGTTTGAACTTGTTCCGGAGGGCTGTCATCAAAGGGCCACTTGCATCAGATCGCTTTCACCACATCACATACTAGATGCATTTGGCTAAATTTCTACACACATCGGGCCATTTATATGTATGTTAAAGTATCCCTATTCAGTCAGTAAAAGAGAGAATTACAGGATTTCATGAGGCAGGCAGGTGAGGAATGATTAAAGCAGGAGATATTTCCTTATTTTAGCCTGCGCTTGGAAGTTTTTGCTGTCTTTTTCTTGGACGCTGCTTTCAAGTGGCTTCAGAGCAATGGCTAGTTGTGGAAAATGTGATGTCCTCTTGCGCCTATTTGTAGGCCTGCTATAAATAGGGTCCTGCTGGCAACACATGCTCTGCTGTGATTGACAATTCTAGTGCTACTGGGACAGCAGGCTCCAAAGAACAGGCAAAGAAACATACTAATGGTGAGTTCTTTAAGTGTTACGCTGTTTTGTCAAGCAATTCAAAGTTCAAACGATATGTGTTGGTTTGAAATCAAATACTAATTATTGTGTTTGACCAAATTGACATTAGCAGACAGCAGTTTCTATTTATAACTTCTCTGTTCAAATGGTTTGCTTGCTGAGACTTGCTGCCCTCAAAACAGAATGGTTCTGTTTAAACTATATTTAAAAATTTCGGTTACACGTTATTAATATTGTTATTACTTTCAGTGTTTGTATTTCTCAGTTTGATTGATTTGTATTTTTTGCTTTTAAGTCGTTCTCCAAATAGTTACGAAGTGGAACTTTACATTTTGGTTCCAATCACCTGGAGACCGACCTGAATCATATTCAGCAGAAATACTGAAACCCCTGAGACTTGTGGGCTTTTTGGACTGTTGAAGTTATTTCTTTTGGACAATGACATCCAGAAGGCCCATGACCCGTTCTTACTCTGGAAATGGGAGATCGGGAAGCCAAAATGGGGAGGATGTTTCATCAGCAAGCGGAAGGTCAGAGAGCCGCAACTACCTCTCCAACGTTAGGCCTGAAAACAGGTAAGAATTTGTCAAATTTGATTGAGGTTGTTTTTCTGCCTTGTTTGATTGTGAAAAGCCTGTCTGCTTGTGTCAGAGTTATCCAAACCTCCAGTTTGGATGTTGATTTTATTGATCCCATTGAGGATTATGATGTTTTTTTGTGCAAGAAATGAATTGTGTTTAAAATAAATGTTTTGGAAATACATAACTACAGTTTTTCACTAATCACTGATATTTTTTAAATAAATATAATCAAAAATATATATCAATTATATGTAATATTATTGGTTCATTTGATGGTTAGAACATGATCATTGTTTTTTATGTAAAAAAATAAACTATTCTCCTATTCTGAAACTTTATGTTATGAAATAAGATGCCATTTTAGCACACATCAACTTAAATACAATCACAAAATCCAATTTTCATCAGTTTAATGTTTTTTGTTGCTGCTGAAATACTGATGTAAATGTGGTTAACACATAGGTTGTATTGTGTCGGATCAACTACGGTTATGTCAAAAGAGACCACAACATTCTCCCCATTAGCGACAGCATACTGTATGATGTATTACAGATGCTCCCGGCTGTGATAATATCAGGGTCACGCAATGACTAGTCCCTAGTTTAGATGGTATTGTCTGATGAGTGTCCCTTTGATTTGCCTCTTTTCTAAATAGCTTTTCAACTCACAGGTATACAAACTACAGGCCGCTGAGGTAATAAAAGCTTCCCAAAAGGTCAATCCCAAACTAACTACACTTCAAATAACAATTTCTATTCCCCAAAATGCTTTGGTTTGTTTTACAGTTTCAGAAATACCTAAATAAAGCCTTGCATTTTGACTGCAACGTGATCAATACTGTGACCCGCCCAAATAACCACGTGAAAAAATATACTGTATTATACATGTACATATATTGTACGTGAAAAAATATACAATAAATGATACCAAAACTTTTACATGTTAATATTATGAGGCTAAAATAATATCCTCTCACCCTGTTAATACCTTGCAGCCTTTCCTCCCAATGACACCAATAATTATAATTTTACGTTTTACTACTGATATTAATACTACACTTTCGTGTCTAAGCAAACTGTTGCTTTAGCTTATTAATTTATTGATTTATATAATAATGTTTGGATTAATTTTATATATACTAGCTTTCCTGAAATGGGGATTAACGAGTTGTCAAATTTGTATCGGCTATTTCCAGGAGTACATTATGTACAGTCATGGCTCAATTGACTGAAGAGACCCAGCCATGTTTTGAGACCACCATAAAATCGAAGGCAGTGTCAGAATCATGCAATGTCAAGTTCTCTTGTGTGGTCACAGGTAAGTTGCTTTATGATTATTAAAATAAATGAAAATACTGAATGCAAGTTTAAAACATACTGTATATACAGTCATGGCCAAAAATATCTGCACCCTTGGTAAATATGATCAAAGAAGGCTGTGAAAATTAATCTGTATTGTTAATTCTTTTGATCTTTTATTTAAAAAAATCACAAAAATCTAACTTTTCATTGGATAATAATAATTTTAAATGGGGTGAAATATCATTATGAAATACATTTTCTCTAATACACATTGGCCACAATTAATGGCACCAGAGTTTAACAGCTCTACAATTTCTCCTATAATGCCTGATGGGGTTAAAGAACACCTGGCAAGAGATCAGAGACTATTCCTTCATCCAGAATCACTCCAGACCCTTTAGATCCCCAGTTTCATGGCAGTGCTTCTTCTCTTCAGTTCACCGCCACTCATTTTCTACAGGGTTCAGGTCAGAGGACTGGAATGGTCATAGCAGAAGTGCTCAGTGACCCATTTCTGTGTTGTTTTTGAGGTTTGTGTTTGGATTATTGTACGGTTGGAAGATCCAAACAGTTACTTGTTGATTTTTTATCTGTTGGCATTTGATAGAATCCATGATGCCATGTGTCTAAACAAGATGTCCAGGACCTCCAGCAGAAATATAGGCTCACAGCATTAAAAATACAGCAGTATATTTCATTGTACACATGGGGTACTTTTTATCCCTGTGTGCACCAAACCCATCTTGAGTGTTTGCTGCTAAAAAGTTCATTTTTTAGTTTCATCTGACCATAGAAGCCTGTTTTTGGATGAGCTAGGATATTTTTTCTTAAAACCCTCCCGAACAACATGTGGTGATGTAGGGGCTGTGTGAGAATTTTTTTCTGACGAGACTCAACTATTCTTCTTCAATTCTCCAGCTGTGGTCCTTGGAGAGTCTTTAGCCACTCAAACTCTCCTTCTCACCGTGCATTAGGACGATATAGACACACGTCCTCTTCCAGACAGTTTCGTAACATTTTATGTTGATTGGAAATTCTTAATTATTGCCCTGATGGTGGAAATGGGAATTTTCACTGCTCTAGCTCTTTTCTTAAAGCCACTTTACTATTTTGTTAAGCTCTTTTGCAGCACATCAGAAATATTATTAGTGTTTTCTCATTGTGATTGATGATTAAGGGAATTTGGGCTTTGTTTTCCCTCCTATTTATATTTCTGCGACACAGGAAGCCATGGCTGGATAATTTCATGTTCACAATCACCCTGGAGTGCTCAAAATTGTGATATGAATGGGAATATACTTCAGAGATATTTTACTCATAAGAATTTCTAGGGGTGCCAATAATTGTGTCCAATGTGTATTTGAGAAAAACATTTATTTCATAATGATATTTCTCCCCATTTTAAATTCTTATTATCCAACGAAAGGTTCGATTTTTTGTGATTTGTTTTTTATAAAAGATCAAAAGGATTAACAATGCAGATTAATTTCCACAGCCTTCTTTGATCATATTTACCAAGGGTGCCGATATTTTTGGCCATGACTGTATATATACATATACGTTTTATAACATTTCAGTATTGTAAAAATACACAACATACAACAACATTTGGTGTGTAAAGTCTGTGTGTATGTTTTTTTTCCACCAAAATATACAATTACAATTTTCTAGGTTGAATTAATGTTCAGTGTTATAATACCATTTCTATTTCCATTTAATAAGAGCAAACTTCCTTAGTTTTACTCATATTTTCACCAGGTTACCCGGCTCCTGAGTTGACCTGGTACCAAGATGACATGGAGTTAGATCGATATTGTGGTCTTCCCAAATATGAAATATTTCGCAATGGAAAAATTCACACACTCCACATCTACAAGTATAACCTGACTGCTTATTCTACATGTCTTCGCATTTCTAAATACATTTAATAAATTCACATCCAAATCAATGCTTTTATTGTTTACACAATGATTATTAACTACATTTCTTTATTTGGCAGCTGTACAGAAGATGATGCAGCCATTTATCAGGCCTCAGCGAGGAACAGTAAGGGCATCGTCTCTTGTTCTGGGGTGCTGGAGGTGGGCACCATGAGCGAGTACCTCATCCACCAAAGGTTCTTCGCCAAACTGAAACAGAAGGCTGAGAATAAGCGGCGAGAGCTGGAAGAGAGTCGACGTCGGGGTAAGGAGAACGTCAAGAAGGAACAATTAAATGTGATTAACCAGGAACGCTTACTAAGGAAGCGTAGGATTCCTGCTGGGAACGACACCCTGAGCTCTTCTCCCTCCACCCAAGATGGAGAGGAGAACGTGAGCTCCCAAGGGACAGATGAAGAGCAGCCTGAAAACATAGATGATAAGTCTGATAATATCACGGTACAGGCTTCTGTAGGAATAACAGAGATGAAAACAGAGAATGGTAATGAGAAACTCAACCGTATCTCCGATCCAATGGAGGTGGTCTCCACAAAGCAGTCTGCCAAAGAGAAACCGGGTGAAAAGAAGATGCGTATTACCAACGGATTTGATGTGGTGGATGTTATTAAAACTACCCAGAGCAGCAGAAAACAAGATGATGCTAATGAAGGAATGAGCCTGGCTAAATACTTAGCAGAGACTGTGCAGTCACAAGCTGCTGAGGAACATCAGAGTTCTGCAAAGTCACAGGAGATCATGGAGGTCGATGTTAGACCTGTCCAAGAAAAAGAACGAGAGCTGGAGATAGAAAGGGAAAGATTAAAAGAAGAGAGGAACCGTTCACGAGAAATTGAGCGGGAGAAAGAACGAGAGAGATCCAAAGAGAGAGAACGAGAGAAAATTAAGCAAACAGAACAAGAACAAAGAGCTACATCTGGGCCTTCAACCAAAGCTGCATCACACAAAGAGTCAGAACCTCAACACAAGTCAGCTCTAACCTCAGTTTTTCACTCCCTAAAGGACATATTCTTTGGCAAAAGCAAGAAGACAGAGACAGCAGAAACCACAAAGAGAACTAGTGAAGCTATCATTGAAAAAGAAATTCCACAACACCTTCCTCCCTCACAAACACCTCCTCAAGAGTCTTTGGCTTATAGTCAGCCCTCCGAGCTTGAGGCACCAAAGCTGGTCCAGGAATCATCTCAAACGGTGGATTTGGAAGTGAAAACAAAGCCTTTACCACAAACACAAGACTCAATCATCCCTAATGATAACATAAACTCCAATTCAGCTGAACATCTTTCTGAATTTCATGCAAACAAACTTCAGGATGTGTCTCCGCACCCCTGAAAGAGAGCATGTTGAGAGCATTGGAGCAACACTTCCACTTTCTGTAGGGGAGAATGAGATGCCAAAGGACGAGAGTAGTCCAAAGGAAGTCCCGCAGATTGATCAATCCCTGCTTCTCAAGGTGAGTTCATCACACTTCTCACTTTACAACCTGCCGGTTTTGTCCATCTGTAGTGCAGGGCTTCCTGCACCACAGCACATGGCAGTTATTTATAGAGAGTACGTTTGTGCAACAAGATTTGAGTTTAATTACACCAGTCCATAGCCAAGATGATGACACTAAGTACACCCAAGAGAACACAGTAGGCAGCTTTGAGATTATTTGGTCTTTGACTTCTCATGTAAGGATCGAAGGTGTTAGCGTTGTTCTTATAGACTATTTTCTTTGCAAAACCACAGTGTTTGGGAAACAGGACACAAATAAAGCGGGGTATAACGTCTGAGAGCACTAGTGAAAAATTTTTATTTTTTTATTTTCTAATTAAATATAATTTGTAATTAAATATTGTACAATATTATATTATAAGCATAACAGTTTAAGAAAAATCTTTGTGTGTGTGTGTACCATGATGTTTTTTTTAACTTAAATTCTACATTTAATGTTCAATTTTGTCTTCAAATATTGGACTCAATTCAAAAGATTCAAGATATTTTTTTATGTTTTTGAAAGAAGTCTCTCATGCTCACCAAGGCTGCATTTATTTGATAAAAAATACAATAAAAACAGTAATACTGTGAAATATTATTACAGAATTAATAATGTTTATTATATTTATATATATATATTTATTCCTGTCATGGCAAATCTGAATTCACTAGTCATTCTTCAGTGTGAGATGCTTATTAAAAGTATTTTTTTTAAAGTAAAATTAAAATCTTGCTGACCTAACTTTTCAGTTCTCACAACACTATTTTTTCTGTGCTCTGCTTTTGTCTTATTTACGGCTCTCTCCCAGGACTTTGAATAAGGGCCACTGGCCCTTTAAAAAGACAATCAATAATGTGCAGAGTAAGCCTGAGTCATACTAGCTGGATTTTTAGCTTATGAGAATGTGTTTTCATGCGTCAGCAGACCTTAAGAACAACATCATGCCATAAAGAAACATGACTAATTAATTTTGAAGAAATTGTATTTACTCATTGGGACCAACTATTCAAACTGAAAGGGAATTTACTATCCATTGTCATATTTGTGTTGACTTTAAATGGAAACATTTTAATGATAGTGCAGGTCATGGCAGGATGAAGGACCGTTACTGGACACTAAGACAAGAAGACAAAACCTCTTCACATTTTCCAGATTCTTTGGTTCCCCGTGTCTTAAAATAAACCTGTTTCTAATCTGTGCTGAGGGAAGCCATACCATACAAAGATAATTCACTGACTGCTAAACTTGTATACATTGTGTCAGAGGAACCAAAGTCAGCTGACAATTCACCATTACTGAAGATTTTCCACTTGCATGTAAAACCTTTGTCTCTCTATGTATAATGATGGATGATTAAGTGCCCAAAATGCCCTATTCTTCTTTTTTTATTACAAACATGTTTAATTACTGCGCATGCAACTGTAGACAGTAGTTGAGCTTCTTTCTTGGCAAGAATGTGCACATGGCAGAGGTTCTGTTAGCCGTCACATGATTTTTAAAATGCCATGGCTGAAGATTAGAGAGAAATGAGACCGTTAGAAAGGCATGTGGAACCACAGATTGCATCATCGCTTAAAACCAGACACCATTAAATGCTAATAATGAATTCATGTTTGTTAGCCAACAGGGTGAATGTCACCTTTAATTGATTCACATGTGCTCTACAGTCTCAGACAGGACACACATGTGATAGCGTTGCACCTGGCATGTAACAAATTCAGCTGTTTTATTTCCTATGTAATGTGGAAGTGCAACCACCCTAGCGTCTCGTGGGAAGTTAATGTTAGTTGTTGTGGTGTGTCAGTTAGAGGAACCCTGCACATTCATCTGAACTCTGCGTGCTGAATCACAACAGAGGAACTTCTGTTAAAAGAAAGCTCTCGTAGGAACGGTCTATAAATGTGACAAGCTACTTCTGTCACTACTGAAATGCCACTCCATTTTCAGTTTTTTACATTTAGATGTTTCAATAATCATAAGATTATAACACTGTAAACTGATTATGTTGTAATATGTAATATACAATGTAATATGTTTATAAAAGTGAAGTGAAAGTGACATATATATATATATATATATATATACTATACTATACTATACTATATACTGTATATATTTAGTTTAAAGTTATTTATATAGTTATAACTATGTATATAGTTGCCATGAAATGACAAATCACCTGTTTTCAAAATATTGTAAACAATTCACGTCACTATAGTACATATCCCTTCCCACAATGAAACAAAAAATTGTGGCAAAATTACAATTTTTTTCCTAAGCTAGAATGTTACCCATTTTATTAGAAAATGTAAAACATTGGCATTAGGTGTATAATGATCATTAACTTAAACTTCAGTAATATTAAGTGTTTTACTAATGCGATTTTGTGGTGTTAGTTATATCATATGTCACTAGTCATACAGGAGTGTTGTCAAGTTGACCTGACAGCTCATAAATACCATGTTGTTTTCCTTCTACATACATGGAAAGTTGCACAAGATTGGTAGTCTGAGTGTACAAATGTGTATCTAGTTTCAAATATAACAGCTTAAAAAAACAAGTAAACAAATGAAATCACAAAAAAATAGTTATGGTGTATGCTTATTCAATAAATACAATATTTTATATAAAAACATGACAAACTATACATCAATGATCAAAATTCAGAGGAAATATTAGATTTATAAAAACTTCTGCCTCAGTTATTGATTTTATGATCTTAGGAGCAAATCAATCCAAGCATAAAAGTGATTAATTATGCTTTTACTTTTTTTACTATCCCATAATTATTCTATAAACATTAAGATGCATGCCAGTGCATGCCAAGAGGACAATCTAAAACTGTGCAATCTGTGCAGTGAATTCAGTGTTGTGAAGCCAACATGTTATTGACAAGCAACTGTTTATGTCTTAAGGCTACAGGTGACCATACTAGCCCTAATGACACGGATGTTTCTGGCTCTGTGGGCTTGGCCAATCCTCCATTCGAGACTGAAAGGCTGGAATTTACCTATCCTGCGGATGAGGTCATGCGAGGTGCAGAGGAAATGCATATTTCAAAGGAACAGGGGGGCTCAGCTGCCCCCCTGACAGACCTCATCATGTCAGACCTGGAAAGCACGCAGTGTTGTGAGAGCCATCCAGAGTCTCAGCTTTCAAAGCTTGCCGACTTTGTCCCTACCCAAGTGTACACTGAGTCCCAGTCAGTGGAGCTGATGGTAGAAAAGAGTAAAGAGCCACACAAGAAAGTAATTCCTCATATGGAGGAGGAAAGTGTTATGAAAACGCTAGAGGGAGGTTCCCTGAAAGGGAAAAATACAAAGGAGATGAATGGTGCAATAGAAGGGAAATCTTACACTGCAGGGGAAAATGAGTCGGTGAGTGACTTTGTCATAAAAGAGTCAGTCCTTCCTGTAGTTGTAGTGAATGAAAGAGAATATGAAATGAATTATCAAAATTCATTGTTGCCAGCATTGGGAGTAAGTCAAGAAGGGGATTCCGTCGCTCTTGTGTCTGAGAGTGCAATGGAAATTGTTTTTAAACCAGAAGAAAAATCGATACCAGCCCTAAATGTTAGTTTAACCGAGAATAAAGAAGCTGCAGCTGACTCTGCTACAGTGAATGATTTTAAAATGGAGGATAATAAAAGCATTCGAAGTCAGGGTAGGAGTGCTGAAGAAAAGGGAAAAAATAGTGGTGAAGAAACAATTGAGGAAAGCACTGAGGGAAAGCACAATGTTAATGCTGAAAAACTAAAGGATGATTCCAGTCAACCAAAGAAAGATGATGTTAAGAGAAACAATAATGTTGTTCCAGAGACAGAAGCATCTGTTTTAACTCCAGAGATGAAGATCCCCAAAAGTCCAAGACGAGGTGGAACTGAGTTTATAGAAACTCAACCGAGGCCACACAAAGTAGATAAACCAAAACTCCTTACAAAAGCGCAAGCAGAGAGACGTTTGACCCGAGAAGGACCAACCATCAGTCCAACCAATCATAATACTCCCTGATACAAGAGAAACTGTCATCAAGAATGTGGCAAAAAAGAGATCTACGCCACTCATCCCTGAAATCAAGGTCACATTGCCAGAAAGAGTCAAACGTGAAGAACCTGTTATTGCACCTAGAAGTGAAATTCTGAAACTAGAGCCTGAGAGAGTTATGCAATCTTTAACACAAGAAGTGGCACAGATATTTAGAAAAAAGGAAAGACAAATGGATGATGCCACTAGAGCATCAGGTGAATCAACCTCCAACAGAGCCTTAGTTATTCCAGATCTTTTGGGTGTGGCAAGGAACACTCAATCATCACCTTCTGTGGAGAGAACACAGGAAATTAAACCACAAAATCTAGAAGCAAGAGTGAGAGGTGGAGAAGAACAAGGAAGTGTCAACACTGGGCGGGGCAGGGAAGATGACAGTAATATCCCTATAATCAAGATAGCATGTGCTGATGACAACACAATCACTCTTGTACAAGAGCAAACTCACGGCCACCCCTCACTTCCTGGCATAATAATCTCACAAGATATGCCTCAAAATATTCCTCCCATTTCTGTCACAAATGCAGAAAGGCACACCGATAACAAAAAATATGACTCTGAGACTTTAGTTATTGTGCTGAAAAGTGAAAGCAATCAACATGGTCCAGTTGCTACTTCTGAGAAACCAAGAGAGCAGCTCATGTCCCAGCTCCTGAGTCCTAATATGTCTACAAAAACTCTGCCTAGTATTACTAACCAAGACCCAGATACGGTTCCCCAGCCGAAAGACACAAAAGTAGAATCTGAATCTGACAGACTTCAAAAAGACAAACCTTCCGTAGAGAAACTTACCCTAACAACCCCTGTGGGACCTACACTCCCTCCACTAAGTCCTGCCAGCTTGCGAAGGCTGATAGCAAAGAATAACCCAAACTTAGAGAATCAGGGGTCCATCTCAGCTGCATCAGTGGATGGAAGTGAGAAGAAAGGGGAAGAGAGTGGAAGAAGTACACCCACATCCACTCTGTCCTGTGAGAGTAGCCCAAAGATGAAGCGACGAGACAGTCTAACCCTAATACCCTCAGCTACCCCCGAGGAGCTGGCTTCTGGTGCTCGCCGCAAAATCTACCTCGCCAAAACCAAGTCTGAAGATGAGGGATCTGACACACAGGGTAAGAGGGACAGTCCGTATATGTCGCCCAGTCAGGCTCGCAGGGCGGCTTTTCTGCAACTTCAAAGTGGGCAGCAAACACCACCCACAGAAAGACGTTCGCCATTGATGGCCCGACGCAAGGTCTCGCTGGAGGTGCCGAAACCTAAGGAGGAGATGGCAGAGGTGACAGACAGCACAAAGACAGAAAGCAAACCAGCAGAAAAGGAGAAGCTGGACCCCTTCAAAGGTAACACGTGTATTTTTATACTGGTTGATTGTTGTTGATTGCAGTTATTCTAGCAGGAACCTTTCATATCTATTGAAAAGATTGTCAAACCTGCACAAGAAATAACTAACACTTATGTTAATTGTCCAATAGTTATTGACCAATACTGATAATATCAAAACGTAGAATATGCCTGAGGTGACAGGTTCAGATCCCGGACAAGCCCCCAATTTTTGATACCACTGAAGCTTGACACCAACATAAGAAGCCATTAAAATATTATATATATACTGTATATATGCATGACATTGGTTATTTTTAGGCCTTGGTTATTCTCCTACTTTCTAAGCAAGTGTTCTCATTTTGCACTGTTCAGACATTATCATGTTGACACCAAGACGTAGGGGGACGTCTGATATGGGGGAAGAGTAAACACTACATATATTTACCTTGTTGCCTCTGTCAAGTTACCCCTCTTCCCATTCAGCTCCTCAGGTTATCCGCAAGATTAGGGGAGAGCCCTTCTCAGATGCATCAGGCCACTTGAAGCTGTGGTGCCAGTTTTTTAACATTCTTAGTGACTCCATCATCAAGTGGTACAGAGACGAAGAGGAAATTGTAGAGATGGAAAGACGGTAAATCCCCCTGCAATCTTTCAACACAGCCAAAAAACCTAAACCAAGCTTAAAACAACAGGGTAAAAAGACAGTGAGATTTCAGGTTAAAAGTTACTGTTGATAGAAAAATCCTAATGCAGTATATATGGAAAAACATAAAAAGCAACTTGGAAAAGTTTATTGATCCAGTACCTTACAGGCATTTTTCTACATATTTGAACAAATGCCCGACATGTTGACATATAACAAAGATTCCGCTATGACAGTGTGCATATTTTACTGCTTATTTTACCATAACTTTTAAGGCTGTAAACCTGAAAAGTTATTAGCAAGATTGTTTACTGCTTTGTGGACTTGTCATTCACTTACTTGTATTTGACCATGAACACCACAGCTGTTACTGGTGAGGCTCTACTCAGAGACTATGTAACCCAAGACTGCTCAATTGCACCATCAGGGGATATTAAAATCTAAATTTGTTTCTCACAGTGCTGTATCAGCACAGTGACGCCGAACTCGCTCGCACGCATATACCCTGAAATGCGTCATCTGTGCTTGTGTTTGTAACACACTGCCCTCAAGTGGCTGTAAGTTTGTGACACTTTCCATTAATGGAGCATAAAATAAGGTTGTAAAAAAGTGTACAAGTATGTATATGTGTATGTGCGTATGTGTATATGCATATAAGACTAATAACTTCTTCAACTTTTTATGCTTGTTTCATTTACTATGCTTTTACTCTATAATGTACTTTAATGCTTTAAAGTGTATTAGGATTTCAGTGTATTTTGAATAATTGAAAAGTGCCTTTGATTACATTTAATTTACATATCTTCCTCTCTCTCTCTCTCAGTGCTGGGGATGAGAGTCCAGTGGCCCTGGCCATAGCCCAGGCTTCCAGCAGAGACTGTGGAGTATATGGCTGCTCAATCAAGAACGAATATGGGACTGATATCACAGATTACTTACTCAGCGCAGACAGTAATTTATAACTCATTGGTCCATTGATAAACAGAAATCTGTTAATGTATTATTTTTTTATGTTCACTTTGACATTGTTTCTTTTTTGGGCAGTCCTGGCAGAATTTTTCTTAAGGGAAGATTTAGAAGGTAAGACTTCTGGAGAAAATCAAACGTGTCAATTGCTAATTATACTTCAAGATTTGTTATGTTTACCTACATTGAATTTTCTATGCTGTATTTCCATCATCTCAGTTGGAGAAGAGATTGAGATGACACAAATGATGTTCACCAAAGGCCTAGCAGACTCGGGTTACTGGGGTGATAAATTATTTGGTCGCATCATGACAGCAGAGGTTCAGATTGGAGAGGGATGCATACACAAGACCTGCAGGACAAAGGTCATCTATGGTTTGGACCCTGTCTTTGAGTCAGGCTGCACATGCATCACTAAAGTAAGAAACCCCATCGCATATGGGGCCAAGGAGGACAGCAACCTGGCCGAGAGAAATCTAGATATCACCAAACAGGTTAGAGTCTTAGTGGATCTCAGTTTACATTATATTCAATTTATACTGACACAGCAAAAACTATAAAAAGGAAACATTTGGAAAAGTGGTTATTTATACTGCCATGCTCCAAAAAGGACCATAAGTATCATAAAAGTAGTCAAGGTGGTCAAGGTCCTTTATTTGTATTTGTACCTTATTTGTATTTTTTTAAACTTTTACATTACATGATTGATCATGATGTTCAGTCATTAGCACACAAGTCATACATAAATTTTTTGATACTCTTGTTTTTATGTTCTTTGTGGATCTTGTAATTTAATTGTATAGAAAAATAGAAACTCATGTATTTTTACAACAGTGATTTTCAGTTTATATATATTTCAAGTAAAAGTTTTTTTGGGGGGGGTTTTATCCTCAGGACTGTAAAATCCAAAACACCGTTCGGGAGTACTGCAAAATTTTTGCAGCTGAGGCCAGAGTGATCGAGAACTTTGGATTCTCATTAGAGTAGGTCATTTCTAATGCATTTGGCAACAAATAAGAGATAATGTCAGAATGATCTAATGTCAGTCTTCTTTGCTTCTCTGAATCATTTCAGAGTCATCCCCCTTCATCTGATGTATCGACCTGCCAATACAATTCCATATGCAACAGTAGAGACTGATCTGAATGGTGTGTATGTGAAGTACTGTCTGATGGACAGCACAGGAACACTGAAAGCCAGAGCCACCTCTGAGGTGGAACTGAAGTGTTGCACTTTCCAGCACTGGATCCATCAATGGACCAATGGAAACATCCTGGCTACCCGGTTAGAAGGTAAAGGGATATTTACTTCACATGTACTTAAGTTGTTAAGTACTATATTTTAAAGTATTCCAAAATATATAAATATAATAGTATAAAATAAACTCTTGTGTGTTTCAGGAGTCGATACAAAGATTACAAGCATTGAAATTGTCACTAAGTCTAAAGGGTTGGTATATTTTACTTTGAGATTATAATGTTTACCCATTTTCTGATATTTCCACTTCTTCTTCAGTTTTATTTTTTTTTCTTCTTCTTGGACAGACTAATCATTGCATGTCTCCTGCAGGTATCAAGGCCTCACAGATAAAGGATCTCCAAAGCTAATCGAGCAGTTCATTACTCAACATCAGTGTAATTACTACTGTGGACTTTTGGGTCTAAGACCCTTAAAGCCAATAGAATCTCTACAACAGCCTAAAATAAAGACCTCCAGGAGCCCTCTACTGGCCCGGAGGGGCGTAACAAGCTCATCCAGCCCTCAGCTTCAGAAGAAAGGAACTAGCCCACAGTCCACCAGGAAAGGCACGTCTAGTCCCAAAGTGGTTAAACGGACAGGTGAAGCTGGGGAGAGCAATTCCACCACCAAACACAAAGCTGTGGAGGTCCCAAAAACTGTCAGGATGAGGTAGAAAGAAGAACTAGAGCTCTTGGAAACAACATCAAAGAAATGTCTATAGCTTCTGTTGTACAGGGAAAAAAAATGCTTCCTGTAAATGGATTCTGTCTATTGTCTTTGCACATAGTGTTTAAAATGCAACAAATAAGGATTTAATAGCAATATAGATACAAGGATGGTAAAGGGGTGAATGACCAGAGGTGTTTGGCCAATTGTAATATTACTGTGAACTGCTTTGCAGCTATACATCACCATCAATACCTCCTGAGAGAAACTTAATTTATTTTTAAGAGCTGAATTAAGGATATCCCCTTATTAAGACTGAAGAAAATACTAAACCCGGCTGCCTGTAGATGGATGAACAATGTTTTCAGATAGACTCTGGAACTTTGTTAGGATTTATTCAAATGTTCCTATGTCAAGTTTATATGGCTGAGGAACCGTGAGAGAGGGACTCTTCAAGGATTCCTCAAACATCTGTGATGTATGTGTCTCAGCTGTGTAGAAATGCAGCTTTTTCTGTAGCTGTTGCTGGGGTGCTTTTTATAGTGGATTGTTCTGCTTTTAAGGAAATGGCTGTTAATCTGCAACACCAGTGCACCGATATTGGTTGTATATGGGCAAAGGATTAGTGTCATAATCAATGCAGATGTGTTTTTATCTTAAATGTGTCTCCTAGAAGAGGAGAAATCATGTGGTTTATTGTCACAGTAAAGCCATTTACCACTGACCTTTCAGACTGTTCATGCGTCATCTATCTCTGGAACCCTCACACAAATGAACTATATATATTTTATACTAACATTCTAAAGTGTGTTGTCAGATATTAATAGTTTTATTTAGCAAGGATACATTAAACCGACCAAGAGTGACAGTAAAGGCATTTATAATGTTACAAAAGATAATGCTGTACTTATTGAACTTTCTGTTGATCAAAGAATTCTGATAAAAATGACCACAGTTTACACAAAAATATTAAGCAGCACAAGATGAAAATTTAGCTTTGCCATCATAGGAATACATTTTAAAATACATTCAAGTATAAAACAGTTATTTTAACAATTTATTTCACAATATTACTGTTTTTGCTGTATTTTTGAGTAAATAAAGCCTTTGTTAGAATAAGAGACTACTTTCAAAAACATTCAAAAATCTGACTTAACTCAAAGCTTTGAATGCTCAATCTTTACAGGTTTTGATATTTTGAAATGTATGTTCATTGAAAATAACCACAATAAATGTAGCTAGCTAAGCGTTTACCCCATTCAAAAGATTTAGTAACCATTATTTAGCAAAAAAGGCTCATGCTGACTGCAAAAACGAACTCATAAAATATCCATGGAGTACTTGTTTAGATGTATATGAAAGGTGGAGTACTTGTTTAGATGTATATGAAAGGTTACACCACAGATAGTATATATGTGATGTGTAGCTATAAGATGGTAGGGTTGAGGGATTGGCGTTACAGTTG
Organism: Ptychobarbus kaznakovi; assembly: GCA_027422405.1. Classification (NCBI taxonomy): domain Eukaryota; kingdom Metazoa; phylum Chordata; class Actinopteri; order Cypriniformes; family Cyprinidae; genus Ptychobarbus; species Ptychobarbus kaznakovi. The sequence continues at coordinate 12,830,151 of CM049809.1, forward strand.
TTTGTAGTATGCATTTTATGTGCAGGTTGCATTGTGTTGCAATTCTTTATTTTGTTAGCAGGGAAAATGCAAGCTTCATTCCCCGGCGGGAATTGCATCATATCTCCTGTTTGCCTCAGAAGAGCAGAACCTTATTGGTGCTTTACTCCTTGTATGCAAATTCACAGCATAATGTCAGCAAAACACTGCATTACATCAATAGACAGAACAACACATGTTAATTACAAAGTTATAACAGAACATACAAATTGACCACACATATTTTACAGCATAAAAATTGTTGCACATGCATAGTGCCAACACTTATTTTTTTCAACTATAAAGAAATTATGTATGAATAGCTAAATGACCAAATTAAATCAAACATACTATGCACATACATTAACTTAAAATATATTTCAAAATGTGTGAATTTAATAAATAATGTCATTATATTTAGTTCAGAGGTGTTTTCTGCATTGTTACCTATTGGCCAAACTACAGGCAAACAGGGTCCTGATAGAGACCACAACAGTTTGCAAAATAAATTGTTGCATTTTTCACTCCACTCCAGGACCCCTCGAAAGAAATTGTTCCATTGTTGACAGTGCTGCAAACAAACAACCATTTTTATATTGATGTGGTCTAAATAAATATTTCCCAGATTAAAGCACAAGTTCACCCAAAACTGAAAATGTACTCATCCTTAGGCCAATGAATCCTCTGCAGTGAATGGGTGCCGTCAGAATGAGAGTACATGTAGCTCATAAAAACATCACAATAATCCACAAGACTCGAGTCCAAAATCCAACAACATATTAGCTTAGAACTGTTTTTGTGTGTAAACAGTGCTTGATGATATTTCTCTTCTGAATAAAACAATACAACTTTTTCACTGAAAAAAGCAATATTATGATGGAGGACTTGTTATCACAGCTTTTCACTTCTGATGTTAATAGATGGACTGGAGTCATGTTGATTACTTGTGGAGTATTGTGATGTTTTTATCAGCTGTTTGGACTCTCATTCTGACGGCACCCATTCACTGCAAAGGGTCCATTAGTGAGCAAGTGATTTGATGCTAAAATTCCTCCAAATCTGTTCTGATGAAGAAGCAAACTCATCTACATCTTGGATGGACTAAGGATGAGTATATTTTCAGCAAATTTTTCATTTTGGGGTAAACTATTCCTTTAAACATTTCAATCCAGAGTGCTTTCAGATCACTACAATCAATGCAACAATATTCTCTTTCCTTACCTTTTGAAAAGATCATAACAGCAAGTTTCAATGTTAGGTATTGTGGTATTGAAGTCTGAATTTTGAAACAGATCCACACAGTCCAACGGAGGAACGAAAAGTATACCTACAGGCAGAACAATGCTAAACTTAACTCAATATCAGATCGTACTTAATCAAAACCACCAGATGTGGGCTGTGGCAAAGTAGTTAATCAGTGCTGGTTACTGAGATTAGGTTAAAGGTTTGAACCTAGCAAACGGCAATTCATAAACCATCACTGTTCTGTTTTTGAGCAAGGCTTCATAGAGACTGTCTATTTAATGTGCAATGTAAGCTGCTTTGACTAACAATGTCTGCTAAATTAACCTAATGGTGTGTGGTGATTTACATTTATGCATTTAGCAGACGCTCTTATCCAAAGCGACTTACAGTGTATTCAGTATATACATTTTTTATCAGTACATGTGTTCCCTGGGAATTGAACCCACAATCCTTTTGCGCTGCTAACGCAATGCTCTACCACTGAGCCACAGGAACACATGAAGCTGTGATGAAGCTGTTGTGTTGGTAAAACATTAAAACAGATTTTAATAATTACATATTGCTTACCAGCAACACAGGCATTGATCAGGGAAACACATGTGCCTGTGACCAAGGCTCTGAGCACTAAAGTAGATATGACATTCTTCTTTGGTGGACAAATAGAGGCTATGGAATAATAATAAAAAAACATTAAATCATTAAATGATATGTTATAAAAATTGGTGATACTGAACAATGGTAAAAAGAAGTCATAAGGCACGTTATTAGCACTAAAAGCATTTAAAGGCAGGGTAAGCAAATTCTGGAAGCCAATGTTGATATTTGAAATCACCAAAACAAACACGCCCCCACCCCAAAAGGGTCTCGCCCCTATTTTGATAGATCCGCCCCACATATACGTAGCCTACGCAACCCAGGCAACGATTAGTTCTGTGAAACATAAGGCACTTTTCCACCGAAATTACCTGGAAAAATATGTCCCAGGAACTTTTTTCCCCCAGACCTGTTGCTGTCTGCGTTTTCATCGCGGTCTAAGTACCGAGAAGATTAGAGAAGATTAGGCAAATAGTCTGGTGACTAATTTAACGTTAGGTCTACGCGTGTTTCTCAATAACAAGTACGCAAATTTCGGACTTGCATACTCGGTAGTTCGGACTTCACGATTTAGACTCGGGAGTGTGAGCTCCTGCGGACGGAACGACGCAAGTCCGGTAATTCTGCAAACAGCAGCGTACTTGACAGCATCAGTCAGCTCGCCTCGGCTACTGCAATCTTCCTCACTGTATTTACAGACGAGATATATCAAACACCACTGCCTCTTTTCATTTTTCATTTAAACATATTAATAGCCGCAAAAATGTAGTTCAGGGAACGTACATATATTACAATGAAACAAAATATTATATCAAAAATTGCCTGTTTTAATTTTAATTTTAACATATCAATATAACAGTAGAATAAAGACCAAAGATATGTTAGATTTACCAAAAACGAATTATATCTTATGTTTAACCACTACAGAGACATCAGAGCCAGCGGTAAATGTCAGAAGGACTAGCCGAGGTTATGCTCCTCTCTTCGGGATACATGAGCATTGAGCGCCCGGTGATCGCGTGGAGCTCACGTCTCCGAGCTCGGCGAAACACATTTTCTCCGAAATAGGCGGCAAAACACATTTTTTATAAATAAACCGCAGATTTGAGTTTTAAACAACTACATTCTCGCCTGAAATACACGCGTCCAGTGTAGGCAGACTTTAGCTGTTGCGGCGCGGCACGTCCGGTGTAGACACGGTGTTACTCACCTATCGAGAAGAAACAAAGCAACCTCGGCGTCCGATCGCAGGCCTTCCGCTCCTTGAGTTCTCTCCAGCGCTGGAAAGCTGATCCGATCCGATATTTACACGTGTTCTACTTCTTGCCTTATCGTTCCGCAGACATTTTCCTCTTTTGTTTTTTATCCGCCATCTCTATCTTTCTGTCACTCGGCTCGGCTGTTCACTGAACATTGCTCCATATCATGAGTAGACACGCCCCTTAATGCTGATTGGCTACAAGTTTGTTTTGGTACTCGGCCCTGACTCAGTTTTCTAAAACGTTTTTTGAAAAATTGCTTACCCTGCCTTTAAGCACACTTCAAACAAGTGTTCTGAATTGATACTCACACAGGCCTCCAATCACAATACCAAGAGAGCTGAAATTAGCAAAGCCACACAGTGCATAGGTGCAGATGACTTCTGATCGAACCTGCAAGTAGTTTGGGCAACATGCTTTTCAGATTATGCATTTGACTATTTATTATGTTTATTAACTGCATATTTATACATAATTTGATGAGACGTTACATAAATACTTACTGAGATCCAATTTTTATCTACACCATCTTTTAAAATGCCATTAAGTCTGTTGTTTTTGAGCACTGACAGCTTCTCATAGGCTACAAACTCATTGAGGAAGAGTTTAGTGCCAATAAGTTTAGCCACTGTAAAAGACTCATCGTATGGAATTCCCATCATGAAGGCCACCGGCATAAACACGTAGGAGCAGATCAACTGCGGAGTTGAAGGTAACAACACTTTTAAAACACTTTTGAATAGAACGATTTGTAGGATGATGATTATGACTCTTTCCTTTTGATGTAACATGCATTGAAGTACATTACCATTCAAAGGTTTGAGGCAGTAAGTTTAGTTTTTTGATGAAGAAGAAGAAATTTATATTTTTTTCGAGCAAGGATGCATTCATTTAAACAAAGCTGACAGTGAAGACATTTATGATGTCACAAAATATTTCTATTTCAAATAAATGCTGTTCTTTTTAGCTTTATCAAAGAATCCTGAAGTAATGTATTGCAAATTCCACAGTTTTGTGAAGACTGAAGTAATGGCTGCTTAAAATTCAGATTTGCCATCACGTGAATAAATGATTTTTAAAATAAATTCAAATAGAAAACAGTTAGTTAAATTGTAATAATATTTCAGAAAATTATTGTTTTACTCTATTTTTGAATGCAGCCTTACTAAGCACAAGAGACAAAAACAATAAAACGTCTTTCTGACCCCAACCTTTTTTGAACTGAGGGTTCACGTATATATTTACATGTATATAAATTATCTTGAATACCAAAAAAGCCACACAGGAGTGGACAATACACACCTCAAAAGTGACTTCTGGGTATCCCACCATCCCTCCCAACCATCCCAGAGTAGCATTTATGAAGTCCAAAATGGCAAGGAAAGCAATCAAGTTAGCAGCGATGTTGGCCACAAGTCCTATTGATGCAGATGCGCCACCGCTGACAGCTTCCAAGACATTCTGTTCACCACTGAACACACACACAGAGAAAAACAACAACATTTGAACATGCAACATACAATCTTTAGAAACCTAAAGTTCATATTCAACAGGAGAACCCACCCGCCATCAACTTTAATCTGACTCTTAGATGTGAACTTGCTCTTTTCAGTTTCAGGGTAGGACAATTTGGAGATGGCTAAAGCACATGGAGCAGCCATCACTGATGCAGAAATCAGAGACGAGGCATCAATCTGTGTGGAGGAGATGTATTATCCCTTAGAGAAATGAACAAACTGCAAACTAAAGAACGAAACATTCCAGCTTTTCATTTTATAATAAAAAGAAGTACAGGTTGTCGTACCCCAAATGAGATGAATGCACCCATAACACTTCCTGCAATGGTGGCAAATCCTCCAGTCATGACAGCATGAATCTCAGATTTGGTCATGTCCTTCAAATAAGGACGAATCAAGAGCGGCGCCTCTGTCTGGAAAAAATAAATTACAACATTATGACAGAAATGAGCTACAATCAATAATGTAATAATCATCAATGCTATAATGCTTTGTCCCAAAATTGTGTTAAAGGAGCTTCTCCTTCCACAAACTGATGCACATATAAATTTGTCATGAAATGCTTTAAGACATTTGATTTTTTTAATAATTCTGTGCATTATAGGAATGATGACAGAATATTACCTGACCAACAAATATGTTCCCTGCCACACTGAGAGTCTCTGTAGAGGAGGTTCCCATCGTTACCTGCATTACCCAGGAAATCTTGGCATAGAAAAACACATTATTAATACATCCATATGAAGAACATATCTTGAAAGCCTCATAGGTTAAATTAATACAAGACTGGACATTTCACTTTTACCTTTGTGATGATCCATTGCATCACACCCAGGTAGTACAGCACTGACATTACACTGCTGAAGAACACCACTATAGGCAGAGCCTGTGAGCATTGAGCAACATTCACAAGTAAAAATAAACCCATCCATACTTTTCATGTCAAGTATGTGCCATTACAAACCTGGAAAGCAAATATGTTGTCAATGAGGTCTCCAAACACAAATGACGAACCAGCTTTCGTGTAGTCCAGAAATATCTAAAAAAGAAAGAAAGACATGATTTAGAACACGGAAGCCATATCAAATTCTGTTACTCTTGCTCTCCTGAAGTTTAAATAATCAATCATTATTGTTTTGTTATAATAAGTTACCACAGATTGTAACACATTAACTTCATTCAGAGATATATTTCAAGTAATGGACATTGTATTAGTTTACACAATACAGAGGTGTTCAAATGTCTATGAAAACGCTCCTGTTTTGCATTTTTCTAATTTAATACAAATCATAATAATGATGTTTATATTATACCTGAACTTGCTTTCCAAGCCATTCAAATGCTGCAAGACCAGGCTCTGTCCTAATGATGAACAGGCCAATGGCAAACTGTAAACCGAGTCCCCAGAAGACTGTCCTCCAGTTCACCTAATCAGAATTCAATGCAAACAACATTTTCGTTAACAACCACACTAATTTAAACAATGTTAATTTGGCATATACAACTGTCTCATTCTTGGGAAATGATACAGGTAGGTGTAACCTCAACAATCTGATAAGGTTTGTAGGACATCCAAAGTCTAAAAATATATATATATATTGAGATAAGCACATTCAACAAAACATGTGTGCAGGAATGTGTGTTTTATTACTCACTGCGGTTCTGTGTGCAGAGAAGAGAAATATGGCAATAATGAATAGACAGACACCGCAAAAGAGATGAGCTGCTCTGGGCGCTTTCGTGTGTCGATTGCCAGCCATGCCACCAGCAGTCCCACCACAATTACTATGAACACCCTGCAACATACAGAGATGCATTGTCAGGGTTGTGGACTTATTTCTGGCCACTAGAAGCCCCCTCTGCCTTTGTGTTGGGTTTCAGTATCTGTTCTTATTATGTATAATAGTTGTCACCTGTGCCTTGTTTTTGGTTGTGTATTTAAGCCACCCTTCTCCTGAGTACTTTGCTCAGTGTTTCCCATGCCATGACCAAGTCTAGGTCAGCCTCATGCCCTGCTTAAACAGGTTTTCTTTGTGAATTTTTTTTAAATGCCTTTTGGATTTACTTTGTAGACCTATTACTTTTTGGAAGCATTGTCATTTCTTTAGTTTTTAACTCCTGAGAACTTTTTGAATGCTTTATGTATTTACTTTGTGGACCTATGGATTTTACTTTTTGGAAGCATTGATATTTCTTTTGTTTTTGAATGGATTCCTGTGAACTTTTTGTATGCCTTCTGGATTAACTTTGTGGACTTTTGGGATTTGCTTTTTGGAACTGTTGTCAAACCTTTTAGCACTATTGGAAAATGTTGTGCTGACTTTCTAGATTTATATGAATTTAAGGAGTTTTTGCGAAAGACAACAGCTCTGTAATGGCGCTCTAGTCAAACGCATTCAAAACACTGTAGCCTAATGTAATCTATTAACTACGCACAGCGGCCAAGTACCATGTTATGCCATAAATTATTTTAAAAGACTGAATTTGTATTTAACCTAATCACATGTTTAATAAAAAGACATTTTAAGTTTAATAATGCCGCATATCCACGATAATTCAAACAACTAACAAATTATGCAGCGAGCAAAGAACATTACATTTTCAAATAATAGGCTATAATAATGAATTCAGTCTAGTTTGACACAAAAAAAGCTTGAGTTATAATAAGTGAAGCTGTCTGCAGTGTGTGATGAATGAATATCTTATTTACATTGCATGTACATCTGCACTCTGTTGTTTCTGATGAGAGAATTCGCCAATTAAGTGCATAATTCAGTCAGTGAGCGCACGCACTGCCCAAAACTTCATTAAGTAAAATTCCCTTAAACAATAGAAATATTAAAGAAATAAATATTGAGCTAAAATGACAAAAGCACAAACATATATATCGTTCTCATAACTCTGTATTCAGTAATTTGTATGTTCATCTATAAGAGTTTGGGCTGTTTAATATTAGGATTTTGTCTAAAATCCCCCACCGTGGCCCCGCCCCACAACATCAAGCCCCGCCTCCCAGCTCCCCCCAGAAAAAAACATGTTCCCACGGCTATGAGTGCATAGAGTCAAAACATCAAACATCAATTTTGTGACCTTCAAAAACTCAAGTGGCTAACAAGTTGCTATTTAAGTACATAGCTCACATTGATGTGCTAGTTGTAACCATGAGTAGCAACGTTGTCAGCAGTAGGCTAACAAAAACACTTCTAAAATACCAGAGGGAATGGTTCTCTTCTGAACAGATCTTTTAGTCACATCCAAGCCATTCCAACTAACTAAGTATATACACAACAGTGCAAATATTTCGGGTCAGTAGGACTTTAAAAAAATATTTCCTTATTACCAAGGGTGCACTGCATTGATCAAAATGATAGCAGTGACATTTAGAATGTAACAAAATATTCCAATTTCACAGCACAGCTTATTTCAACATTGATAAATTACATTTTAAAATGTATTACAACAGAAAGCAGACATTTTAAATTATTTCACAATATTGCTGTTTTTACTGTATTTTTGATCAAATAAAGTGCAGCTTTGGTGTCCATAAGAGATGTCTTGCAAAAACTTAAAAAATAGATCATAAATCCTAGAACAGTAGTATATTAAAGTGTCAAACTCACCACTTTATCCATCTGATATTGGACTTAAAACACCTTTGCACGGGTTTCAAGAACTTCCTTATGCTGTCACCCTTGTACTTATTCACCAGTTCACACACGAGGATAAACACCCCCAGACAAGTGAGGACAACCAAAGCAAGTGCCCTCTGGAAGTTTAAATAGCATGCAGCAATGAAGTATGCCAAAAAACCTGCAATTTAAAACACAAAAACATACTGAACATTGTTTACTTGAGAAGCGACTCACCATATCAACATGTTCAATTAAAAACAATTATAGATATGAAAATATGTTACCAGCAGCAAGTATTCCCAAAGCAATGTATTTTAATATTTTGGAGTGTGTCTTACAGAAGGTCTCTGTGGCCGTGATGGGTATGCATGCTTTGCTGTGGGGAACAATGAACACATATATAGATAAAGATCTTGCACATGTGAAGTTTTACAGCACATGATTGACAGAATTGAGATTAACAGAATCTAAACATTTACATTTTTGTCTATATTTCTTAGTTAGAATGACATTATGCAATTTCAAAGGAATCTCATTTCCAAATAATGTGATAATGAAATCTGAATGACGTTGTATTTACAGATTAGATTCACAACCGCACCTTAAGCATGATTTTGACTCCTTTTCTGACTCCTCTTTGTCACTGTCACTCAGGTCATCTGTTAATTTATCCTCCTTAAGAACAGAAAAAAATCAAGATTTTAAACTTGTTATCATTTTATAGAACACTTCCTGAAGCCTACCTTCACGAATGCTGGATTGTCCACACCTTGTTCATTCCCATACGCGACGGTTGTCAACTGTATATCTTCTTTGTCCGCTGTAAAGAAAATATCAGAAAACTTTTTACCAGCTCGAATGAACCTTGATCCAACAATTCCTCAGGAGCTGCAGGTTTCAAAACACGTCCGTTTCCACATTTCATCCAAACAATTATTAACTACTACCCACAAATACGAAACCAACACCTTCTTTATATAAACCATGTAAAAAAAAAAAATCCTGTTCAAATACAAGCTTGAATAAATCTCAAAAAAATGGAGAGGTAAATAAATGGCTTACTCATTCTGAGTTCTCTGTGACAACTGCTGGGTCTTGAACCTTGAGCTGGGATATATATAATCACTTGGAAATCTTATCATTAATTAACTACATACTAATGTGCTTTTATTTAAGACAATTGCACGTTGCTATCAGATTGCTAGTGTGGGATGACTACACTGAGTAGTCATGAAACAGCATCTTTTTATCATTTATTGCAATGAAGCTCCTCCTTATTTCCAGAGGCAACAAGATACAATGTGTAGAAGAAAACAAACTATCAGGAATAAAAATTGAAACGTGATGAAGGGCCTGCAATTCTATGTCCGTCCCAGAGGCAGAGTCACATGCTGAACAGGTGCCCGAGAGGAGGGGCCTGTATTATCATTCATACATTCATATATGACATATGAGAGCTCAATGACCAATCAAAACTAGCCTGATGACCAATTCAACCCTGATAGCTGATACAAAAACACAATATGTGACCCTGGACCACAAAACCAGTCATCACGGTCAATATTTTTGAAATTGAGATTTATACATCAAGATAGGCCGAGATACAACTATTTGAAAATCTGGAATCTGAGGGTGCAAAAAAATCTAAATATTGAAAAAATACCTTTAAAGTTGTCCAAATGAAGTTCTTAGCAATGCATATTACTAATCAAAATTAAGTTTTGATATATTTACGGTAGGAAATTTACAAAATATATTCATGGAACATAATCGTTACTTAATATCTTAATGATTTTTGGCATAAAAGAAAATCTATCATTTTGACCCATACAATGTATTGTTGGCTATTGCTACAAAATAGACCCGTGTACACATGACTGGTTTTGTGGTCCAGGGTCACATATAGAACTGTCCTTTAAAAGAATTTTCAGATTTAGTAGGTCTAGTATATTGTAGGCAGCAATAGGGTCATGTTTGGATTCACAGGACAGTATTTTTACCAGTGGGCCCTGTCCTGGTTCTTATAAATATATTCAGTATATCATAGAAGACTTTAATGGCACCTGGTCACAAAAAAGCAGATTTACATGTATCATTTAACATGAAATACATAATTTAAAACAAAATTAGTTTACAAAAACATCAGCCTTACACAAGTAGAGCACTAGATGCCACTGTTGCACATTGTAGACTAGAGTATGATTCAGTTTTCTGCCTGAATTCAGAACACATCATTAAAAAAAAACACACTGGCAGCAATTTCAGCATATACTACTCCTATTAATATATGGAGAGTTATTATTCTCCAATTATTAATTTATATTAATCATATTAACTTTTTTTCAAAACGTACTAATACATTTACTCAAATGCATGATGTGACTGTAAGGTTGTCATTGCACAATATCCAGCTTTAGATACATTGGATTTTATTTTATTATTAAAATTATGTAAAATGTAGAGCTTGTCTGACCCTAAACTGAAGTTTTATGACGGTATCTCCTTAGAATGCTTTGCAGAATTAATAAATGAAATGCAACCATTAGACAATATGTGAAATATGACTGTTTTCATGGAAACTCATAAAATTAAATGGTGCCTAATGCCATTTAGTTAACACAAGATGACGCAGACTTGCAGCTTAATAGACTGCAGTGTGCATCACTGCATTTTATTGAAGGTCTAGTGTGTACAAAGCACATTAACAGATATTCATTAAGACATTTTATGTGCTTTGCTAGAGCAAGCAGTCATGACTCACTAATATCAACCAAGTCTTTCCAGAACCGTTTATGTGTCCTCTTCACAAATTGAATGTATTGTTATTTAATTTTCTGCATAATCATTCTCATCAAATTAAAGTTTTTTTTAATGGCATTTATGGTTCAATTAACTTTCCAATGTACAAAAGATTCTTCAGATTATTAAAATGATCTTAAATGTGATTTATTTATTTATTTTATAAAAAAAAGTTTTAGAAAAACCCCTTTAGGAAACTTTAAAATGTATTTTATCTTTGTATGTAGTTATAATGTATGTATGTCCTCATTTGTAGGTTGCTTTGGATAAAAGCGTCTGCTAAATAACTATATGTAAATGTAAATAATATGAAGTTAGTGTATTAAAAAAATCATCATAATTTATTATCATTTGACCTCTGTTTCTACTATATCAAAGGCAAGGGAATTCATATGGTTTTATTCCGCCTACACATGTATTTGCACAATAAGTAGGGCTTTTTATTCAGGAAAAGACCAGCAGGCCTAAATGTTTTATAGATGGTTTCATCGGGCGGACGCGCCCGGACCGAAGAAACAGCATTTTTTCAAATTCAAGGTCAGTGTTAGGAGTGTCACTATTTTGTGCAGAAGGCATATTTAATAGTGGAACTGTCATGAAGAATCACAGAAGAATGTGATGAGTTTTAAACTAGAAGAGTCAAAAAATTGATGTATTTTCATTATTGTTGGAACTTTAAACTATTTCTGAAATCAATTCATTTCAGAATTGAACTGCTCATTCAACACTTATTCTCAAGGGATGGGTGTTTTGATAACTCCAGTGATTAGGCTAATAAATACACGTGTTATCTGCACAAGTTAACCCCAACCTTTATCTTGGCAGTTTCTTCAGAAAGAAAATGTTTTTTTTTATCAGTGGATAAAATGTGTTTGCACCTGTCAAAGTCTGAACCTCAGTTTAACCTTCTATCTAATCTTAAGTAAGACCACCAGTGTTGTCAAAAAATTTAAAAATGTCAAGTTTAAGATTGCAAATATTGTGCATTGACATGATATAATCTAAGGGTCCTATTTTGGTTACTTTCTAATCTAGCTAAAGGCTATTTTTTAAGAGCCTAATTCAAAAAGACTTTGTAGGCTAATAATGTTTATTTTAAAAAACTATCAATCGTTCGACTTTTTCTAGAAATGTAGTTTGTTGTTCCATACAATAGGTATAAACGAACACCCGTATTAGCACGCAATATAAATATAGTTGCTCTTTTATTGTTGTTTGAAGAGACATCTCTATTTGTCTGTGGTCGAGCCTATACAGCATTTTTGAGCATCGTAGGCGCTTTTGCGTCTTCTAAAATGATCGGAGATGCCGTCCAAACTGCTGTCTATGTAGGCAGCTTCTCGGGATTTGAGTCACGGCCCGTGTGTGGCGTTGAGCGGGGTCTACGCGCACACAGGAAGGGGAGAGAGCTGTTAGCTAGCAGACAGCAGGCAGCTGTAAACAACTCACTTTTAGAAACCTCACAAATCAATCATACCTTACGTTGACTTGCTCATCCCTTTGCATGGATTTTGAAAGGTTGCTATAAAACCGCGTTTGGCTGTATATACCCGCAGACTGTTCTATTATTACCGCGGGTTTGCGTTATTTACAGAGCTGGGATGCAAGCAGCTAGAGAAGCGCGCACCCGACTGTACAGCTAACGTTAACGCTTCTGTCAATGCGATCCGCTTCACTTTCTTCATAGATACTCTCTCATCTGTATTAACATTATAAAACATATATAAAATGACAGGTCGTGTGTAATGGGGTGAAGTAGTACTAATTTGACCGTGAGCAATATTTTTAGAGGGGTTTGTTAGCTTGGCGAAGGTCTGTTTTCCCTATTAGCATTTAAGCTAACGCTAGCTCTTTTAACATCCTCGTACGAAAAAGCTCATAACTTTTGATAAATGTTATGTTTTATTTACGTAACGCCTTTAAAAAGGCGTACTATCGGTCTAAAACAAATTCTCCGATAATTGTAATGTTAAATTAATTTAGGCGAGAGTGACAGGCTATCTTAACTTTACTACGGTAAATTTGACTGGCTAAAACAGTTTAGTTGCCATATGCAGTATTGTAATGTTAAAAAGCTTAGAATGGAGTCAGTGTTTCCATAAACAAGTATTTGAGCTGGCTGGACCAGTATTATGAAAGTTCCTGGAAATGTCAGTGCAATGCAGATGAAGGAGCGCAACAGAAAAACTGATGGATACCAAAAACTGCTGAGATGAATTAAAAAGGAATCGGATGGTGATTACAATTTAAAAAAAAATATGTGTTTGTTGATCCAGATTGCTAACTTAAGCTGTGATGTAGTTTTATGCCTGTTAATACTGGTATTAAGTTATTATGTTTTACGTAAATTTTGCCTGCATATATGTTGATTAATTTCTCTGTACACATTATTGCTTCAGGTTTTGAAAGCCTCCAATCATGGGTGATATGAAGACCCCTGATTTTGATGATCTCTTGGCTGCCTTTGACATCCCTGATGCAACCAGTCTGGATGCCAAAGAGGCCATTCACGGCAATCAAGATGAGGGAGAGGGTCACCTTAAGCACCCGGAGATGTGTATGGATGCCACAGTTTTGATCCCTCACCCAGTGCCTACAACCGATGCCCCTGTTGTCAGTGTTATAGTAAAGAACACTAGCCGCCAGAACTCCTATGAAAATCTTGTGGAGAAGGAGAGTTTTCATTTGGGGCACCTTTTACAAAATGGGTTCAAGAGTTCAGCAGGCTCACTGGAGACACATCCCTCCAGCTATCCAAGGCTGGAAAGCTCTTCTGTCAACGGAGACTGCTCAAGACATTCCATGGAAAAGATTCCTGTCCTCTATAAGAATGAAAATGTTTCCTCTCTATCAGTGTCTATGCCTCAGTTTAGCCCTATATCCAGCCCAGAATCTGAAGACATTCATAGCAATGGAATCGATGACCGTCCAAAATCTGCAGAGGCCTCGTACTTCTCATCTGATTCACTATTTACATCTTCGCCTCTTCCTGTTTTAGACAATCATGGAAAACCAGACGCATCCAGCTTGACGTGCAATGAAAGACTTCCTGGTTCAAAAGATTTGGATGATCTTGGATGCGATGGCTCATCTTTCAAAGATGATACAGTTGAACAAATTTCTGAGACTAAAAGTGACAGCATACAAGATTGTGGAACAAATGCGTATCCAACTCCTGAGACGAAAATTTCTTCTTCCCGCCCATGCGTCGAAGCTCACAGCTCCAGATTGTCATCTTGCCTTGATGCATTAGCAGCCCTGAATGCTAAAAAGGATCCAGGTGGACAAAATAATTCAAAGGACTTCCCAGTTACCCCAAAAGAGACCATGAAAATTTGTCCAAAAATACCAATATCGCCAAGGAGTCCAAGAAGTCCTCTGGAGGTGGTGAAACGTATCGCGAAACAGCCTGACAGCCCAATGAGTATATGCAGTGACAGCAGTGGTAAAGCATCTCCAGCTGTCGCTACTGACTCGCCTCCAGCCATCCCACGAGTCAGAATAAAGACAATCAAAACCTCATCTGGAGAAATCAAACGCACCGTCACAAGCATATTGCCAGACTCTGAAACAGAAGATCTTACATCGCCGTTTGGGTCATCGCCATCGCAGTCCTCAGTTGAAGATGCCTTCTCAAAAACTTTGCCTTCGTATCATTCAAATGATACTATTTCAGAGGTCATTTTTGAAGATGGAAAGCAGGAAGCCTCAAAGACACCTTTACTGGGGAGCAAATCCAACATGAAATCAGTGAGGAACTCAAAGAAACTTCAAACTCAAAATAATGGTCATGCTCTAAAGACAATGCATGGTGGCAGCAAGCAAAAGAAGGCTGCTTCTGCTCAGATTGGTTCTTTTGCTAATACAAACTACCTACCGAAGGCATTACACTTAGCGAACTTAAATCTTGTGCCACATAGCGTAGCTGCCTCGGTTACAGCAAGGTCTTCCACTAATAGACAGGAGCCTTCTCAGTTATCATCGTCAATGGTGTGCAGTTCTGTACCATTGGTGCATCAAGTTAAAAAAATCTCTCCAAACACACGAGCTGTTGTTCCAAATACTGCAGCTGGAACCTTAAACAGACTGTTGAATTACTCAAACCCTGTGCCAACATATGTTCCTGACCTAAATCCACCACCAGGCACCAATATCAAGCTCCCGCCACAAGGCTATTGCTGCCTAGAATGCGGAGACTCGTTCGGGCTGGAAAAGAGTCTTGCTTACCATTACAGCCGTAGGAGTGTGCATATTGAAGTCGCGTGCACCCACTGCTCCAAAACTTTGGTGTTTTTTAACAAATGTGCTCTCCTGGCACACGCTCGAGATCACAAGAACAAAGGCATGGTGATGCAGTGCACTCAGTTGTTTATGAAGCCCATTGCTGTTGACCAGATGTTGGTCACCAAGCCTAAGCAGTCTGTAAATCAGATACATTGCGGGAACACCACCTCAGAGTCAGCCAAAAGCCAAGTGGTCTTGCCACTTCGTCCTGACAAAGTTATTAAACATGGATTCAAATGTCTGGACTGCAATAAACAGATGTCAGACTACACAGCACTTGCGGGTCACTATCAGAGATCAACGGAGGCAGAAGGTCTGGTGAGTCAGATCAATGAACTACTGGACTCACAAAGCATAACTTATTGTGTAAAATTATTACAAAAGCGACAAATTATTGTTTTTATATATCAAGTCATGTTGTGTTCTTTTTTATGTTCTTTCTGCGTACATTAAATACATAAAAAATGCAATTACGTACAGTGACTATGCCACTTGTGATACTTTAAATTTCTGTTTTAAATTAAGATATTTTTGTGGGTACATAGAGCGAAAAAAACACTTTATGAATAAAAAAAGTAACTTGGCATAATCTTTTATTACTATTTATTTTGTATGTGTGTATATATATATATATATATATATACACACAAACAATACATACATATACAACAAATTTTATGCAGAAAAAAATCATAGAAAGGACCCCCTTGTTTGATAAGGTCGATAAGTCTATGAAAATATCAGACATTTTATATAAGACTTTTATATAAGACAAGATTAGTTCTGGTGTGGTATGTGATATTTTAATTATGAATTTCAATTATAAATATAAAAAATTCTGAATTATTATTTAAAAAAAACTTTGTAGAAACAACACTTTCTAAAATATTTTATATAAAAAGATTAAATAAAAATACTTTAAACCTCATAATATATATATATATATATAACACACATATAATATATATGTATATGTTAAATAATGGTAATGGTAAAGTAAACCTGTTTTGAAGGTGTCAGAAAGAAATGTTATTATATTTTACTGGATGGGTCATGTCATTCTACTATATAGAGAAAGAGAGAGTTTTGCAAAACACTATGAAATCTATGTAAATACAAAGAGTACATTTCTAAGACCTTTGCATGTGCTCTATATGAACATGTGACACGTTTTCCTTTGAATAAATATTTTCCTTGCATTTCTTGTGGACACTCTTCTATGTCATTGACCCTTATGTTTGCTCTCTTTAAATGCAGATGTGCAAGCTTTGCTCAATGCTGCTACCCAACAAGTGCAGCTACAGGGCCCATCAGCGCATTCACTCACACAAATCTCCTTATTGCTGTCCTGAATGTGGGGCACTCAGTCGCTCAGTGGACATCCAGAAGCATGTGAAAGAGAATTGTCTCCACTATGCCCGTACAATTGGGTACTCGTAAGTACCTTGAATTGTGACCACTAGACAAATGAACTTCCTCTCTGAGATCATGAATGTCTTTTGTGTTGTTTTCGCTCACTCCCTCTCCCTCTTTCTGATGTGCTCAAATTTCTTTCAGGTGTCTGCATTGTGAAATGCTTTTCATGTCCCTGTCCCTCTTGAAGAGTCACATTGAGGAGAAGCATTGTGAGGTCTTCTATAAGTGCACTATCTGTCCTGTAGCCTTCAAATCTTCGGAAGGTTGTCGAATGCATGTAAAAAACAAGCATGGTGGCAATGGTGGCAGTGAACCCAACCATCTGTAAGTGCATCTATTGATCTGTTACACCATAATTTCAGTCTTAATAAATGTTCCTAGAAGTGTGCTGAGGAGTTACTTCTGGTGCATTCTGTGCAGGGTGATCTACAAGTGTTCCTGTAAAACAGTCTTTAAGAGGAAGCAGTTGTTGTATCAACATTTTCATCATCGTATATGTGTGTTCAAGTGTCCAGAGTGCACTACATTCTTCCCAGAGAAGCTACTTTTGGTGCAACATTTCAAGGTTTGTAGCTACTAGCAGTGCTCATTGCAATGTCTATGTGTAACTGACACAGTTTCTGTCATCTAGTGTAATTGGGAAAATGATTGTAAACATAGTCTTATCAAACTGTCATTTTAGCTTTAGTTTAGACTAATAAAATGTGTTTACATGCACTTTAAAATCCTGATTTCAATCAGGATAAAGCAAACGTCTAGTCCTTTTTTGAAGACGTCATGTAAACGATTTTGTTAGCTATATTTCTGTGAAGTCATACTAACAAACCTAAATTCTTACAGAATGCTATTGTAGCTCGGCTTTGTCCAGACTGTATACATGTTAATCAGACTACAGCTGGCCCTGGCATTGTGCACTTACGCTCCAAAAGACAAAGGTGCTGTTTAATGTGTGATATTACGTCAAATATTTGATTAAGCATTGTCGTCATGTATACTTCAGAGACAAAGACCTGCAAAACCACTCTGTAGCTGGATTATAACTGTGCATGTAAACTTATTAAGGGAAATCTTCATTGAATAATGTATTTAGTATGTATAGAAGGAGGTGTGAGTTCATTCCATACATATTTTATACATAATGCTTCTATCTGGCACTACAAGACATTTACATTTAAGACATTTAGCAGATGTTCCTTGCCAGCTTACAAAAAGTGCTTTATATGAGACTGTTGTGATCAGCAGATGGTAAGCATACAATTAAGAACATTATTAAATTAACTACTTCCTGTACATAAGCAAGTTAGTGCTGTCTGGATAAATCTAAAAATGCACATATACTGTATATAAGTCACGTTTTTTCATCATCTGAAATGTGCTGCAACTTTTATTTCAAAGCATCTTATATAATGCAATCAGCGTCAAGCATGCAAAGCAAGCACACATTTGGAGCCCAAATGTTTTTGTTTAGCGCATTTCCCATATGCTGGTAAATTTATAAGAAATCGTGTTTATAATGAATGCCACTGTAATGTTTTATAGTTTAATTTTTCATTACTGTTCGGATCTAAATACTGTTCAATTTACTCCGCTCTTGGGGGGCCACTGTCCTGCAGAGTCCTCAACACACAGCTGGATCAGGTGTATTTAATTGGGGTTTTGAGCTAGATTCTGCAGGACAGTGGCTCGCCAGAAGCTGAATATGAAAAAAAAAAGTTTCCCCATTTACAATGCAAATTTAACCCATTGCGACTTATAGTCAGAAGTGATTTTTTTTTAAATACAGTACAATAAATCCTAGTAGAAATAAACAAGCCCATGCTAGATTCTTTTTTTAAGGTTAACCCAAATATTTTCAAATCATGCATTGCATTCTGCACGAGCTGCATGAGTTTGATTGCATGCTGGGAGACACGTAGTAGTCAAGATGAGAGTATGTCACTTGCGGTGGGGTGCTTGCAAATGACAGGTGGTTAATCAGTGTGACACCAAGGTTCTTGGGTTTTTTTTTTGGGGGGGGGGGCATATTTGATTTGTCAAGTAATTACAATAACTTAACAAAAGCATACAAAACTGTCCATTAACATGGGATGTGGTCTGTCTAGAGAGCAGGATAAACACAAAATAAATACAAAAAGAGATTTTTGTTATCTTCTTGTGGTTGCATTGTGGAAACAAAGAGCAGGTCATTTATTTTTGAATCTGCCACTGCTGTTTATTTCCTATGCCATTGTATTGCCACAGCACTAGAGATGTCTCATCTCATCAGTAAATAACAACAAGTGTGGTATTGTATTACTCAGATATTATAAAAAATATTTAATATTTAAAAAGTTAAATAAATTGTTTCATCTACAGACTGTTCATGGTGGAGTTTTCAGTGGTGAAGCAGAAAAAAGCCCCAAAAAGACGGAGACATCAACTTTTTCTGATAACATTTCACCACAAAACCTCCAAGCAAGGTTGACCAAACCAGTTACTGAGGCCTGCATGAAGGGAAGAGAGAGTTCTGCTGCACAGAAGTCAAGTGCTGGAGTTAGCATGAAGAAGGCTGGTTGGACCTGTGGAGAATGCCTCCTGTGGGTTCCCGACAGAGAGACCTACGTCAATCACATGAAGACCAGCCATGGCAAGGTCAGATCCTTTGCAGTGCATGTAAGATTTTGTATCCGTGATCCAAAATCTTCACATTTGAACGTGCCTGTGTTTTGCAGTTGGTAAAAAGGCATCCATGTCGACTATGTGAAATGTCCTTCAATTCACCCTTGAGTCTTAAACGACACATTCGTAGTGACCACGATGGGAGAAAGAAAGTGTACACATGCTGGTAAAATCACTATACTGTATAATTAAAAAAGCAATTTGATATATTTCGAATAGGTTTTTTCAAGATTTCTTAAGAGTACAACTTTGTGTTCGTTCTTTATAAATCTTGAAGGTACTGCACAACTGAGAAGATGTCATTCACGAAACACTCAATGCTCAAGAACCACATCAGCTTGATGCATGGAATCAAGAACCCAGATTTCAGCCAGATGGCAAAGCTAGCATCTCAGGAGGTGGTCAAACCCACAAGCGAGGTAATCACAAATGCTTATTTTAATTATTTTGTAGAAAGATTACCTCAAGTATAACATATGCCATTACATTTTTCTCTTTCAGAAACGGAAAAGAAGAGCAGAGGAGGCTCATGGAGCTGCAGGAAATGGGGAAACATCATGCAGCGTCCCTGGCAAGCGACTTAAGCCACTTTATCGCTGTGCCAAATGTGGCTTTAACTCTGAAGACCAGGCCCAGTTTCAGGAGCACATACCTCAACACAGAACCGACAGCGACGCACCCCAGTGCCAGCACTGTGGCCTTTGTTTCACCTCTCAGTTAGCACTCAGCAGACACCTCATTATTGTACATAAGGTCAAAGAACCGGAGGAGCGTGAGGACTTTATCGATGAGGACACAAGGAACGGGCAAGAACACTCAACAGACTTAAGCGATGAAACCACACCTCTTTCAGCAAAAAAGACTGGCCTGTCCACAAAGGAGGAGAAAAGCAAACTCCACAGTGAGCTCACAGACAGTGCTTTCAACAACACACATGCATCAGAAACAAGTGGATCTGAGGAAGAAAAGGCCTGAACAGAAGAAAGGACTCCAAATGGAAAGCTGCTAATCAACTTAGTTGCTGAATATGCAGCTGATAAATGTGGTTCTGCAAACATGTTGCCTTACAGTAAAATACTATATATCATGTCATTTATCACATATATGAAATAATTTTTAAAACAGACACTCATTCAGAGTTTAATTGCATTTATTATGATTAACTTAACTGTTAATTTCAGCCTATTGTCACTTTGTACTGCTTGCTTGTCCATCCTATGTATCTGGATAATCATTATTTATTTTTGTGTAACTGCAAAAGCATCATATGTTACAATGTTTCGCTACAGCGCAAATGTATGATTTTGTTCATGTACCACGTCAAACATGTCTTGGGTACATTACAAGGCAGGAAATGTTATGTATGTTACTTAATGTAGCCATAAGTGAGACAGTCATGTAATATTTTGGCTGTTTTCAGGGTCACCAAAAATGCTGAAGCATTTAGTACCTTTGATGGTCAATCTTTGGTGGTGCTTATGCTGTGCTGGTCTTGAAGAAAGGGCATGTCTAATGTTTATTTTATATTTATTAGATAGCTTGCTTGTATCACAAAGCTAAACATCTGTAACTGTATTGTTACTATGGATATTACATTATTCTGAAAGGTATTCACTTAAACCCAGGTATCTGCACTCAAAGAGAAAATATATTTTCATATTCATTCCATGTAGATTACTAGTTTCAATTACAATTATATTCAATGAGCCATTCTTACAATCAAATTTAGCACTTTTGAAAATGCTTGTATGGAAAAAAATAATTTACGTATTAAAGACATCAGAGACTCAACTTTACAGTTTGTGCCGTCAGCAGAGGTTTGATGTTTTTTTATGTAAGATACAAATATTACTATTGTTTTGGTCATTTCTTCGTCATGCGCCGATAATGTTTCAGATTAAACCTTTATGTCTGATACGTTTCAATCTGCCATGAGACGATTTTCTTAGAGAAACTCCTCACACTTTTTTACTTAGTTGAATATTTCTTTGGATAGGTTTTTTTTAAGTCAGTTTCTGTACATGTACATCTTGTCTACAAAAGACTGCTGAGGAAAGATACAGTTCATTTAACACTGACTGACCTTTTCTGACAACATGCCTCACTAGCAGGGATTGTTTACTTGGGTTCACTATTACAATAATATTGTAATTAGTTTGTTGGAACAGAATTACCAAAATTATTATAATTCAAGAGCCATCTATTCCATAAACGCAGCTCTTACATTTTTAAAAAGAAACGACAACCTATCACCTTTCGCAGGGTTATTCTTCCTCTTCTTCCCGGAAGTAAGGAACCCAGAAGAGTCGCCGCGTATCCGCTAACTACAGCAGTGGCGGCGAAACATTTGCAACAAAATCTCAATTTTGCAATTGTTTTCATTGACTTTTGTCATACATATTTAATCTACAGACAAAATGATGTCATTAGACTTTCTCGACGATGTCCGGCGAATGAATAAGCGGCAGGTGTGTATTTATTTAGCCAGTTAACGTTAGCTCGACGCTTGCTCTGCTTACTACACGTCAGCTTGAACGGCAGTGGCTTTAACGTTTTATACATATTAGTGCTCTATTAATTATTTTTATTGCGAGTTGTAGAGATTAAATATGCTTTAAATGATTACATATTTTGTTTTTAAGTAGGTGTGAAAAACTAAGGTGGCTTTTTACAACAGCTGCTATTCTGTGCTCTTTATTTAACGTTGTATATTACAGTAACGTGTCTTTCTCTTTAAGCCGTTGCCCTACAAGATATCTTAAATATCCATCAGTTAACAACACATACTTTCGCTAGATGTAATCAAACTGGGAGTCTAAGAAAAAGATGTTTTGAGCCATCTGATGTTTTGCATCTCGTGTTTTTCAGCTGTACTATCAGGTGCTGAATTTTGGGATGATTGTATCTTCAGCCTTGATGATCTGGAAAGGCTTGATGGTTGTAACTGGGAGTGAAAGCCCGATTGTGGTTGTTCTCAGGTAATACGGTCATATTTTTGCAGCATGCTTTGTTATCTTTTACATGATGCTGTGTTCCCATTGTTAAAATTAAATTGTTAAAAAATGAGTGATTTCCAGGACTGTTGTAGTGCACTGTACTTTTATTTACAGAACCATTAAAGCTCATCTTAACTGTAGAAACTGGGCAGGTCAGAATGTAGAAGCGGGTATTATCCAGTAATCGCAAAACAAACTGGAAAAGTAAATGCAAATGAATGGAAACCCTGATGTTGTGTTATGGATTGGTGCACTGTAAGAAGAAAATATGCAGAAAAACAGAAAAAGTTCTGGTTGCTTCCAGGACATTATCCGTAAAATGTATGGATATTTGCTTAAATTAAAATACAACGCAATGCCATGCATAATTCAAAATACAGATGAAACGCCTTTGAAAAATTCCATCATTTTAACATTGGGCCTTATTTTTTATAGACTTTGCTTAAAATGTGTGTGACTTTTGATTTTGAAATTGGTTTATGAATCTTATTTTTTTTTATATATATTTCTTAAAACCATCTTTTTGTTAGGAAGCCAAATATAAAACCCACTGGGATATTTGAAAGTTAATTGAGGCATATGATCAAAGACTGATATGATTTAAATACTGCACAAGACAATGCAAAATAGTTTTGCTTAGATCAGTAAAGTATAATTATTAATCGAGCTGGGCAGTGATTAATTGCACTTAATTACATCCAAAATAAAAGTGTTTGTGTACATAAAAGTTTTTATTTACACATGCATGTATATATTTAATAAAAATATGTTGTTTAAATAATAAATATATGTATATGTGTACATATTTTCTAAATATATACTGTATGTGTGTATACATAAAATGAATTGTTGCCCAGCACTAATTATTAATGTCATTATTATTGTAGTGGAAGCATGGAGCCTGCGTTTCACAGAGGAGACCTTCTCTTTCTCACGAATCGTGTTGAAGATCCAATCAGAGTGGGAGAGATTGTTGTGTTCAGGATCGAGGGACGAGAAATTCCCATTGTACACAGGGTCCTAAAAATTCATGAAAAGTAAGTACAGTATACTTACAAGATCACAACGCACAAGTTTTCCTGAATGAGAGAGTGTTTATGCAATACATTTTCACCATAGCTTGGGCTGAAAATATTAAAGGTGCAGTAAGCAATTTCTGAGAAACACTGTTGAAAGCAGATCGGACTGAGCATCAAAACACACTTCTAGCTAATCACCAGTAAGGGGCGTGTAGGGATGGGTACCGAGAACAGGTATTTTTTTGGACCGGTACGTAATTGGGTCAATACCGGACTACCGGTAAGCTTCAGGACAAACTAGTGTTGTCACTGTACCAAAATTTCTGTATTCGGTACCGATACCAGTGAAAATCCACGGTTCTCGGTACCAATTTCTGTACCAAAGCAAAACACAAAACCATGCTAATTAAAAAACACACTTATTTAATAAAAAAGTCAAACAAAATAACATGTACAAAAATCAATGCCATTCTTTGTGCTTATTTAAAATCGTGTTTCACGTTTTTCCACAAGTAATAAAAGTATGAAAAACAGTAAACAAGTTTCACCCAATTAATTTGCTATTCAAATTAAAACATGGAATAAATATTGTTTGATTTATTTATTAGAAAATAAAGTTTTATAAATTTTTTAAACGGTAGTAGTAGTATCTAATACATTGTACTAAATAATAGTAGCCTAACATATTTCTGGCAAAATGTCTAAACCGAACGTTTATTTTGACGGGTTGCCGTGAATACCTTTAAAGTTCTGTGTATATGATATGACGCTGGTTTTACTCGAATGAAACGGTAAAATGCTCGTGAAGTGACTCAGAGTAGTTCTGGAGATGTTGTTTATGTACTGTTTGAATGAATTAATCAAAAGTAGGTCATTACACTTAAATCAAATCACGATATGGACCAGTATCTGTTAATATTAAGCCGCAAAAGAATGTCATGACATAGTATGACATCATGTCCTCATTTAGACGGCAGACGCTGAAATCACTGCGTGCGTCACACACGCTTCAGTGTATGTAACGTTAGTAAACAAAACCGCGTGTCTCTGCCATTCATTCATTCACACAGAGACTCGCAGAACATGCAGGATTCATATTTGATTCGACTTTTGCGGCTTAATATTTACAGATACTGGTCCATATCGCGATTTGATTTAAGTGTAATGACCTACTTTTGATTAATTCATCCAAACTTTGACAAATTTCATGACATGAAACCTAAACTAGGTTATGCGATTCCGTCCGAGTTTTCTGCATCGCGGAAATCATACGGCCATATGCGTCAAGAACCGGGTTGAACCGGGTCCTCGGTACCACCGGTACTTTACAAAACCTAGGACCGTGACATTTTCATTTTTTGGTACCGAAGTACCGGGTCTTTTGACAACACTAGGACAAACGATACTGTTATCGATACTTGTGTTGTTTTATCTCTGTATACTTCAATGTTAATGACGAATTAGAAGTAGCTGCTTGACATTTTCCTTCACTGAATGATGTGGCCGTCGTTTGCTCGACGTGCGTGTGATATTCATGTACATGTGCGGTGTGTGTTTACATGCAGTTAGTGGCGGTGAAACGTTTAAAAGTGTGGGCTCACGTTACAAAACTAAGCAACTCCAGTGTCAGATGCAGTAGTGAAATAGTGAACAAAGGAGGCAACACCAGTAATATAATACAACATTTACTAACAAAACACAACAACTACATCCTCAAGCAATGCGCTGTATTTACTATACAGCTCTAAATGCAACTCGCGAGACACAGTCACATCAAATGTTGATTCAGCGGTAGTTACACTCACGAGACACTGCACTTATTCACAATCAACAGTAGGCTAGTTTGATACGAGCACATCTGAAAAAAATATCTAGGAGGACACAAACTGAACTGCTTCGGAGAAAGTGAATAATACAATTTGTTCTAAACGTGACAGGCTTTATATAAAGGGCTTTAAAAAAACTTGTAAGATATAGTAGCCTATAGTTTATAGTTTCAGTTTAAAGCGCCTCAGCCCGTCAGATGCTCTGACAGAAAGTGCTATTTTGAGCTATGTGCTGTTTTCAGCTATGTGCTGTTTTCCTGAATACATAACTTACATTTCACAGGTATATTCTCCATCTGTAAATGTTAGAAAGCCAATATTTCCATTTTGCTGTCAGTAGTAGTGCATGAGCTTTTGCTTTGTGATTCTCCGCTAAACTTCACAGACTTAGTTCAGAACGCGTGCCGCCGAGCGCATGCACGCCAAACACAGAGCACAATGAAATAGGAGCGTAATAACTCTAAAATATACATTTTGCTGAATTTTTCTTGCTGAACCAATTTGCAGTTGGACAATAAATGTGACTTATGTAGAATTTTAAAACTACAAGTGAGTGTATTTGTATGAAAGCACTAACGGTAAAGTGACTGTAATTCGGTAATCAAAATAGCCTTTTTACTCAATTAGATTGTGCTTTTTTTTTAGTAAATGTAACTTCTGCTTTAAAAGCATTATTTTAGTTTTTAGATTGCAATGTTACAACGTTAGAATGTAATGTGATTTTAACCCTTTTTTGCACATAATATAGATGGTTGCATTCACTTTATTTGTTTAATCCAAATTCAAAATACAGAGATATACATACCATATACCGCAAATCAGCCAACAAAACCAGAGATATGAATAGTAATAAAAATAACTGAAGAACTTTAATACACTTGCTAAAGTTCAGCAGTAATAAAATAACTTAACATTTTCAACAACTTTTCACATCATACCTTTTTGCACCAAATAACATCGATAACGGTATCGATAAGCAGTATCGGTATCGATCAAATTTAAACGATACCCATCCCTAGGGGCGTGTCCAATTATGATAGGGGAGTCGCCTGTGCTGCATAGCATGTTTGTGAATTTGGGGGCAGAGCTATCAGGATACAGGTGTGATTATCAGGGTTGGAGCAGTATGTATTAGCATTAAGATTTTTTTATCATCCTGCTTGTCTTTGTTCTTTCCAATAACATTGATCCCTAATGATTTCAGAGAAAACGGCGATATCAAGTTCTTGACGAAAGGTGACAATAATTCTGTGGATGACAGAGGCCTTTACAAGCAGGGACAGCACTGGTTGGAGAAGAAAGACGTGGTGGGACGAGCAAGAGGGTAAGAATCCCTAGTCACCTTTAAGCAAACAAATCCGATCTAGTTTAGTGTGCTTTTGTGTCTGAATTTATCAGGAGTGTTGGCTCTGGAAGTTTTTTCCCATAGAAATGTAATAAGTCTTTGTTAAAGTATTGTAAGCCATGAACCAAACCAAGCAGCTGCGAGTTGGAACACAACATTACCAACTAGCAAAAACGTATTTGAAAATGGGACAAAAAGCAGATTTGCCTTTAAAGGTTTATCATTTATTGTTACAAATCAGTTTCCCTATGGAGGATGTTTTACTTCCAGAAGCCAATTGTTGCGCTCTAGTGTAAGTTTCTATTCATTGCTTTGCACATCACCGTATTTCTAATCACTCTTCCTTTATGACAGGTTTGTGCCTTACATTGGAATTGTCACAATTTTGATGAATGACTACCCCAAATTTAAGGTATGTAATATGTAATGTATCATGTCTAAATGATGAGAAGTTGTTACATTGCGGTCGTTCTAACACGTTGTTCTTTGTTCCCTGGCAGTATGCTGTACTGTGTTTGCTCGGGCTGTTTGTTTTGGTACACAGAGAATGAAGAATTTCAAGAGGAACGCCGTCAGAGAACACACATCCCTCTCGTGACCAGTTTTTATGGGTTTTTTGTAAACATCCTGCACTTGCTCTTAGAGACAAAGGTCAAATGATAATTTTCTCTGATTAATGACAGTGCATACACAAAAACCACCGGAAGAATTTGTATTAGTTAATTTTCCATGTCATACCAAATTCAGCTTTTGTTTGATCTGACTTTACAGTTGTACTTGCACCATATGTCAAGATTTAACTTTCTTAAAGGCTAAATTTTGTATTGAATAAAAATGTTGAGCCAAATTTAAAAGCGTGTTGCTTTATAAATTAATTAATTCTTGTTTGTTCTCTTAATTTCTTTATGTAAAATGTTTGTATTATATTAGCGGTAAAACAAAATTATTACTCATAAATTGCTAAAATTCCGCCAATAACGAAGAAACGGCAGGTAAAACATCGAATTAAACCTGACATTAAGTCGAAAAACTGAAATAGTATTTTAGGCTAGTAATAGGCTTTGTTTTATTTACAACTTTGAAATATTGTTTCATATTGTAAACATGTTTTATGTAAACATAATATCATGTTTTACAGTATATATAGTCTTCATACTGCAGCCAGATGTATATCATAAATGTATTCAAATTAAATATAAAAAATTCATAACACATTTCTTATAAGTATGCTTAGAAAATGTGCATCTTATGTTTTATTTGAACATTATCGTACAGATTTAGTATCATTAAATTCATCTTTACCCTATGATTCATATGAACTAGATATATCTATTATGATAATATTTATCTAAATAATTCATAGTCATAGTTCCTCAGAACCATCTTATCTCTATTACAGTCATACATGCGATTATAACTATAGAAATGTTAGCTTTATGAATTCGCAACGTTTTTTCCTTTATATGAATTCAGTTAAATTGCATGCGCGCAGCCAACGCACGTCACATAGTGTTTCTCATCCTCATATAACCAGACTAAGCGTTCGCTGTCGTTATGTGAGTTTAGTGACTAAAACTGTGACCTCAGAGGCGTTTTTAGCATCCCACCCCACTCTGGTATAAACACCGCCTGCTGAAGAACTGCTGAAGAGCGTTCGCGACCGGTTCAATCTGATTCCGAACAGAGGAATCCACCGACAGTCACTTGAGAAGATGGCTGTGAGTTCTGAAGACGGACATTGCAAATATAGACTATTTGCTTTCATTATGTTTTTTAACATATCGTTAAGCGCCGCGGTCAGTCTCGATTTAACAGAGCTGCGAAATCAAGTTTCCAAAATAAAAGTTCATCCGCGAGGGAATCTCTGGGCGACAGGTATGTTGATTTAATCGTCATGCAATTACAATGAAACTACTAAATCCGTTTCCCAGCATCGTTTTTGGTCGTCTTGCAGGTCATTTCATGGGCAAGAAGAGCATTTCAAACAGCCAGTTCCAGGACCCTCCCAGGAATACTTTGGGAGAATCGGGGAGTTCTGAGGATGTGAGGGAGCTGATCACTCAGGAGGTGCTCAAAGTTGCTCTTCAGGCTCAGCTTGAAGATCCAAAGAGGACTCGAGATGTTAACAATCAGGTGATTAGAGCTATTTATGGAATTGGTCAACCAAATGTACATAGTAAAAAGTACATTTATGCTTTTGTGATTATTCATTTTATGCATTCATTTTTTTCAGGATACGGACTTCATTGTAAATCTTTTGAAAAACTACATTGAAAAAAGGAACCTCTAGTGACAATGCTGTTAATATAATTGCAATAAAGTTTTATTTTGACAACCTTACAGTTGTGTAGAAAATCTGTATGTGTGTCTGCTTTTAATGTTTGGTAGATATCAGCTTATTAAATAACTAAATATGTATTATTCATTCAACTGCTGTAATTATGGCCGGATATCTGAAAGAATATGAATGACTGGATGAATTGATGAATAAATGAATGTGTTAGGTACGTTTTTTTCTGTATTTAAAAAACAAAACAAATATGAAACTGCAAATCAGTCTCATTTTACTCTATTAAATTGGAATTATGCCACATGCACCAAAGATTTTAATAGTATTTTTCTTTCAAATGAGCTACTATGAGCTAAGCAGACATCTCATAGAAACCAACAAACAACATTGGAAGGATCATATGTTAATTGTGGTAAAAAGCTCCCACAGAGAGCAGCTTGGGTTTGCACTGAGATTTCCCTGATTTGTGCGGCGCTTTGGAGCATTTGTACACTGAGGTAAGAAATGCTCTTTTTTATCACCCATATCTTGATCATCTTTAAAACTGTTCTTGAAGAGTAATGTTAGGTTGGGTACAATGGGCACTTTGTGGTAAAAATATGATTAAAATCAATGTCATGCACAATTAACATGTCATGCACACTGCGAACAAAATATTTAGTATTATTACAATTATTTCTAACATGGATGTACATTAAAAAGCAACCTGTGTGTGTGTGTGTGTGCGCGCGCTTAGGGAGATATTCTTGTAAGCAATGTCAACAAATAAAAAATGTAACTGGGTTTAATTATTTAAAATTGTAATTAATGTGCAATGGTGAGTTTTAATTCACAATAGCTGTAATACAATTGTGTGTTTAATGGGTGGGTATGTGCACATTTATGGATACTGCATTCATGAAATATAAATAAGACACATACTTGTATAATGTACCGTTTTAATAAACGGCAAGGCTATTTATTAAAATATCTCTGAAAAGTCCGTTCATAAAGTTGTTCCTTTCAGCTGATGGATATAGTAGGCCCACATAGGTTATTTTCATTTTCTCTAGCATTTTCTCTTAAAGAGACAACCAATAGGCGATAACGCATTTAGATATTCAATAATAAACCTGAAAACATAGTAGCAGATCATATATTTACCCATCTCCGTTTAATGATTTACCCACCTTTGGAAACTCAAACCACTCAAAACAGTTGAATTACAATATTTTACCGCCTGACCCCTGACCTGTAGAGGGCAGCAATGCACTGGCCATACAGCACACTACACGAGCGCGAAGAAGAACATCTCTCATGCAGCTTAGGAAAACAGTATGAGTTTCCACCCGTAATCCAAACTATAGTGTTAAAATGCCTTTAATAGTAATGTGTGGTTACCCGTGCAGTGGTAAAACCCGACGAGCACTTGAACTGAAAGAATATTTCACGCAAAATACTGAAAGAAAGGTTCATATAGTCGGAGAGGAAGATCAAGGAATTGACAAGAGCTCTGTATATGCAGGTGAGAAGCTGCTTGAAGTTCATGACGCATCGCGGTTTAAAGACATGTATTGATATATGTGCGTGTCTGGACAATAATGAAGTCTTACTGAGAAACACGTCCCTAGTTAGAGACACAGAATTGCACGTGCGCTATCCTGATTGAAAAACAAAGCTCTTAAACCTTCCTAAGATGGTTGCTGTCTTAACTTACCTGTGTATAGTATAAGCTTGTTTGTCAAATTTTTACATTTGACATTTAAAAAAAATATATACTTGCAGTTCTTTATGTTAATTTGGTCTGAATCTAACTTCAACAACAACAATATCTGACTGCAGATTCACAGAAAGAGAAGAATCTGAGAGGAGCACTGAGAGCTGAAGTGGAGAGGTGATTATTTCTCTTAGAATATCTTTGCTGTCGTTTAAAGATGTGAAAGAGTCCGATTTAAACATAAGAATGACAAAGGTCAATGGCAAATGAGGATGTTCAAGATAATAAAAAGACGATCTAACTTAAACATATGTGCCAAAGTCTTATAATTGTATGTACAACGTGTATTCAAAACACATTTATGCTGTTGTATCATGATGTATTGAGTCGTGAATGTCAAAACACTTTAGGATTTATGAATTACTGCATTTGTCCAGGTCAAAATGTTCCTTATGTTTTTATAATTGATTTGAACTGATTTTGCACTAAAAAGCACCGGCTCTGTAAAGAAAGGAAGTATGTCTAATCTTATTAACATTTTTAACATTATGGATTCCAAGAAAATAATTAAGGTTCATGTGCAAATATACAGTTTGGTCTAAAGCTTGGAATACCACGTGTTATTGAAAAATTAAGACAAAACAGGCTGTTACAGGTCCTGCTGGGATTCATTTTACACCAATGACTATATTTGTTATATAAAAGTGTATAATTATTTTGATACATTTGTATAATTATAATTTATGCTAATTGTAATTATGCACTTGCATTTGAGTACAGCGAGCTACTTTTGATTGAAATAATTTCTCTCTCTTTGTATACAGGAAAGTCAATAAAGATGACATTGTGATTCTTGATTCCTTGAATTACATTAAAGGTAAATCACTGTTTACTCTGTTAAAATGAATACATCTTTGCCTTTTATATTCATATAGAGCTATATGTTTAGTTTTATTTGACCTTTAGAAAGGATTGATCCTGTACAATACTACATCACATTTCTTAAAGTGTTGTATTGAGTGACATACAGACTTCAGCATTATAATAACAGAGTTGGTCCAACAGCAGCTGTTGCACTCTAGATTTCAGTTTGGCTTTAGATTGAGGACTAATTTTGTTTCATTTCTAGGCTACAGATATGAGCTGTTCTGTCTTATCAAACATACACAAACACCCCATTGCTTGGTATGTAAACTCATCTCGAACACATTACAAACTATTTTATATGTACTAGTTCAAATAACTCTATAACCCCTGCAGATGTACTGTTTGACGTCAACTGACGTGAGCTCAGAATGGAATAAAGGCAGAGAGGCTGATTCTCAGTACACACAGGACACGTAAGCATTTCTTGCTTTGTTTCAGTGTAGTTCTATTAAAGGAATAGTTCTCCAAAACATGACAATTTACTGAAAATGTATTCACTCTCATGTAGAGGTATTTTTCTTCATGTGAACAGATTTGGAGAAGCTCAGCATTACATCACTTGCTCACAAATGGATCGTCTGCAGTGAATGGGTGCCGTCAATATGAGTGTCTAAACAGCTGATAAATCAGCCATGGTTTGAACAAGCGTTTTGATGGATTTATTTCCACTAACATACAGCATTTTGCTTCACAAGACATTAATTAATCGACTGAATTCGTGATGATTACTTGTGGATTATTGTGATGTTCCTGTGTGGCTCAGTGGTAGAGCATTGCGTTAGCAGCGCAAAAGGTTGTGGGTTCAATTCCCAGGGAACACACATACGGATAAAAAATGTATAACCTGAATGCACTGTAAGTCGCTTTGGATAAAAGCGTCTGCTAAATGCGTAAATGTAAATGTTTTTATCAGCTGTTTGGACTCTCATTCTGACGGCACCCATTCACTGCAGAGGATACACTGGTGAGCAAGTGATGTAATGCTAAGTTCTCCAAATCTTGACCTGAAGTGTGTCAATTTTAAGCTAGTTTTTGGGTTAACTATTCCTCTAGTTGTGTATTTCTGATATTAGGTGTACATTACCATGCAAATGTTTTTTTATTTTGTTTTGTTTATAAAAAAGTAATACTTGTTTGCATTAATCAAAAGTGTCTGTTATGTTACAAATATTTATATTTAAAATAAAATGTTTAATTAACTTTTATTTATAAAAGAATCCTGAACAAAAAATTTAAATGGCTTTCAAAAAAGAAAAAGAAGGCAACGCAACTGATAACAATCAATGTTTCTAGAACAAATCTCACCAAATCCGTTGCTGAAATCTGATCTTATCCATCACAGGAAACAAAAAAAAATACATTTTAAAATATATTACAATAGAAAAGTTATTCTGAATGGTAATATTTCACTATATGTGAAAATAAACAATTGTTTTTACTACTTATTTCACTAATACATGCAGCCTTGTTGAACACGAGACGCAAAGAAAAATATTACTAGCCCCCAAACTCTTAAATGGTAGTGTATTTTCAAAAGTTCATAATGTTATCTCCTCTGTTCTTTTAAACAGTCTGGATGCACTAATACAGCGTTTTGAAGCTCCTGATTCAAGGAATAGATGGGATAGTCCACTCTTTACTATTCAGCAAGAGGACTCGCTTCCGTTTGAAGCCATCAGCGATGCGCTTTTCAAACGAAAAGCACCACCACCTAATCAGTCCACGCAGAGCGTAAGAGTGCTAGCAATGCATTAAATGCATGAGTATATAGTAGCATTATGTACTTTTTATTGCCCTTGAATGGATATTAGAACCTGTTTCTCTTTGCCTTTTTACAGCAACCGCTCTCATCCACAAACTTTCTGTACGAGTTGGACAAAGTTACTCAAGATGTCCTAATGGTACGATTTCCATCACTTTTAGGTGTTCTGTTATAAAAATAGAAAGCATTCAAAGTCATTCCTTCTGTCTCATTGCCTACAGGTGAGTGTTTATAGTTTGCATTTGCATAACAAAACCATCAGTAGCATGTGTCGTCATATGGGCTGTTTTATGTCTCAGGCTGTTCTTGAGTCACAGAAGACCAGCGTCCCTGGAGATCTCATTTCCATTCCTGGAGCCACGGAAAAGATATCCTTTATTCTAGCATGTTTAGCTTTGAATTTATTTTTTCGGGGGGAGGAAATTCGCTGAGCCACCCATCATGACTATTTGATATATCTCACTGTGACAACACAGAAGTGTCCAAACATACACAGGCAAAGCATTAGAAACGCTTGCAACATGAAACCAAGATCAAGTCTGCAATTTTAATAAGCTCGACTGCAACTTCCTGTCAGAAAGGTGATCCGTTTAATGTTAATTGAAGATATGTTGCAGTAATAAACAGGTCCAGTTGGAGCTATATGAATGTAATGAATACACAAACATCAAAGAATGTCATTTCTTTCTGATGCAGTTGCAGTTTGCTGGCCGTTCGTAAATGCTTTAGCATTTAGACACGTACAGAGATGGACCAGTGCAGGTGGCCTTTTGAAATAATACATGATTCAAATGGGATATTATTAGAAATTAATTCATACTCATTCTTTGTTGTCTCACAACTAGGTTTCCAGCATATACTACCATTCAACAGTTTAGTAAGAGGTTAAAGTAAGATTTTTGTCTTTGAACAAATTCTATTATGATCACCAAGGTTGCATTTAATTGATCGTAAAAACAGTAATATTGTGAAATGAATTTTAGTTCAATATAAATATGTAATTTTGTCCTGTGATGATCAGAGCTGGGTAGTAACTGATTACATGTAATCTGGATTACGTAATCAGATAAAAAAAATTAAATACTCAATTAAATTATGTAACATTTAAAAATACTATGAATGTAATTCATTATTAGCTTTTCATCAACTCGTGAACCAAGTTTGAAAAACCCTGGCGTAATATAATGTTTAATACATTTCATGTTGATAACAAAAAAGGAATATGTATAGTAATCAAAAAGTAGTCTGAATACATTACTTAATTTAATCGTATAGATTACATCACTAACTACAATTTTAGTTTTGTAGTTTTTAATCAGTTGTGGGTTATAATTGTTACTTTTTTATTTTTAAGTTTAATGTTTAGTAGCCGTTACTTCAGTGTCACATTTAAAGTGCTGATTTGATGCTCAATTATCAGTTGAAGCTGTTGTGCTGATTAATAGTTTTGTAGTATTT
Organism: Ptychobarbus kaznakovi; assembly: GCA_027422405.1. Lineage (NCBI taxonomy): Eukaryota > Metazoa > Chordata > Actinopteri > Cypriniformes > Cyprinidae > Ptychobarbus > Ptychobarbus kaznakovi. The sequence continues at coordinate 12,864,892 of CM049809.1, forward strand.
TTTACCACAAATAATTTTTTCAGGATTCTTGGGTGAATAAAGTTCAAAAGAACAGTTTTTTTTTAAATAAAAAAAGTAACATTGTAAATGTATTTACGTCACTCAGTTCAATGTGTCCTTGCTGACCCCCCCCAATGCTAATGCGATGTACATTATTGTACCTACCCAGTTTTCTTAACTTCTTCAATACATTGAACTCACAAGAAGTCTTAACATGGTGGGGTTGAGGAAACTCAGACGTCAGTTCATCAGTTACACCAAGACGCATCCGACAGAGAACATTGGACAGATTGCCAATATGTTTGTGCAGTATCTTAATAAGAGTATGCACTAACAGGTGTTGTTGCTTTTTAGTTTTTGTGATTCTTAAGGTCATATTTATTGTTTTCAAGATTCAATCATTTTAACAATGTTATGAGTGCAATAAAATGTGAAATCTTTTAATTTCTTTCTATTTCTGTGTGTGATCTTTGATATTTACGTCAACTTGCGAAGTGATAAAATAGGAGGAAAACTTATCTACCAATCCAAAGAAAAGACGAAAAACAGGACACTTCATTCAGAGGTTATGTTCTCTTCTCCTCATTCACAGTAAACATGCTGGGAAGTGTTCAGCTGTAGTCTGGATGTTTGTCTTTAGTGGTTCACAGACCTTGAAATGAGCGTATGGTTTGATCGAAGTCGTCATTGCATGCGTACAGATGTTTTCATGCTTCAGATGTGGAAGGGCTGATAAAATGAACCATAAAACTCGTTGAGACGCTGACAATCAGTGTTTTTCATGCAAGTCTTTTGTTTATCCCTCTGGGCAAATGTAAATGTTTGGAGAGCCATATTGACTCTTCCGTTTGTGAATCAGGCCAGCTGTTTATGTGCAAAATTATAATCCGATGTAAGATAATTTGAAGAAAACATGCACTCCAATGACTTCTGTCATGACCTCTCAGACTTGTTTGCATGGGGAATATAGCAACATAGGTTCATGTTGGTTACATCTATTGTTAGGCTTTTTATTTATATAATATGTTATATAGTCTACAGTCTTTTGTGAGTCCACATTCAAAATATACACAATTTGGTTAGTTATTGGTTAAAAAAGGTCACTCAAAGCTATACGGCAGAATTTGTGATGTGTTCTCAGTTGGATTATATACACATAAACTGTTATCTTATCAAATCTAATAACTAATAAATAAATATTAGTTGTAGGATATGAGTTGAGAGATCTAGGTAAAACAGTTCAAAGGTCTTTTTTTTTTAGCAAGGATGCATTAAACTATTCAAAAGTAAGAGTAAAAACATTTATAATGCAAAAGCTCTTTTGAACATTTCATTCACCAAAGAATCCCACAATGTTCCTCAAAAATATTAAGCAACACTACTGTTTTCAAAACTGATTATAAGAAATGTTTTTTAAGCACTAAATCAGCATATATAAGAATAAAGGATCACGTGACACTGAAGTAATGATCGCATATAACCATCTACAAAGTTACACATCTCAAATCTCAAAGTTATTTTTAAGCTATTGTTGACGTCTTATCTAAAACGTGATTTAGCCAAAAACAACAAAAATAACATTACCACTTTAATACGTCTTTCGTGCAAAGGTTCTGCACGATCCTTTACACCACATGTGTCAAACTCAAGGCCCGCGGGCCACTTCCGGCCCGCCGCATTATTTTATGTGGCCCGCGAGAGCATATGATTGTCTTAAAATCAAAATCTGTGCAGCTTTATATCGTAAATTATGAAAGTGCGTATCAATACCACAAGTTTCTGTTTCTATTTGGTGTTCTATTTATACTCAGAAATGGACTTTGGTGTGCATATGATATGCAGTGATTATGATTAGGGGTGTGGGTTTTTTCGGTTCATGACGACTGTGTGGACGGCTCAAAGGAATAAAGCGGACCTCATCAAGATCTCCACCGACGGAAAAACACGATATTCTCCATTCTCGAATTAAAAAATCGATTGTAGCTTTCAGACACGACTTTCTTCTCGTTTTAACAGTTCGTTTGAGGCGGTTTCTGTGGAGTTATTTTAATGACAAATGTCCAGAACGCATTATATAGGCCTAGCCTATGCGAGAGCTCATTTAATGCGCGAGCGCAAATCTCTCTGCTTGCAGGTGGATTCATTCCCTCTCACAGAAAACGGGCGCGCTTTCTGCCGATCAGACATTACATGCGTGCGCTCAAAAAATATCTTCTCTCCTGAGTTTAATAAACGCAACCTGGAGTCTGGGCATCCACTGGCAGAAACATAAATTGGTGCATATGCCAACTAACGTAAACTAATGCAAATCAGTATTTACAGGGCATAACAGTAGTGATCTAAATGTATCTATTTCGTAAGGGTCCTACATTGTACCCACAAAATCAACATCTACTGTCCTGCAACAAATTTATAGGGTGGTCAACCTCGTGCAGAGTAATAAAATAATAGGCTAATTACTCATTTGAATCAGTAAAGTTTTAACGAAGACAATACAAAATTAAAAGAAAAAGAAGCTGTGTTTTGTGATCAGATCTTAGAAAATCTAAGGGTCCAGTACGAGAATGCATTACTGGACATTTGAATGTATCAAATGTCCTTGACATTTGCATTACTGAATGCATTTGAATGCATTCAAACAGTAAGTTCAAAACAGTGCTAATGCAGAGAAAACACGGCCATGTCATCAGAGATGGCGGAGATAATAGTACTCATGTATAGATGTCAGTAAAAAAAAATGTAATCAGCAAGCTATTTGGCTTAAAAGCATGAGTGTTTTATACTGGTTGAAGGTGTTTTCGATTATAGTCAGTGGTTTAGTAAATCTGGATCAGTCAGGTCAAGGTAGCTCATTTAGTGGTCTTTTGTAGCGTCCCCCTGTGTTCCTGTTTGGTATCGCAGATTGACTTGTGCATTTTATTTTTTATTAAAAGTGCTGTAAACTACTAAATGTAATGTAGAAATGTTCATTTTCTGTGATGGTGCTTCGCAACAGTGTATCATGAAAAGTGCTATGCAAATAAATGTGAGTTGAATTGCAAACAATTATTAATGAATTTATTGATTTATTTTGACACTATTCACGGAAAATTATGAAAATTAAAAAGTACTTTTTTTATTACTTTAGTTTGTATTGACTTATTTTTGGGGTTGAGTACCGCCACTTCTTTTTTTCTACTACAAGCAATGATTGCGTATCATATGCACTCCAAAAACACATGTGTATCATATGCACGCCAAAGTCAATTTCTGCGTATAAATTGCATGCTGAATAGAAACAGAAAATTGTGCTATACGCACTTTCACGAGACCGGGCTCATTTGTTTTTTTAAATGCCATATCTGTCACACGTTCTTTGCAGCTCACAATCATTTGTTGTACCATAAATGTAACAAAAAAGTTTTTAACAAAATTTATTTAATGACCTGTGTTTGATGATACTTGTCTTTATTTACTTTGATTTATGGAGTAATTTGGATTTCTTAACCTGATAAATTAAAAGGATTTATGTTAAAATAGCACAGAGCTATAACATATATTTTTACATCTATGCAAATGCATATGTAATATTTGTACCTTAAATAGAGACAGGTATTTAACAATATGTTAAGGAGTAGTAACATTTGTGCAGTTTCAACGGCCCTTTGATGACAGCAATAATGTTGAAGCGGCCCTCAGTGAAAATGAGTTTGACACTGTCTAAGGTGTTCGCCAACACATTTCGTTTTTCGGAAGGCGGGCCTTCATCAAACCGGAACTAATCGAGCCGTTTCGTTTGTGTCAGGCTGGGGAGAAAGGAATTGTAATAATGTAAATTATGTGAAAAATAATGCGATTTTTGAACCACCAAGCATGAGAGCATGTTCTAGTACACCCCTAAAATAAAATCAATACTTTATAAAAGAGCATAATAGGACCCTTTAAACTCTTGACAGTGATTTGGAGGAAAGCATTAGCTTTTATTGAAAATACACATTTCTTTAAACCTCGCCGGCTTAGTAATCGGGTTAGTTACCAGATATGTCGTTTTACATTACTATAAATCTGTAAAATATCAGACCATTGGTTGTAAATAATGTGAAGACAATGGTTGTTATGTGCTACCACCTTCTGGCTGCTGTTTATTGGAATGAATTTCAGATTTAGAGATTTTGCTATATGTGCTTAAAAAACTGTTTATTTTCTACATTATTTTTTGCTAGCATAATTCCAAATCTAGTTGTCTAATAAACCTGACATTGTATATTACGAATATTGTTGGCTCTTTGATTATTTGCTTTTGTTCCTCTTTTGTAATTCGCTTTGGATAAAATGTTTAAATGTAAAATGTGTGGCTTATATACTGTATAAGGCAACAGATTATTTTTATAAGAAAAATGGACTACATATTTAATCTTCTGAAACTTCACTGCAAGACATGCACAGTAAAATACACAGAAATGTTCTTTATTCATTTATCCACATAGAATGCAGACAATAATACAAGAATAGAAAAATACAATATTTATACAAGAATTTAAATGCTTTATATTTACACAGATTAAAGGTTTAAAACAGAAGAAGCTGTCTACTTCTCGTCATCAATTTTCTTAGTCGGCTTCACTGTTACGGCAGTGCCAAATAGTCTGTCCCAGAGAATAAAGAAAGGTGCAAAGTTGCTGCTGGGCTTCTGGTGATGTATATCATGGGCCATCGCTCCTCCAAGAAGCCCAAAAGGAACCAGGTGGCCAGGCGAATAAGGCAGGTCATAGCCGATATGGTCTTCCACAGACATCCAAATGCTGAAAACAGAGAGAGTCCATATGGTCAGAGGATGGCACCTGAGCAGGACGGGATTGATGTTGCTCCAGAAGCCCTCCACAGCGTTGAGTTCCTGGGTAGACCAAGAGAACGGTGAGATGTAATCATGATAATGGCGTGGACCCATCTGTACAGGTGAGTGTTTTTGTGGGCCAGAAGAAGTGCTGGGTGTCAAACATGAGCAAAACACCCAACGCACTGGAGATCAATTCCCTGTTGGAGCAAGTGCTTGAAGTGGAGGCGCAGGCATCACCACATTGGTTATCAACACATTTAGATTTAAATAATAGTTCAAATGTAACTTTACCTATTACCAATAACATGGCAAGGACCTTCTACTACCCAGATGACAAAATAATAAATCAGTTCAACAAAGAATCAAGGGTGTGTATAGTTTTGATCTGGGCCATTGTGTAAATTCAGTTAATTTGTCTTGTGGGCTATATGTAAACATCTTTTATGTGAAAATAGCTTATTCAGGGCAGTACAATAAATAATTTCCCCACTTTATTGAATTTACAGCTTTGGTACAACCGAATAAATACGAATTGAAAAAAATCACGTAAGTATAAATAGTAGCTTGAATATAACTTGTGCTATTACCAATAACCTAATAAGGACTGTCTATATCCAGAAGACAATTTACACCAATCATTCTGTTTCAAAGAATCAGTAAACTTTTTGAACTGGGTCATTTGTGTAAATTCATTTATTATGTTGTCTTTTGGACAATATGTCAACACCTGTTGTGCATTTCTCATAATTCTCATAAAGCTCTAGATGGCACAGACTGATAGGTCATGCAGTCTTTTAGCATTCACATCATATACTACAGCCAATGAAATTTCAGCTCAACATTTACAGTAGATAGACTGGTTCAGTGTTTGCTATAAGCTTGTTCTACAGCACGCTATCAGAGGTCCTCTGAAACCCTCCACCTCCCCAGCTCCACCTTTCTAAATCTGCTCTGGAATGTATGTATGCCCATTCATACATCAGTAACATATCTTACATGTTCAAAGCAGCAGCAGTGTTTGTAGCAGATCTAATCCACCAAGACCAACATTGTCATATCAGTATTTTTTAAACATAATATTTTTTCATTATTAACATTTTGAAGATTCAAGGGTGTGCAAACGTATGACTACAGCTGTATTTTACATATCCCATTCCATATTAATAATAACAACAACAAAAATATTTTGTACATAATTTTATTTCAATTACAATAATAGAAAACACAAAGAAATATTTTGCATCCCATATTTTGGTTATTGCACCACTAAATTTTGGATACAAGTATCCATAATTTGACTTGGTTGCATTTTGAAAAAAATCAAAAGTGACAAGTAAAAATAATAATACATTTCACATCATAATGATTGTAACCTTTAGCAAACTTACTAAATGACTAACATAATTTCAGGTATTCGTAAGCAATCTAAAACCAAATATGTATTGAATTTATGCACATGTAATATGTTTTTTTTTCTACTAGCAAACAATAAGAGATGAGATGTACAAAAAGTGTGAACAGTTTACATGTTATGCTGAATATATGTATGCTGTCAAATGTATTTTATTTCAAATTCATTGTACATGGCAAGATTTTTTTTTTTTTATAATTTGACAAGAAAATCTAAAAATGTGATTTGATGACTTAAACATTTTTTAAGTTTAAGTACCTGGCCATGTATCATGTGATTGCCTGAAAATAAGATCCTCTGGTATCTTTAATTACTTTTTTCTTTATTATTTTTCTTTGGCACCGTTTTACATGTATTGGCGTATTTTTGCCGGTCGTTCCTGTAAAGAAAAATAAGATAATTGACAATAATAAATGAGAAGTTCATATACAGTTCAGAGACAAAAAAAAACATGATCAGGCCATCAATTTAGAACACATGGGTGCAAAAGACAAAAAAAACCTACTATATTCTTGCCTTGTCAACAACTATTAGTTTAAGGTTAAATGTGACACTGTATATAAGGTATTGATAAAACAAAAAATATGGCATTGTAACATATATAACAGAAAGTAAATGTTATTCTATGCTATATTTCACTGCCACATGGTTTATAAAGTAAATCAGCACATACCTGTTCATGCTAATCTTGTTTCTACAGCCCTGTCCGCCCTCCCAGTGGCTTGTGAAGGCCGCTCTTGTCATCATACCTCCACAACTAATGCATGGTTTACCACTGTTGTATGGCTAGAAGATGAAAATAAAACAAAGTCAAAAGTTATAAGTATATTAGAAACCAGTGGTTCTCAACTGGTGAGCCGAGACCCAAAAAGTGTGTTCAGATAAAGTTGTTCAAAAACAATACTACATGAAAATGCAAAATGCAATCATTCATATATATTTTTTTGTTGATGTCAAAGGCCATTCTAATATTTTGGTGCAAAATCATTTGCAACAGACAGTTTGCACATTATGTCTCATTCTCAAAAACGTTGAAAAAATATTACATCAAACGGAGGTTCACGTGAAGCATGGATAAACAGTTTGTCCAAACCAGTTTGTTTATGCGGTAAATCATTTTCTTGAAATCACAGAAATTATATAGAATATTTGAAATTTTAATTTTTATAAAATATTGAATCAAAGCGATATTCTAAAAAATATTTACAATTTAAAAACTAACAATTTTTTCATATTCAGTTCAATTGGAAAATTATTTAATTCTAAATGTTTTAGATTCTAAATGCTTTAAGAAAAGTAAATTGGTTTGGTACTGTGTCCTCATTCGATGTCCAATGGAAAATCTAGATCCTGAAGCAAAACCAGACAAAACCCATTGCCGACTCCTTATTGTTTTGGAAACTAATGTCTTAAATATGGGTAAAATCATTTTTGCTGCACTCGCAGTGTTGTAATATTTCCAAAAACCACAGGTTTAAACAAGCACAAAACCTGTCTAATTTGCCTCTAATTTCAATGCAATATCTGGGTTAATGGGGTTTAAGGTAAACATAATCCTCCTCATACAGTCAGCCGGACGGCTTTTCTCCTGCTGACCTGCTCTTTGGCACAATAGCCGCAGATCATTCTGGTGGCCAGCTCCATCGGATGGTCCTGATCTTCATCATGGCACACGTCACATGGGTACACCCGACCACAGCATGGAAATCTAGCAGAAGAGACAGTTAATACAATACGGCTGCTCTAAATATGAGCCAAGGACACTTTATAGGCGTAACAAGAGGATGTGGCAGTACACAAAGCCTTTTGATACAAAATAAACCTCTTACAGACCCAGACAATGTTCCTGGTAGTTACCTTAGCCACCGGTGACTTTGTTTGAAATGCCTGCAGGCTCCTTTATCGGGTAGAGGTTTCCCTTGCTGAACCCCAGGGTCTCTGTAGCGTCGAGTGTATTGGGCAGATGCATCTGTAAATTCAGTAAATAACAATAATTTGTTACATTTATCATTTATATGCGGCTTTTCACACTAAATTCACTTTACAGAGAGGGTTGGGAATCTCCTTAACCTCAAGGCACCAGAACATGCCAGATAACTGTGGAGAGATGAGAGATCCCTAAGGACTTTTAATGACCCCAGAGAGTCAGGACTTCAATCTAAAGCTAAATAACAGTGGTCTTTTCCCTATATGGGGCAACAGGACCAACACAGACTTTTGCTGACTATACTAACATGTAATTACAACAGCAGCCTTTGTTGTACCAGGGGGTCTCCCGTCCTCATCTGACCAGACTTAACCTCGCTAAGCTTCAGTGGGAGACCTGGTGCTGGCGGTAAATAATCCCTCACAGCGAGACTAACGCTAGAACATCAGTGCACCAGAAACAAGAACTGGACAGAATCAGTGAGGATATAGGACAGGGTTCAGACCTGTCTGATTTCTGGGCTTTGGCTGAATGAACTGGAAACGGGCCGCCTCCACAAAAATGCTGAGTTTGGTATGACAATGTTGGCAGTTTTGCTCCCAGTTTTGCCCATATGTTAGATTCTAGAAAAAAAAGAAAGAAAATAAAGAGTACAATTCACAATAATATCATCAGCTTTTCCATTTTTTAAATCCTCCAGAAAAACATATTGCTGATGAGATGTGGTTATCTGACAGTGTCAAATTGTAGGGCTGTCAAAGTAATGTGTTAAATCATAATATAAGTGAAGTATTATATAATGACAATTGTCATCTCCAGTAAATCTTCATCAGACCTGAATTGTGTCCTCCTTGTTGCAGTTAAGGCAACCCACATTGAACACAGAGTCCTTCAGTACCAGATCAACAGGTGCAACTGCGTTAAGGTCCAAGTAGCCCAAAACATCACTGTAGTGGTGCAGCATACTGGGTCTGAAGGCCGCTCTGATCCCTGCTTGACATTTCTCACACTGAGCAGTACAGGTCAGACGCCCCGTCAGGGTCAGGTCAGAATCAACTTTACACCTACAAGGAGGGGCACAAGGTTACTTTGCACTCTTGCCTGAGGGCATTTTATGATAAATCAGTCCTCTAAACTAAAGCAATAAGAGGCTATGTTTGGGCCTGGTATAATTGACATCAAACTTGGGTGATTCAATCATGTGAGTGCATGTTTCGTAGTGTATGTTTATTATTTGTTCAAATAAACATTTTAAAAAAGCCAAAGGCTCAAAAAAGTAGTGCAAACCACTGTCGTGAAATTAATCCAAATTTACTCCTATGTTCACGCAATTGTCATGTTATAAAGAAAATAAGAAACGAATATAATTGAGATACTCTTTCAATGTGAGTTTCATATTTTATGCTATGTATTTAGAAATATATTATGGTGACATGAAAATGTTCTAAGCAGTAGGTCAGTGTATGTAGTCTGGAGAACTGACAATTTATGAAAGTTGTCTCTACATATTAAAGATGCAATAAAAAAGTTAAATGCCTGTTTTAAACAATAACAGATACTTCTGATATAATAACAGAAAAAATAACTACGATGATAACCATATTAGACTACACGCCAACAGGCAATAACATGTGTTCTGCTGCTTTAACTGCTCAAGCTCTTTAAAGCCAGGTGGATTCTGGATCGGATTCTGTGTGTTTTTACTGTTAAACAGCTGGATATAATCATGTAAAGCGATTCCAATGGTATTGCTCCTTTGTGCCATTATATTGTGGTGTGGACTTCCCTATTTTGATAGAATCAAACAATTATTAAAACCTCATAGTTATCTATTGTCATTGGTGTAAACGTACCTTAAAACAGTAATCTGTCTTCACTACTTGTGATAGGATCATTGAAGATGGATGTAAATGCCCGATTTCTAATTAACCATCTCTGATAAATAATCATAATGAAATGTTTTAGTTCACCTCCTGCACTTCAGGGACACTGAGATCTGTTTAGCTGCCACGGTAGCTATTTGTTCTCCCAGTTTCAGACCCAGCAGTTTGATTTCAGTGCCTCTCCGTCGCTCTGTTGTTTTTATGTTCTCCACCTTCTGGCTGCTGCCTTCTCCATCACTACCGAAAGCAGTCTGATCCTCTTCCTCCTCATTCTCTACTCCAGCTTCATCTTGCTCTTCTTCCTCCCCTGAAGCCACAGCGAGCGACACTATACGCTCAGGAGTGTCCAATTTCCTGGATGTGTTCTTAAAAACGGTGACCTTGATTTGCTCATAGGGGACAAACTGTATTCCCGCCTTCTCTAGGTCAACATCTTTCTTCAACTGAGAAGAGAGATTTGAGAGTAACTGATACTACACCTAGTCCATTCACTGACCATCTGATGCATACAAATCTGAATGGACAAGTTCTAATCAGATTGGCTGATTTATATTCTCAGGTAAGTGCGAGTCTCACCTGCCTGGCTCCCTCAGTGAAGAGTTTCTCCATACTACGGTCCAGCCAGCGCAAGTATGGCCTAAAAAGCAGCTCGACTCTTCCCATCAGATGATTAGTGGCATTTTTAGCCTTCAGCCATTCTTCTGAGGCCTTCTGCACATGTCTGCGTTCACACAGCATAAAATAAATACACTTACTGATTTCAGTTCACATTTGCATGTGTATAATCAGCAACAGTTCTTCTCACCTCCCCATGACTGATGGCAAGTCCTGGTCTTCAGGGATATCCACAGTGAAAACCTATGATACGTTAGCTTTCATTAGCAAAAACAAAGTGTCAAATCAAAAACATGTTTCAACATCAAATTTAAAACATTTCAAACATACACACCTCTTGAGGGTAACGCTCAGGAAAGCTGATCATGATGTCCACTTCATTAAGATCAAATGGCTGCAAAACAAAAAAACATTGATGTCTACGAAACTACTGAACACTGTCAGATCTTCACTCCAGATTTCTCTTGTGTCGCCGCATATACGCTTAAGCACCGTGGGTGCAAGAACTTTTATTTATGTGGCGCCTCGCTTATGCAACTCTCTCCCCCCGATATGCGCAACAGTAACAGTCTGCATACTTTTAAATCTTGTCTTAAGATTACCCAAGCTTTATTATGACTTGCACTTATTGGTATTTATGATGCATGTATGCGGTTGTGCTGTTGAATGTTGTGCTGGCAAGATCTGTTTTTCTAATGTTACAAATATATTTTTTTTTACCATTTTGCTTGCTATAATGTGACTTTGGGTGTTTAGAAAGGCGCCATTAAATGCATTTGTATTATTGCTATTAAAATGTATTTTCTACTGTGATGGCAAATTAAAAACATTTGCAGTCATCACTAAAATATTTAGCATTTATAACTGAAAACCTTAAAAAATTATCATAGAACATAAAATCTACTTTGATCTGCTTTGAAGTCCATTCAGACTTGCGTAATATTCAGTACATTTGAATGAGTTATGCAAAAAAGTCATTACATGATGAAAGCAATCCATTCTTAATGTTTCAATCAGTTTTGTTCAATCAGCTATACCAGTATAATACTGGTATTAAGGATTGGCAATGCTCTCTAATTCCTATTAATTCAAGTGGAATTAGTGGTTCAAGTGTGTTTGATTAAGGTTTGAGAGACATTCTGTAAGAAAGTGGCACTCCAGGAACAGCTTTGGACACCCCTGGTCCATACAATAAGGGTTTACCCAGTCAGGATCCGTGGCTTGAACAGTGACTCTGTAGTAGGTCAGCTGTCCATCTTCTCGCTCCTGCACAATGAGTTTGTCTTTCGGAAATCTCTTCGTGAGCTGAGCGATCTCGGTGGCTCTCAGCTGCTTGCAAACCACATCAGTGAGATCAGCCAGTTTGACCTGCTCTTGACTTTTAGCTGGTCGTCTGGCCGGAGCAGATGGCCTGAAGCTGCTCCTCTCTTTTGGGCCATGAGGCTGGTCCTCCACAGGCGGAAATTGCTGTGGATGCAAGAAGCGACACCGGTCCTCCATTGCACAAAACCCATACAGGAAGTAGCGGCAGGGTCGTCTGGCTCTCTCTTGCTTCACAGGAGCAGTTCTGTGGCTGGATGAAGGCTGAAGCTCCTCTGTACCAGACTGTCTATTTTCACTCATCTGCTGCTGTGAGTTTAATGGGTGACCATCCACATTTCCTTCTTTCACTTTGAGAATTTTACCGTTCTCTTCGTCTTTCTGTGCACTCGCAGTAGCTATTTGATGAAGAAAGCGGCACCTTTTCCCATAATAGCATTGCCTGCCCTGAGAGTAGAAACGACACAGTTGCTGCACCTGACCAGACTTCTGTGAAGTGTCCTTACTGCTAATCTCAGTATTTTGGCTTAAATTGTTATTTTCAGTGTCAGCTGACACGAGTGAAGAGGCTGGTTCATCCCCAGGACCCAATGACTGTGAAATAAATAAAACAGCATGATATATAAGACTGTTATATGACATTCTCACATGAACAACATGCAGTTTCAATGTTTGATGCGGCGTGTTTTTTAAAGCGATAGTTCACCCCCAAAAAAATTTTTTTGTGTTTAAATCCTAACTGTGAACAAATGAATGAGGCCCTTGTATCTTAAAACCATATTCCCACAATTTTTTTGTAATCGTTCAACAATGAAACACTAGTGTATTTGTGTATAGAGACACTATAATAATCTGCTGATTTACATGATTAATGCTACATTGTACCTTAATGTACCAAGGGTTTCCCTGTAAACATACGATTACATAAAATGTGAACATTGAACACACTCACAAGCATGTACTACTGCTGACTAAAAAGTCTGTCTTTTAGACAGTTTGTTTCAGTAAACCGTCACAATACAGATTTCGATAGCTTTTAAAACTCTCTCAGGTGTGTCACATTGGGTTCATGCAAATTTGCAGCGTTGACCAACAGAAAACTGCTGGTTTGAAAGTGACTTCTGTGCAAGCTGTGCTTCTTTTGACAACAGACAGCTGACCATTTTGCGGACCAAAAACATTGGCTAATTTGACCATAACATAACACATCCTAATAAAGCCACATGTAAGTACATAAATGAGAGGTGCTTTCGAAACACAGCTTCATGAAGCTTCACAACACTTAAGAATCTTTTGTTTTGATCAGCCGTTCGAAGCCTGTATTACACTAGTCAAGTCAAGAGATTTAAGCAATGTAATTACATTTAATTAATAATTATACCACTACACTAACAAAAGAACACAAATTAAACATAAAAATGTATAAATTATTGTATACATTTTAATCTAGCTAAATATATATATATTTCAATTCAAAATCCACAGATTGTCTGTCACTATTTTCCAATGACACTAAATTAGATCAATTAACCTCAAAACTGTTTTGACTGATTAAATATCCTAAGTGATGATATTAATCTGGTCCCGGGGGATATATAAACATACACATATATATATATATATATATATTAGTGCTGGGCAACGATTAATCGCATCCAAAATAAATAAAATTGTGTACATAATATATGTGTGTGTATGGTGTATTTACTTATGTATATATAAATACACACACACATGTATGTATATATTTAAGAAAAATATGTTTATATATTAAATATATTTATATATAATATAAATATGAAAGAAATATATACATGTAAACACATGAAAATATTTTCACAATATATTACTGTATGTGTGTCTTTCTATATACATAATAAATGTACACAGTGCACACACACATATTATATAGATAGATAGATGGATGGATGGATAGATTGATTATTTTGTAAGATTAAATTGAATAGATTTCACTTTTGATGAATTTTCCCCGTTTTGAACAGCAGGTGCCGCCAGCCTGTGGTGTTTCGAGCTCAAATGATTTCGAAACAGAAAATCATTTTGCGAAGCAACTGGTTCAGTTGATTCAGAATTTCAAGAAGCCCAAGTTAATTTCTCTCGTCACTCATGTACATTCTGATACGTACTAACTCTTTTAACTTAGTTTTTAATCGTGCTTTATTAATAAAATCATCTTAAATTAACCTCATCCAACTGAATCATTGAAAAGATTCGACTCCCAATTTATTGACATATCGAAAATTTCTAACACGCACTGTGGGGTCAGGAAGTCCTGCTAAACCTAAAGTTCGACTGTTTAAAATGCGTAACCGTGTTGGTTTGGTTAACTTATGTGGGCGTTTAGGTGGACTGGACATGATAATTTTGTTTTGAATTAAAACTCTGATCAAAATTGCTGGTGTATATTTGTGGTGGATGTCACCAAACAGACGTTCGCCACTAACCTGCGCCACATCCGCACTTTCTGACTCCATTAGATCGGATAGCACACCTTGTAGTCACTGTAAACTGTCCAATACTTATTGCTGTCGCAGTACGTTTGCGTTTATGTTAGCATTACATGCGATATTCTAAAATTGGGAGGCATACGTGAGATATGTTATGAAACAAGACGCTTACTTCCTCCAGGAGGCGCTTTGCTGGCTCTTACAGTCTAATTCTTAATTCATCCGCGTTCAAATCTCAAAACGATTCTTGCATTACTGGAGACATTTCTACAACAATAAGTGTAATCGTTTTAAACTATTAACTGGTACCTGACATGCCAAAAAGAGAAATGAAAATCTGCTCAAGCTACCTGTACTAAATTATTTTTTAAAAAGCTTTACGATGTAATCATGATGCGTTGTAATTGGTCCAACCTGACCAGCGCGGAGGAAAGTAACACACACCACGTGACACCATTAGCGCTACACTTCGGTATCGTTCTGGAAAAGGTGCGTTTCTCTCTCGGGCTATGAGGCTGGTCCTGCGGATGCCAAAGGTGGTCCTAAATTGCACAAAATCGATACAGGACGTAGCGACAGGAACGCCTGGCTCTCTTTTGTTTTACAGGAGCAGTTTTGTGGCTGAATGGGGCCGGATGCTCCTCTGTAACGTTACCAGACTGGCTGCTGGCACTTGAATGCTGCTGTGTGGGTCTGATGCGTGACCGTCCACATTTCTTTCTCTTTCTCTGTGAACTGTACTATTCTCTCTTTCGTTGCGCCTGCAGCTCTCTGATGAAAAAAGCGGCACTCTGTCCTGTAATAGCATCATCTCATCTGAGTGTAGAGACGGCACGATTGCTACACCTGCCTTGCCTTATAATTAAATAATTTACTTCGGAATAATATCAGTGAGAAATTTTAATATTCATCGATTTCAAAATACACAGGAAAGAATTGCATCTTTGGACCAATCGTACGTGAAAATGAGAGACGACGTGTGGGCCAAAGCCACGCCCATTCAATACTAGCTTTGCTGGCCTTCTATTTGCTGATTCTGTTTCCATCGCTTGACTTAAACGCCTTCGACGCCCTCTTGCGTTACGGAGTGGACACACAACGCATGTCCGGACTTAAGCAATACATTCACATCCAAACTGTCTTAAACACTCGTTTTATTCCTAGAATGTAAATCAATATTTGTATTACATTGTATAAGTAATGTCTACATACACCCCTCGGAAACCTAAATAATTTAGAAACAGAATAAAGGTATAAATATTTCAGTACAAACCTACAAAGTCATTAGACACCAGGTAGGCTACCTGAGCCACACGACACAGCCAGGACAGAGGGTGATTTAGAAAGCTAAACTATTTTAAGTTGTATTTGTTGGAATATAGTCGATCAATTACTAAAAATGACACTAGTTCAGGTGTTTGAGACCGTTTGGGAGAGCTTCCAGTCAAAAGACTCAGTTTTGCAGCCTATGTGGGACTACGTGCGACTCAACCACTCTGAAACTCTTCGGTCTCCTCTCTTTCCTGTGATTCTGACCGTAGCGTCGTATTTTGTTCTTTGCCTACCCTACCTAGTCTGCGACATCATGGGAAAGAAGTGGCCAGCTATTACCCGGTTCAAGATCCAGCCCACCAAGTTGCCCACAACTGCAATGCTCCTTCACTGCAGTGGAGTTACTCTTTATAATCACGTACTGCTGGTGTTTCCTGCAGCAGTAGCACAGTGGATGTGGAGACCTCCTGTTCCCCTTCCTGAACAAGCACCTACATTGCTTGAACTTGCAGGTGGGGTGACTGGAAACCTTCTTCTTTTTGACCTACAGTATTTTATCTGGCACTTTTTGCATCATAAGATCCGCTGGCTGTATGTGACTTTCCATGCTATCCACCATAATTACTCTGCCCCATTTGCTCTGGCCACACAGTGCCTTGGTGGATGGGAGTTGGTGACGGTGGGCTTCTGGACCACGATCAACCCCATTCTGCTGAGGTGTCATCTTCTCACCACCTGGATGTTCATGGTGGCCCACGTCTATATATCGGTGGAAGACCACTGTGGATATGATTTCCCTTGGTCCACGTCTCGTCTGATCCCATTTGGTGTTTATGGAGGTCCGAGCAAGCATGATGTGCACCACCAGAAACCTAATACTAACTTTGCACCCCATTTTAGTCACTGGGATAAACTGTTCGGCACTCATGCTGATTTTAGTTTTTCTAAAACTCAGTGATGGGCATGCATATGTGTAAATATTACATTTGCATGTTTGGTTGCTTCAGGCAGAGCTTAAACAATGCAGAACTTATAACTTAAGTTTTCACTTCGACTTTATTTGTATAGGAACAGTATTAAAAGCATGATTTTGGTGCAAAGCTAAAAAAATACAAAATAAAACAATGCATTGAGATTATAATACAGGCTGTAATTTGCATATCAGGTATAATTAGTAAATAATGTTTTTAATCTAGCCTTTTACCATTATGAAAGAACTCAAATCTTGCATCTATTTTATTTAAGTTGAGAACCTTTTACAGAGAAAACTCTTCTGGTTATGTTATGTCTATTTATTCATTTAGAAAACAACTTTAGCTTTATTATGATACATTTATATATGACACATTTATAGCGTTTTAAAATGCACAAGAAATAAATTCAGATTTTTTGTTTTACATCAGTTTAGTCTATTATCCATAATTTGTAAAGCTTGATTATATTCTGACCTTTTATGATTTTTCCCTGTAGAAGTGATTTTTCAAAGTTTATTGAAGCATGTTTTATAAGAAAATATAATTTCAGTCTTTCTTCCTTAAAACTGTTGTGTTTACTTCAAAGTGCTACTTGCTGTTTCTTTGTAATTATGTGTGAATTTTACTAGCAATTTCTTAATGAAAATGGTTTCAAAGGAAATTCTACAGTATTATTTTATTTATTTATTTATTTTTAATGGGTTTTGTGGATTTACTTGTTTGGCTCCAAACTGTGGCACAATATTAAATGAGACAAAATCATTGCATACATAGTAAAAAAATAATAATATATATAGATAGATAGATAGATAGATATAGATAGATAGATATGGATGGATGGATGGATGGATAGATAGATCTATTTTTCTTAAGCTATGAAACAGGTGTGGAAAGGAAAATATGTAAATTAAGATTTCTAATTATGTTTTGTTCCGCCTAAATAGTAGAGAACGACACCAACCAAGCATGGCAAACTCAAAAGCAAATTTTCACAAGAGGAAGTTTGTATTTTTATAAGGAAAGCAGATTTGCATATGCTTGTGAAACCAAAAAAGATCGCAATGCAGTTTCCTCTCATTTCAAACCTTATTTGAATCCCTGTGTTGTTAATAATCTTTGTGTTGTTTTTCAAGACTGTATTTGAATATTTAAACATGTGTTGTTTATTTCATGGAATAGTTAACCTTGAAAACCTGCCTGCAGTCTTTAATGAGCTTCAGTCATGTGTTGGGTGTATGCATAGGCTTACCATTGATCTGATTGATTGTGATTATGCAATTCAATGATGTAACAGCAGGTGTCAGTAAAGAGATTACTTAGTTAAATCCCATTGTGTAACTATTGCATGTAACCCTTTACTTTCTATATTAAATAGGCTAAGTCGATGTTTTGAATATCAAGAAAATATGTCGTTATTTGCAGTTACAAAAAATACAAAATAAAGAAGTATTTTATGAAGAAAATGTGAGTGGTGCGTGCCGGTGCAAAACTTGTAATGCTTAATGCTTTGTTAAAGCCAGCCCTACTAATACAAGTCTATTAAAAATATAAAGTCATCACATTTCTATGTCTCCGTTATTTCCTACATAAACATCATAATTGAATTATCAGTCACAATCTAGGCTTTTCGCTGTTTGAGACCGTGCCAATAGCTCGTCAGCTGGCCGCTGTGTGGCGCTGTTCCCGGATCAGACACGAACACAAACACAGCAGTGGTATGGCAGCAAAACAGACAGCCATTTTATAATCCGCAGCCAGTTTGTAATATTTACAACCTATTCGGCCTTTTTCCATCTTTTAATGATGGGTCAGTGTGGAATTACGTCGTCTAAGACCGTCCTGGTGTTCCTGAACCTGATATTTTGGGTAAGTTAGAGGTGTTGGGTGCAGAATTTGGGAGTGCGTCAGTGTTGTCAGATGGACACAGTCAGTTGTCGAGCAGCTGCATTATTACACACACTCCTTTAAATAACTAATACGTTTATAAAACCTGCTAAATACATGCATATTTTTCTATATTTGATATGCCTATTGTGTTTTATATTGCATTATTTAAAAAACTGCTCGTTGCTGTGTATTGCAGTGTTTTGTTTACATATTTCCCGCAGTCTTAATAATTCTATATTGATCACTGTAACGTGTAAAGCCTAATAAACATTGACAGTATAAGATTAATGTTAGTTATATGTCTTTTAGCCTTGAATTTGCGTGCGTGAACTGGCAGGTCACCCTGTTTCCTTCAGCCCCAGATCAGGTTTAGTTCTAACGTCATTGTTTGGCATGTTAAATATATTTCTCCTTTGGCAATTCCTTTTGGAAACAATGTAATAATTTGGAAGCAGTCCTGAAGTAACGTTATAACGCTAATAAAGGCTAAGGTTTCCTCAAATGATTCCATCATCACACTAAACAACAAAGAACGCCTTTAAAAATAAAACAGTTCACAATGACTTTGCAATAGGATCAAATGTGAAACATTTGTACAAATGTTTTCCTTTTAATAACCCTGTAATATTGTTTTATTACAGTACATTCAATTGTATAATAGTAGCTGTAATAATAATAATACTAATAATACATTTTTGGTAAAGACTGTAATATCCAGACAAATCAGAATAATAATAAAAAATCATTTTATTAAGCGGATCTTATATGTAATTATAATTTGATCCCTGCTAAAATCAATGAAATATAATTATTTTGATGTTGTAGATGTTACAAGGATTAAAACCCATTAATGTTAAAAATAAATATCTGTAAAAGTCAATATAGCCAATTCTTAGTTTAGGTATTTAGGTGAATTTAGACATCACAATGAATTATATATTGTACAATATTAAATAAAATATTTAATATGTAATTTAAAATTCACTTTGAGGATCTACAAAAGGGGGAAAAAAACCTGAGTAGGAATTTAGAATCAATATACTGTTATTTAAAAAAAAAAACTATTTTCAAATTTAAATTGAAATATGCAACATTTCCACAGCCAATGTTAAAAACTAAATGAGGCTTGCACATCGGGTTCGACTGAACTGGGGCATTGGTGGCAAAGTTCCACATTTAAGACTTAAACTGAGCTGTTTGATCTGTAGAAACACTACTTCGCCTATCAGCTGGATTTTCTTGTCTGCGTTTGTTTGATTAATCTCTTTAATCTGGGACTGAATGAAGTTGAATGTCTCCACCTGACAGATAAAGGTAGTATGACACTATCCTGTTCTTTTTTAAGGGATTAGGCTGCTTTATTAAATCTGTGTTCATCACGTCAGAGCCCGAGAGCTGTGCTAAACTGTCTCATAAGGGGTTGTATGGTGCAGTTGTAAGTGGGGAAGACTAAAACCTTTTTTAAAAAAAATTTTTTTCCCAAAATGGTAGTCAACGGAGAACCCAGGGCACTTTTTCTTCCTGTCTTGTTTCCTTATAAGATGATAATTATCCACATTTCTGTGTGTTGACCTTTAATTTTGGCTGACGGTTTTCTCGTTGGTCAGCATTCCATATCCTTAGTCATTCTTACGTTTGAAAGTCAAAGTGACATGAAGTTGTGTTTGATTCCAAATACTTATCCTCAGTTGCCTTTATCCTACATTTCTAATTTGATTGTCTTTCTGTGAAGATGACTGCATTAAATCAATCCAGTAACCGATTTACCATCACATCTAACTCTGAGACTAACATAACTCTTGGCATACAATCATATCATATCTGCTTTCATATAACTAAACTAACCCTCTCTGTTATCTCCTTATAGGCCGCCGCTGGCATTCTCTGCTATGTTGGAGCCTACGTGTTCATCACGTATGATGACTATGACCATTTCTTTGAGGACGTGTACACCCTGATCCCAGCCATCGTCATTATCGCAGTCGGAGCGCTGTTGTTCATTATTGGACTCATTGGATGCTGCGCCACTATTCGAGAGAGCCGCTGCGGTCTTGCCACGGTTGGTGAACCGTTAACTTTCCAACACTGCCTTATAGTGTTTTCCTTAAATTAATACTTTTTATCCGGCAAGGATGCATTCAATTAATCAAAAGTGACAGTAATAACATTTAAAAAGTTACAAAAGATTTCAAATGGGAATAAATGAAATGGTTTCCACAAGAATGTTAAGCAGAACAGCTGTTTTCAACATTGACAATAAACCAGTTAAAATAGAAAATGGATCGTTCATATATATCGTGCCCTGCTAAACCCACATTTCCTTGCATCTCTCTTTTGCAGTTTGTCATCATTCTTATGCTGGTGTTTGTGACTGAGGTGGTTGTGGTGGTTCTTGGTTACATTTACAGAGCAAAGGTGAGTCCTGTATTGAAAGGATGTCAATATTTATAGAAATAGGAGTGCCTGCATCTCTTTTGTTTTTATATGAAAGCTCGTCTCGGTCTCACTTTGTGAGCTCTTTCAGCTGTGTGCAAAGGTGAACAATGTAATACATGCCTTGTATTGTACTGTGCTGTTGTATAACAGAGCTGTATAGACCATAAAAATGTGTCTCCTACATAAAGAATGGATGTGAGGGTCAGAAATTAATGGAGGACATAATAAAAATGCCCCTAATAATCAAAATATCAACCCAAAGTGTCCTTTTATGAGTTCTATTATTATGCTGTTAAACAATATCAGTGCTGCATTTTTGCACATTTTGCACGGTTGCAAATGTGATATTGATTTTATATTTCAACACCCAAGAAGTTAATATTAAGTGAATTACATTTTAGATGCACAACAATTTCTGTCTTTGCTATATTTCGTGAACGAAAATAGTTCCAAAGAAAGCTGCAGCAGAACCGGTGCATGTCTCGGAGCAACGAATGAATGCACATTTTCAAGAAATCAGTCAAGGGAACAATTCAATGACCCATTCATAAAGTGCACATTTTTATTTTCTTGAATGAATCGGCTGTTTGAAGGAATTTGTTGAACGAATGACTCACTTATTAACACTTGCCAACATCTACTGTTAGTTTTAGTTTCATTTTTAAAGTATCATTTCATCTTTTAACATTTTACACTTATATATTCACAATTCTATTTAGAAAAAAACTATATTATTAAAGCATTTTGTAGTGTTTTATTATTGCAATTGAATTCCTTGTTTAAATATAAGAATCTGACTTAAAAGATAATGCATACATTTGATAAGGTTTTAAAGAAATTGGCCCTATAATGAAACAAAACGCCGTTTGATATCAATTTACGGGGGCAAATATTGACCCTTAATGGAATGCTAATTTGTGTCACTGGTGGATGTGTTTGTAGGCGGAAGACGAGGTCAATCATTCCATCCAGAAAGTGTATGATGAATACAACGGCACCAACACGGATGCTCCCAGCCGTGCTATTGACTATGTGCAGAGACAGGTAAGACTAATGAGATGTACACAATGTTATTGTATTGCTATATCCCAACCCTAATAATAAAATCACCATAATGTCTTTGAAGCTCCATTGCTGTGGCATCACCAACTACTCCGACTGGAAGAACACGCGCTGGTTTAAGGAGTCTAGGAACAACAGTGTGCCACTGAGCTGCTGCAAACCCAACGTGAACAACTGCACCGGCTCCCTCTCCCGTCCCGGAGACCTCTACCCTGAGGTGAGACGTTTGAGACACGTGCGCTTGTAATCGATGAAGCAAAGGAAGCCTGCGTGTGATGTTAATGTATCTGTTGAATCATCTTAGGGATGTGAAGCCCTGGTTGTGAAGAAACTGAAAGAGATTATGATGTACGTCATCTGGGCTGCTCTGACGTTTGCTGTGATTCAGGTATGCTGTTTAGATTTGTTCATTTCTAGTGTGAGAGTGCCCCTCAATTTTTTCTTCATTTAGTGCAGTTTCAGTGTTATTAGTCATGAAAATGCATAAATCAAGGTTTTCCAAAAGGGGTTTGTGAGTTGATGGAAAGATGAAAAAATGATTGCTGGTGCTATGTGATAATTGTGATATAGATTAGTGCTATTATGAAAAAAAGGCTGCGATTTAGTGAAATAACGGTATAGTCTGCTGCACTGTGTTTCAGAGTGAAACGTGGCACTGTTCACGTGAGCACCTCATGATCCAGTGTCTAAGTGCTTCTCGGTTTACAGTAAACTCAGCTGACTTCATCTTGGTGTGCTGTGCACTATTTAACATGCATTTGGGATTGTAATGTGTGCCAGATTTAATTTATTTGCACATTTGCATAATTTACAATGTTTTTGCGCGCAGAAGTTTAAAGCATTTAATCAATATTCCACCTAAATAAAAGCTTAAATGTTTAAAGGTGAAGAGTTCAAGACAAATATTAGTATTGAAACTTGTACTGTAATATAAAATTATTCAAATATTCTTTTATTTGACCTTATAATAGTAATTTAAAACGGAAATATATCGTATGTATTCATTTTTGTAATTGCAGTTAAAATAATAATAATAATATTTGTTTTAGTTATTGTTGTTATGAGTATTTGATTGGATTTCTAAAACGTTTAATAAAAAAACATTGTCATGGAAGCATTAACCAACATCAGAGAACCATGCGAATGTGTTAAATGATTGAAATATGAACTTCACTTCTCAGGGGGTACTTCAAGTATTATACGTTGGCTGGGGTTCGGCTGACAAGAAAGTTTGGGAAGCCCTGGTTTAGACTGAATCAACAGTGCAGAGCTCGTACGGCAGCTTCAGCGTGTCTCTTTTGTCCCGTCAGACAGCGCTCTGGGACTGCAGCACTCGGGCAGCGTCAGTATGTGCTTTTGTTGACCTGTAGCTGCTGAATCACAGACTGACATTCATCCTGTTCCAAATACCCTCTGGGGCGTAAAGGCAAATAAGAGCGCGTCTTGGCAAGCCCAGCGCATGCCCGTGACTTACACATGGTTACTGACTCGGTCTGCCTGAATTAACTAGCAAGAACCGGGGCAGTAGGTTAGGTTGTTCTTGGCAAGCTTGCATAAATGACACCAGGTGTCTTTCCTTTTAATTAGTTTTTTTCATTGTCTGAATTTACTGATTAAATTAGTCGGGGCCAGTGTGAAGACGTTCACCTCACTCTTTTGTAGGCTGTTGTAGGCAATTTGAAATAACATTTCCTGCCACAGTCCACTTTTTTTAATCATCTCTTGAAGATAGAGATATTTTCCTTTTTATGCTTTTTTTTCTTTAAGAAATTTTTTTTTTTTTTTACTTTTATGCTCACCAATGCTGCATTTATTTAATTAAATATACAATAAAACAGTGATATTGTTAAATATCATTATTTAATAATATTTGACATAGATGTTTCCAATTTTATAATACATTTTAAAATGTAATTTATTCCTGTGATGGCAAATCTGGAATTTTCAGGAACCATTACTCCAGTCTTCTGTATCACATGATCCTTCAGAAATTATTCCAATATGCTGATTTCATGCTCCAAAAACATTGCTTATTATTATAAATGTTGAAAACGGTTGTGATGCTTAATACTTTTGTGGAAACATTATAGTTTTTTTCAAGATTCTTTGATTAAAGTGCCCCTATTATGGGTTAAGAAAGGTTCATATTTTGGTTTTGGGAGTCCCCAACAACAAGTTGACATGCATGCAATGTCAAAAAACACTTTCATTTTCTTATTATATGCATTTATTTTGACCTTATTTGCTCAACGACTCCCAAACGATTCGCTCAACGATTCATTTTTCCAAACCCCTCCTTTGCGTGACGCTAATCTGATTGGTCGATTTAATTTAAAGCAGATTGCAGTGCTGCTTTGTGTACAGCCGTTACTGGGGAAATAGCTATTTTTAAGCTCCAAAAGCAGCACATAGTGGCAACAAGTGGGCGGGCAATATGCTAATGTATCAACATGAGACTGCTTAAGATTCGTTTTAAAAACGACTCGTTTCAATGATTCAGAGTCGACTCTTTCTTGTGAGACAATAACTTTATACACGGTGCACTTTCAGATTTCAAACTTGGCAGGATGTTTTCATTCACTTAGAGCTGGTACAGGTAAAGGTAGTTTTCTAAAATCCATAATAGGGGCACTATAATAGAAAGTAAAAAAAACTGCATTTATTTGAAATAGGGTTTTTTGTATAAACGTCTATACTGCCAATTTTGACCGTATCGAAATTCGCATTCGATTATGAACGTGATATTGCGTAGCTTGTCGGTGAACTACGGCTCTGTGTAGTAAATGGCGCTCCATTTGAAAGCAGGTGAAGGAGATTAACTACTAATCACAGAACCGGCTAAATTCACTCCCTTTTAAGTGTTTTGTTTATATTTTATTTAAACCGAAATAATGTGGAATTTTAATATCAGCAGCAATTTATCATTATCAACCATACTTGTAGTATGTATTATTACCATATAGCAGTGCAGATGTTTCTCATCTCATATCTGTGAGTTTTAAATGAAGTCAATCTTTTATTTTTCCTCCAGATGCTGGGAATGCTGTGCGCTTGTATGGTGCTGTTTCGCAGAAGCCGAGACCCGGCCTACGAGCTTCTCATCACCGGAGGGACGTATGCATGAAAAAACCAAGCAGACAGACTCTCTTTTCATGCACACACACACACACACACACACACACACACACACACACACACACACACACACACACACACAGGGCTCAGGGTTCTGTCGGTGTGAGGTGGCACACTGGATACGCCCTAATTCATCTCTCTTTCCACACACCTTACACAGGGTTTGCTCACACATTGCACTGGTGATGGGTGAAATTAAGCGCATATTATTTATTTATACAGTACACATCACTTAAAATGACTGCATTTTAATTTAAACCTTTTTTTTCCCTCTCAAAGGCGTTGAGCCAGACTGCAAAATGGCAGACAGACAGTTTTTAATCCCGTTGAGAAGACTTTAACATTTTCTCTTCCTTGTCTCTATTACATGGAGTGGAAGATTCAGATATCGTATGGAATAATATGTGGAATGTATGCTTTCCTCATTTGTTAGTTTGCACTATGTGTACGGTTTAGTTAAATATTACAAATACCAAGATGGTAAATGGTTGGGATGGGGAAATGCTTTGATGCGGGGATGTCACCCATCACCAGTCCGCTGCTCAGTGCCAGTGTGAGAGACAGGTCTGGATTGACCACACAAGATTGCTGGGCATTGTGGGTCCAACCATACAGCTACATGTAAAGTGTAAAGAGGTTTGAGGGATGCTCTAGATGCACAACCTACCATTTACTGAACTCTTATCTTCTTTTCCTCGTTTTCCATTGCTTACAGTGTGACCATAACTAGTCTAGTTATATATAGAGTTTAAAGTTAGTTTGGATAACACCTAGGTATGTCAAACACGGTCAACAGTGTATTATTTTAAAGGAATGTACATAGGGAGAAAAAATTGTGAAATAAGCTTGTAATTTCGATCTTCAAATAAATGTTTCATAAGTTGACACCTGTTGTTTCATTTCATTGATGTGAATATGTTTTTGGTTTGTATGCCATGGCTACAAAATTCAAAACAATTATTATGCAGGTATTTTAAATGCAAGATTTTGATGCGATACACAAAGATAATTGATTTTTTTAAGAAAAAGCTTTTAAAATAAAGCTGCATGTATTTAAAAAAAAAAAACACTAATATTTTTAAATGCAATTTAAAGTAACTGTTTCCTATTTTAATGTTTAGAATTTATTACGGTGTTGATAAAGATAGTCTGGTCCACTATCAATGTTACCAAGATAAAAAAATTTTTGAATAGAAAAATGAACAAAAAGTAAAAAAAACAGCATTTATAAATAAAAAAAGTATGTAATGTCACTTTCAATTAGTTTAATTCATCCGTGCAAAATAGAAGTAATAATTTATTTTAAAAAATCACCACCATTACACTAAAATGGCCATTCATCACAGCACACCCGGTGATTGTTGTTAAAAGCTAAATACAGAAGTGCTTCTGAACAAAAGTCATCGTTTTTTCCAGGGGTGTAGAATTAGGGCAGTGTCCCTACCAATATCCAGCCTCTACCAAACTGTCCCTAGCAATAATTTTGATCAAATAATTAAATATATGTATTTGTCTTTATCATTTCGGACACATTTGAAACGTCATATCATTGATATTACCTTAACAAGTTAAAGTAAATACGTTAGAAAACTGCGTGCTCTCAAGGACGTGCATTTAATACATGTGCGGAGTGTAGTCGCACACCGGACGAGAAGCGCAGCCGCGTTTAGAACAACTCACAGGTATTGTACCTAATTCAAGACCGCAGTCTAAAACAGTTCATATAAAAGCCCACTTCAGGAATGAACAAAGTTGCATCGATGAGTTTGAACTGAAGTGGTGTTTGTTTGACAAAACAGAGCAAACGGAAAGAGAAAGCGCGATCTATGGTTATTATGAGCTCCCTATATAAAGCATACTGATTGTGTGATAGATAAAGTGTGTAGGACAAAGTCATGAACATCAACAATAATTTGAGACAAATATGTGATTTATTTATTTTTACAAAAAAAACTATGTAAGTGGCACTCTGTGGTGCAGCAGAATTTGGAACAGCATCCTGAGTCGCCGCAGACAGTCTTTAACTTTAAATTAATGTTGTTCAACTGAATGTACAAATCAAACTGTTAGCTTGAATATCCACAAAATAAAAAACAACACTGATATAAGAGCGTGCAGTTTATCTGTCAATCAGATGCGCAGAGTTTCATTACTACAGCAACAGAAGAGTATTCTTTCAGAATCATCCTGGGTCCAATTCAATTAATATTAAAATAAAGTCATGTGTGATTAAGACACCCAGCGGCTCTGATGCTGATGTTGTTTGTTCCACAAAATCACAAAATACTATAAAAAAAAACAGAAACTCATATGAATTATGAGAAAGCAAACCTACACCCTTGGTTTTTGCATTTCAGAAACCAGTTTTTTGTCTGGAACTCTGTAATGTAACATCTTGGAGCACAACTATATCATTCATGACTGAATGAGCAATTCTATAGTGCACAAGGCACTCAAAGATGCCTTGTCTGGGGTCTTTCATCAGTCAGGCGGCCTAAACACTTGATAGCATAGAACAGGGTCAAAGATCAGTCCTTTCCCAGGGAGGGGGATGTGTCCCATCTGCTTGCTGTGTTGGTCATGCTTAGTAACATACCATCACACATTATCTAGGGGGAAGTTAGATCGCAGTGTTCTTGGATCCATTAATAACTGCACAACATCTGCAAGCTCTAATGGCAGGTTATTAATAGTAGAAAGTTGAAATGCAGTTAATGTGCCTGTCATGTGGGTTTCCGCTCTATCGTTATACTTCTAACTGAGCAGGACTTGACAGTGCTGAAACACGATCTATGCAAAAGAGCAACGTGAAACCTTTTAACCAGATACCTGATAAAGAATTAGCATGGTGTTGGTTTACTGGCTGATTTAAAGTACTAGCATTACTATTCTACCAACTCGCAATTGCATACTAAAAGGATAGCTCACCCAAAAATGTCACCCATGTCGTTCCAAACCTGTATAAGTTTCTTTCTTATGTTGAACACAAAAGAAGATATTTTGAAGAATGCTGGTAATCAAACAGTTGATGGTCCCCATTGATGTCCATAGTATTTCTTTCCCTATATGGAAGTCAATGGAGACCAACAACTGTTTGGTTCTTCAAAATATATATGTTTTTTTTGTGTGTTCAACTTGTACAGGTTTGGAACGACATGAGGGTCAATGTAAATGATGACAAAAATGTCATTTTCGGGTGAGCTATTCTCACCATGCTAGGTTTATATAAACTGTAAACGGAATCAGCAAGTGAAAAAAAAAATAAATCTGCAAAAACAAATTATCAATTACATTTCTTTTTTGGGAAAAGTAAAAAAAAACAAAAGCAAACGAATTGCAAGATGTAAAATGAAATACATTAAATAAATGTTTTAGAATAGACAATTATTCTAATAGTTTTATTTCATAGCGACTACAATACTTATTTTAAATTGTAATAATATTTAACAATATTACAGTTTTTTTATTGTAACTGATCAAAAAATGCAACTTTGGTGAGCATTTTTTTTTTTAAATGGTATGGACTCCAAACCATTGCACTGTAGTGTATTTATGTTTCCTAATTTCTTAATATGATGCAGACTGTAATCGAAAGTGATTTCTAAACATTTATGATAAATAATATATGATTATATCGAATACCGTGACTGAAAAATGTTTGAAAAAGTTTGTGGATTGTCCCCTTGACTTTTCGAGACTTCCAAAAAAAAGAGGTTCTGTTTAAACTTTAAAATGTTTGTCCCAGGTTAATTTCTCTCAACCAACCGCCTGAGTCAAAACGTATTACAGCCACAGTGTTCAGACATTACCCAACTTAGGGTGTATTCACACCAGGAAAGTCCACGAGTTGACTGGCTTTGGTCCGAACCAAATACAATGTTGAGTTTTTGTTTGTTTGGTGCGGTTCGCTTTCACACCGCCCTTTTTGCAAGTGAACCAGACACTGTAAACAAAACCACACGTACCCTAAAGGTCATCCATTCATTGGTTCATCCATTCAACCGCACCAGAGCTTGTTTGGAATCGGACCGAGACCACCTCTTCAGCTGGGTCTCGGTACGGTTGTTTGGTGCGCACCCGAGTGTGATTGCTGTATTTACACCTGCCCAAAAGATCCACACCAAGGGGGGAATCGAACCAAACAAGACAGGTGTGAATACACCCTTACATTCAGACAACAGCAACATGATGCAATGATCATTACAGCTTTTATTTGATGCAGTCCAAGTGATAAATGCAAAATGCTGAGCCTAATATAGATATAATATTTAAAATTGTAGATGACCTCACTTTTGTCTCATTGATTAACTTTCCAAAAAGTAAACAGGAATTTTGAATTCTGTTTAAATATCTATATGTGCACCAAAATCTGTGCTTTGGCATCGTCTTCGCATGAACTAAATAAATCACGGCAAGTCCGTAGTGGCTACGTATACATTGTTTTTATTCACAATAAATAATTCTATATAATAAATATAAATCTCTATCTCGTATAATTAACAGTTTTTAATATACATATTAACCCGTTTCTATGTTCCATACAGATTTTAAGGATGGCTGTGCTACTGCTTAAATGTATTTAGCAAACAAATCCTCCTCTAAATCACGTTTATAGGGAGTGCCCTTACTAACTCTGTTATTAGAGGGCGTTTAAGGACATGGAGAGCCTTTCCAGTGTGCGCTAGACTCTTGATTCATATCTTGGCCAAGTAGGAGCCTGGCACCAGCCCAGTCTGGTCGTCCTTCTTCACCGTCCACCAGCCGTCTCCTCCCTGTTCCACCACGAGCAGCACTTCCCCCACAGAGACGGAGAGCTCATCAGCGCCCTGCACACACAACGGTCTCTCATCAGACTGCATTAAACAGTTCCACAACATCCAAAGAAGGATATAAACAGTGTTTTCGGCACTTAGTTAAGAGCCACGGTAAAAACCAGATTGACATTTTTGAATACACATGGAAATGTTAATGCTGACTTACACTTCAGTGGGAAATTGTCTTGAAAATATAGAGCTCTAAAGTGATGACTAAATTTGGCCTTTAAAATATTATGTATGTGCATTTTTAAGGTTATCTATAGTGAATGGATATTATCAGTATTCTCCTGTAAAGTCATCATAATCATTTCATTTTTTATTATCATTTATTCAGACTATTGTACCTGAGCCACATAGTCAAACTGAGCCTGGTATGTGCCGCTTTGAGAGCCAACACCGTCTGAAGCTGCTTGTGGAAATACAGGAATAGAGGCATACACTCCATCTGAGATATCAGCTGAAAAAAATAGATCAATCATATTATATATACTGTATAATATGTATTAAACTAAACTTTAAAAAGTGTAAATAAAAATGAGAAAAGTTGTCCAGGCAATTAACTGAACTAAAATAAGTATATGTAAAAAAATGACTAAATTGAAATAAAGATAAAGCTAGATAGACATCTTTTGTAACACTTTACAAAAATAATTATCAAGTTTTATTAATTGTAATAATGTTTTCGATGTTTACTGATTCATTATTTAAAAACTAAAGTTGTATCAGTTAATACTGGACCTGAGCTGACATGAACTAACAATAAACAGTATTTTATTAAGATTAATAAATATGAAAACAAAATAATTGCTCTTTGTTCATTTTAACATTATCTAAAGGGAGCTTATTGTAAAGAGTTGTAATGTAAACACTACTAAAAAAATACAGAAAACAAAAATAAAAGCTAAATCATAATATTAATAAATATTATAACAGTATATAAATGATGCTAAAATAACACTAGTACTCAAATAATTTTTTTAAAGTGGTTACACTAGGGAAAATAAAAATAAAACTACCCAAATACCTTTTAATGAAGTTAAACAGTGGGCTGAAGTGCCCTCTGCTGGTGGAAAGAAAGAAAGAAAGAAAGAAAGAAAGAAAGAAAGAAAGAAAGAAAGAAAGAAAGAAAGAAAGAAAGAAAGAAAGAAAGAAAGAAAGAAAGAAAAAAGAAAGAAAGAAAGAAAGAAAGAAAGAAAAAGAAAGAAAGAAAGAAAGAAAGAAAGAAAGAAAGAAAGAAAGAAAGAAAGAAAGAAAGAAAGAAAGAAAAAGAAAGAAAGAAAGAAAGAAAGAAAGAAAGAAAGAAAGAAAGAAAGAAAGAAAGAAAGAAAGAAAGAAAGAAAGAAAGAAAGAAGAAGAGTGGTCAAGAATGGTCATGATGTTGTTGTAATAGGTACCGGATGGAGGTGCTGAGGGCTGAACACATTCATTATTAGTCCTAGAGCCAACAGCACAGCTGCCTTGCAAGAGATTTGAAAACCTTTCAAAGAGAACAAAAAAATCATTGTATAAAACTGGAAGAAACCCAGCACATTAAAAGACTTCCTTTAATATGAAGTCACAAATTCACAAGTTCAATATCACACCTCAGCCTGCATGTCTATTTGTGTGATATATCTGCTAACACATTTAAGACTAATGAAGCAGTATCTCTGATAGAAAGCCTGTTAAAGCAGCTACTGCTAAACAGCAGTATGGCTTACATTTTCCATCGTTTTCTGTCTTGTCAGCATGGCAAATATACATGAACATACAGACCCAGCAGTGGAAAACACACCTCTTCATCACGCCTCCTCCAAAGCGTACGATGCCATTGCTGTCCGTTGTTGGTTCTCGATCATAATAGCTTTCAAACACAATAGGCGCTACAGACACAGAAAGAAAATACAATTAAGCAAAGCACTTTTCTCAAACAATAGCATCATCACATGATATGATTTCTGAACTAGCCCACATCATGATGCTGATTTGTGATTATTTATTACAAATAAAGTTTAATATGGAAACAATATAGAAATGCACTGACCTGCACGAGTGGTGCCAGTGCTTTTCGTCTTGATGTAGCTGTTGATGTCTTCCGTGATGTCACACATTTCCAGCACTTTCCTCACCTCCTCATAACACTGCATGAAAATGATCAGTAATTTGACAATATGGCCAGTGCTTTATTTCATAGTTAGAGACCACAAGTGAAAATGCTTCTTTTTGCATTTTTATCATTTACTACAGAAATGTAATTGCATTAAATACAGCATTTGTGTAAAACAAGATAGTTTTTCACAGAACATCAAAGTTTCAAGCGAAGCTCACAGGAGCAATGACACAAGTTTGCTTACATTCATATAATTAATATAAAGAATAATACATCCCAATAATTCTATATTTTAATTCATTAGGAGGAAAATATCAGATATCATCTTAATTGTGATTACTTAATGGTGATTACGCAATGTAATCTCAGTACATTAAGACAATTCAACTTTTCTAAAAATGCTGTTTAAATATGCAAATGATGCATTATTATAATGTACATTAATTTCCAGAACAGGTTCAAAATTCTTGTTGACATACTGCATTAGTGTTAAAGGTTTTTAATTGAATATTTTGAATAAAAGAAGCATTTTATATTTTTAGGAGTATTTTTTTATAAACCAGGACAATTATAAATGAACAAACTTAGTATCTTAATCTTCACAATACAGATCAGTGTAATTTAAGTTAAGTATCCCTGATACTATCATAGTTAAATATAATTATATTATAGTATACTATTTATATCTTTTGAGCTTTTTTTATTATTGGCTGTGTTTTCATTTGCATAAATTTGAAGGGAATTTGTCATGGACACATAAATTAAATTTATGTTTGCGGTCTTACGATTGCAATTTGTCCGTTAAGTTGACTAATTATTTAGTTTAGTAGTTTATTATATTTCTGTGGAAATGTTTTCTAATAGTCATTACGTACAAAATTCAGTTTTAGTTTTATTTTATCAAAATTAAAATGGAATTTAGTGTATTGTAGTGTTCTTTAGAGACAGTAGAGTCGGCATGAAACAAAAACGCCTTTTATGATCATATATTTTGTAGATTGAAATCTAAGACGCTGTCAAATAGATCAAGTACGGCTCTGGCACAAGCAGATATAACGTTAAACAAAACTCTATTGGCTATTTTAAATAGGGGCGGGGCTGCTCGATATGTCCCGCCTAGGGATGTTCATTTTAACCGTCTAACCCAGGGGTCACCAAACTTGATCCTGGAGGGCCTGTGTCCTGCAGAGTTTAGCCAAAATATTATTGACGTTTTATGTACGCCTACTTCACTTGCGTTCCAATATCCACGTAAAACTAAATGTTTTGCATAACTTCACGGCGATAAATGTTTACATAACTGTACGGTGATAACACTTAACGGCACAGATTTTACTACATATTTAAACGGAGCAGTGTGTTTTTTTCCATATGTTTGACTGGTTGTTTTTTATAATGATAAATGAACAGGCTGTATTGTCAAGGTAGAATACTTAAAATGTGAGCGCATGCGGCGCTGGAGCAATCACTTGATTTTTTCCCTCTTCTAACAGTAGAAGCAACGACTCTTAGTCATGAAGATAATCGGAATTGTAAAAGGTTTTCTTTTATTTGTGTACATTCACGATAAAAACAAATCTTTGCACTTTTGTAAAGGAAGCCAAAAAAATTGACGCCGCTTTCTGCCGTCTGGTTTCCATTCGCACAGCACAAAAATTAACAGAAAATGCACAGTTTTTCTTTCGTTTTCTTAAATTATTAAGCCTATTTATTCCGCCTACCTTTATTATGTTTTTCTCTGCTCGCAGAAGTGCTGCAGGTGCGTGATGGGATATCAATCAATCAAAATGTATTTATAAAGCACAATAAAAACAACAGTAGTTGACCACTGTGCTGTACAAACCTTGCTAAAAATTATGAATTATATATTCATAAATATGAATAATTTTGACCGCAATACACTAAAGAGACTCTAAGGACAGTAATAAGCCCTTGAAAAAAGGTACGTTTTTAACTTAGATTTAAAGTCAGATTCTGAAGAAACTAATCGGAGGGAGATTGGAAGACTATTCCATAATTTTGGCCCAGCAATTGAAAAGGCACGGTCACCCCTCAACTTCAATCTAGACCTAGGGACCATCAACACTCTTTTCTCCGAAGACCTCAGTGGTCTAGAAGATGTATTTGGGTTTAAAAGATCACTGATATTCAGGAGCCGTTCCACTCAGAGCTTTAAAAACAAACAGTAAAATTTTAAACTCGATTCTGTGACAGACCGGCAACCAATGCAAAGAGCATAGTACGGGAGAGATATGATAAAATCTGCGGGTGCCAGTCAAAAGTCTGTCAACTGCATTTTGAACCATCTGTAGTCGATTTATGTTTGATTGACTTATTCCCATATAAAGGCAATTACAATAATCAAGCCGTGATGACACAAAAGCATGGATCAATCTCTCTATAACTCTTTAAACGACAAAAAACTCTTGGCTTTTGATAGCAATCTTAATGGGAAGAAACTGTATCTGACTACAGAATGTATCTGTTTATCGAACTTGAGTGCAGAATCAAAGTTAACAGACAGTTTTTTGCAGGAATCCAGATCTCCCAAATCACAACCGGGGGCACACGAAGACCCAAACACAATGATACTATGATGATTTTGTGAATTCTCATGTTCTGTTGTTTGCTGCATTTTGCGCATGTAAAATTAGTCCCTGAAAAAAAAGTTAGTATTTTTAACGGGTCACAGACACTTATTCTTTCTAATTTAATTCAGTTGTAATTTAAAATAATCTTGTCGGTTAATGGTTAATAATCGGTTAATGAGCGTCGGTTGTCGGTTAGGAAAAATAACCGAAATGAACATCCCTAGTCCCGCCCTGTCTTCCTGTTTCAGTTGAAGTAACATCACCACAAAGAATAACACTGCGTGTTTCAAAGCACTTCAGGGGACCTTTAAGAAAGCAAAATCTAAATCTTAAACTGACCACTGCATGAAAAAAATGTGTTCTATCTTTAAACATGTCCCTATTTCCAGCGTATGTAATCTTAATGTCATCCACTGTAACTATCATCAATGTGATCGATAAAAAGCTTCATTAAGTAATACTGACCTCATCATCTTTGACGCATTGCATGGAAAAGTGATTACAATGGACCCAAATAGCATTTCTCAAAATGTTAATGCGATCGTCTTCCTGCTGCTGGAAAACCTGAAGAAATTCACAGAATTCAGCTCAACATCATGCTATAAATACATGTACACACTCGTAATGTGAAGGCCCATGAATTAGTCAACTTATTATTATTAATGCTTATGCAGTAGACAGACGCGGTAGGAAATCAGTAGGATGACACAGGCTGACCTAACTCACCATACAAGGTATTGAGTACAGTAAATGGTGATTTAGCCAAGCCTATGTCAAACTGTTAGTGACAAACAGGATGCTTGATCAGTATCAATTATCAATAATCAATGATCAGAATTTATGTTGTGGATGTACTTGTTAAATAAGCCAAGAACAGTCTCTTTCGTAGTTTTAGTTTAGTGTTTGTGGTTTGTGGTGCATATGGGTAAAAGATAGAGAAAAAGGGAAGTTCATTTTTAGTGTGTTTCTATGTGGTTCACAGCTTCAGCAGAGAGATAGAGCTATTTCCGAAAGCCAGCAAACAGATAGGCGAGTGTTTTTTATACCTCACACGTACACTCGTGCGTGGTCTCCCATTCCTGATGAATCTTATCCAGCTGCTCTATGTTTGACATGAACTGTTTCTCTGTGAATTGGGAACAAGCGTCAGCCTTGTAACATATGCAGCATTTAAAATCATTTTTGGAACTATTTGAACTGTGCATGTTAAATATTACTTGCTTTTTTTTTTGGTTCGGATGTACTGATTGCCATTTTTTGCATTGCAAGCAGACGCTGCTACGTGTGAAAACAATGCATATTTTTATTCTCACCTGCATCTGTTGCAGCGTCCCGGCACTGCTTTGCTTTGTTTTGTGTCTGTTATGGCATAGAGCACAAAATAGAATTCATTTCATTTAGATAGTATCATCATTTTATTTTTACACAGAGATTGGTAGGTCTCTTAGTAAAATCAGGTGTCTTTAGCCATCTTTGTTGCATTATATGCCAAAGGTGACGGTTCAGATACAGAAAAAAGTACTTTAAGTAAAAAAGTTGTAAAAAAAAAAACATGTTTCCCCTAAAGTCTGCATGCCTGCAAAATAAATATTAGAGATATCCTAATATCCTTTTAGATTTTGGTTGTTATCAAACTTTTCTTTTGATATCTGAATTTTTAAGGCCCTATATGGTTCAATTCCAGAGCTGCCACTTAACGTCATTTCTACTCCCATAACTTGGCTCTAAGTCTCAGGTGAGAATTGTCATTTTGACCCCCCTCTACAAACCAGTGGATTTAAATATTCATCCATGACATTTCATATTTTGTCTTTCTTCAAAATTAAAATCACAATTTTTAGCCAGGCATGTCTGGTTGAGTTGACACAGAATGACCCAGTTTAATTAAAAAAGAAATGGCATCAAACAATATCACTAGCATTTTTACCAAAATGTATTTCAAATGTAAAACAATTCATAAATTAAGTAGAATCATACTACTGTTCAAAAGTGTGTTTTTTTTTTATATATTTTTGAAAGATGTCTCTTACACTCACCAAGGCTGCATTTATTTGATCAAAAATATAGTAAAGACAGAGTGTAAAATATTATAAAAATATAATATATTTATATACTTTTTATATTTACAGTTTATTCCTGTGATGGCAAAGCTACATTTTCAGCAGTCATTACTCTTCAGTGTCAAATGATCCTTCAGAAATGATTATAATATGCTGATTTCTTGTTATTATAAAGTTTAAAAACAGTTCTGCTGCTTATTATTTTTGTGGAAACCGTGATACTGTTTCAATATTCTTTGATGATTATAGAAAGTTCAGAAGAGCAAAACAGCATTTTATTTAAAATATAGATTTTTTTTACATTATGTCTTTATGGTCACATTTGATCAATTTAATGCATCCTTGCTGAATAAAAGTATTTATTTCTGCCAATCAATCAATCAATCAATCAATCAAATAAATAAACTTGCTGACCCCAAACTGACTTTGAACTCTAGTGTATTTTGTAATATTTGACAACCACACAAATTCTGCCCATAATAACCCATAATTTACCTTCTCAGTTTGTTTGGGGGTGACAGTGGATGTACCGTTGAGCTTCTCAGCAGCCAGTTCAGCTTCATCAGCCTCTTTACACCTCTGTTCATACGTCCTTTTAGACTGGGAAAAGCAGGAAGATACAGGGTTATTACTGTTCACCTAGACTTGAATGAAGGTCAAATTAACCACAAATGACTAAATGTATTTAATCTCATTTAAATGAATATGCAGGAAACTTCCCCTTATCTTTAAACTTGATTCTAACCTCAGTCTACACTCTCTTATCTCATGAAACTTCACAGAAAAAGTGAGAATAGGCTTTCGTAATCTACCTGAAAATTGTTACTTTTTGACTCAACTGGTTTCACTCACTCAAACACGCACATATACAACCAGCCTGCTCCAAATCAATGCATTAATTTAAATGCAAATATACACCATCCATTACAAAGCAACAGAAGAAGACATACAGCAAGCTGATGGAAAACGAACCTTTACTACAGTATATGTTATTTATCTAGCTCAGCCATCCTCAAATCTGGCCCACTCCCACAGAGTTCAGCTCTAGCCCTAATCAAACACACCTGAGCAAAGTGAGCATGCTAATAAAGATCATTAGAAAATCACAGGTAGGGGAGTTTGATCAGGGTTGGAGCTAAACTCTGCAGCAGATTGGCCCTCCAGGGAAAGATTTGAGGAACCCTGATCTAGCTGGTCTCCTTCTACAGTTCTTCATTTTTTAAATCATTTTTATGTGATTAGATATGACATCAATTTTCCAGTACTGCTAACTAGAAGATTGCAGCATTGAGTTGACTTCGTCATTAAGACAGAATTAAACATTCACATTTATTTATAGATACATTTTGCTGGGGTTTATTTTTACTTGCTATTGAAAAACAAACTCTAAAGAACATGGGTGGTGAAAATGACGTCTCATTTTTGTTTGTGAAAAATGCTGAGTCTATGTTTAAAACATAATTTAAAAATGAACTTCGCTTTAGTTTTTATTACATTTACAATATACTTTTTAAAATAATCTCAAATATATTTCACTACAGGGACAGTCCCATTTGATCTAGTGTGCTTAGAAACAATGGTGGTAGATTATAAAGCATACTTTCTGAGGTTTGGACTAACTTCCTGTCATTCAGTAATCGTAACACTCATCCTTATCTCAAGTCACACATACCTTTACAGTTCCTGATCTGAATGGATCAGATTCCTTCACTCTTTTGTTTGTCAAAACAGAATGCTTTACGATAATACTAACTTAATGTCAACTCGCCTCAGGAGTCCTAATGTGTTGCTTTCTGAATTTGTTTCAATGTACCAAGAAAACGGAAACATGTGTTTTCTTGACAACACATCAGTCGTCTGTTGCCAGGAAATTGTGAATATATGAGGAAGAGAGAAAACCTAACATTGAGAAAACAGAGGCTGTGTCAGTGGAAGTGTGCAGGCGAGAAGGAAATATACTTCTAGTAGAGAAGTGAGACTTCCTGAGATGACAGTTACAACATTTTCAAGTCCCATCCCCCTCTCTGCCCTGCACACTTAGCTGCACAGAGGTTAGCGTATGCACTGATGATTTAAATCACTCTTTTCACCCTTCCTCTTCCTGATATTCTGCTTTCAGTTAGGCAAATAAAGGGTGAACTGAGTAGCCTACAAAACTGAATTGACTATGTTAAAGTAAATTAGACTTACCTCCATGGTTTTCTTATATAATGACACTTTGGTCTTCTGAACCTTTTCCATGACCCCTTCAAACTGTAAAAAATAAAACTTTTTTAATAAAGCAATGGTACACTGGTGTCAATGGGGCGGTGTTCCTGTGGCTCAGTGGTGGAGCATTGCGTTAGCAGCGCAAAAGATTGTGGGTTCAATTCCCAGGGAACACACATACTGATAAAAATTGTATAGCCTGTAAGTCGCTTTGGATAAAAGCGTCTGCTAAATGCATAAATATTAATTGTCAAAAGCTAAAAGGTACTAATATGCACTAATATACCATTTATAGGTAAAAAAGCTACAAAGATGTGCCTTCTAGCTTTTGTGCCGCCCCAGCTTTTTTCTAAGAGTGTATAAAGAAGCATCTTGGTTTGAACACAAGTACAGCACTCCGTTTTTGTTCGCCCCATCACAAGCATAGAAAAAACTATGAACAAGTGGTTTTCGGTTCTGCAAATGTAGATTAATTAAAGCATCACGTGGCATTTCACCTTTCTTCGCTGCTCCTTTTGTCGTTCTCTGAAGTGCTCCATTCGTTTCACCTCTTCTCGTAACATCCCAGAGAGCTGAACGTGCACATTTCCAATGTTCTCCATTTCTAGGTGAGAAAACAGCATATTCATTAGGGATCTTGAAGGTATGGGTTTAGTTAGCGGATGTAGCTGATACTGTTTATTCCTTACTTTATATATATATATATTTCTTATTCCATGTGTCACTTGGCGAATATATATTTGAAGTGTTACTTACGGGCTTTTAGCTCGTCAAATGATGCCTTCAAAGTGCTAAAATACCAAAGAAATAAAAACAAAGATTAAATTGATTGACTCGTGCTCATAAACCTTTGTTTGTATGCAAACGTTTAAATCCAGAAGCCAATTTATACTTCAATAAATATATGAAATAATATTTTCTTACCCAATTTCACTTTGCCCTCCTGTCTTGCGTGCAATAGTAATCAATTCCTTGCCGTACCGTTCCTCTGCCATCGCTCTAGGAGTAGAAAACGGCATTGTTATGTTATTCAAGACAGCTCAATACTTTTTCACCAATGCTAAACAGTGCATCTTGTAGAAATAAATATAAATACGCAATTACGTAACGTTGTTACCTCATTCTTAAGAGCTCCTCCATATCTTTGCAAGCTCGTCGCCCATCACATAGCCTCTGGATAAGAGTCTCATATCCGGTGTTACTGGTGAATTCTGGGCCCTGGAACCATGAGGATTACATTATATATTTCTAGTAATAGGATTGTTTATTATAACATGATTAGGTCGACAAAGAATAAAATAAATTATATTTCGATATATCTCTCTGTAGTATTTCTGCTGTGCATCTCAGTTTTAATCCTGAATCCATGGGTAATTTATTTCTGCAGCACTGTATTCATCAAAATTAGGCCTTATTTGAAAAAATTGGTATCTATGCCAAATACATAATACCAGACTGTCTGAGGTGGTTAAACAGTTTAATCATTTACTGTGCTTATTGACATGGAATGCTATGGAATATCAACACATATTAATGGAATATTAATAGTATTAACATGGAATGCTTCTTCGCTTATCTTAACAATCTTACATTTGCAACAGAAAGAAAACAATAGTA
Source organism: Ptychobarbus kaznakovi (assembly GCA_027422405.1). Classification (NCBI taxonomy): domain Eukaryota; kingdom Metazoa; phylum Chordata; class Actinopteri; order Cypriniformes; family Cyprinidae; genus Ptychobarbus; species Ptychobarbus kaznakovi. The sequence continues at coordinate 12,905,480 of CM049809.1, forward strand.
CTATTTTTTAGAAAACTATAGAATATATTTGACATGCACCCCTCAACACTGAACAGCACTAGCATGGTTTGACAGGCAAATCAACCCAGAAGCTGCTTTGTAGATAGATGCCGTGACAATACAAGATCAAAGCTAAAAAGAGGGCACACAGTCAAACGCTCAACAGGAAGCCCACAGATCATCTCCATGACACAATATGAGGATGTCTAAATATAAACACGCAACCCTCAAAAGTAGAGAAGTATTTTTTATTAAAAAGGCCATGGCAAAAATCATATTCCTAAAAATCTTACATCAAAATCTTAAAATCTGTCTTAGTTTGAAATGCCCTAAAGAAACCGTAATTTCGGATACAAATGAACGAGAAATGAACGAGAATGGCAGTGCACAAAAAATACTGAGACTTGATAAGTGTATCATGGTATTGTGATGCTGGTGAACTATTGGAAGTTAAAGACACATTAATAACCTACGCTGTCATATGATGTCATCATATGTAGTATTGTTAACCTCAGGCATGTCAGCCCTAACAGACAACAACGTTCAATTGAATCTGTCAAAAAAGCTTAACTCGTGTACTTACCCAAAAAGAATCTTTGAATTGTAACGGTGTCATTTTAAAGGCTGTTTAAAGGCTAAAGGAAACAAAATGGGAATTAAGAAAAATGAAAGAAAGAACAGATAAAACCAGACGCAGGAAACCACTGTTCACAGTACGCTCGTGGTGCTCAGGTTTGACTCAGATAAGGAAGCGCTCTCTTATATGTCATTGATCAGAGAGCGTGGCTGACAGATAATACGCATGCATTCAGCAGCCATTTGAATACTAGATAGAATGGAACACCTCAAACAGTGGGCTTTTGGAAAATATAAAGAGTCAGTCTTTAGGTGTCAAAGAGATTTTGAGCAAGCAAAGCCATCGAAATCTAAGAAAGTTGAGTTGTTTCTTTATACCTGCAGAAATAGCGAGGTGGTAGCAGTTAAATAAAGACACAGACCTGTTGATTTGAATATCTTTTGACTCTAAGCGACAGCACAGCAACCGTGTATGATAGCTACGGATTTTATATAGAGAGGGCCAAAAGAAAAGTGCATCAAATACAGCGGAGTTCAAACAAAAGGAAATATTACAAGTTAAAATCTATTTTACTAGACAACACCACCCTGCATCATATTACTGAATGAAATCCAATCCTACGTGTTTCTTACTAATTTTGGGATGCTGATTTAAAAAATAATGCTTGTTTTGCTCTAGCATGTCACACTTTCTAATAAAATGTGCTTTTCATAGCATTTCTGCTTTTGACAACCATTTCTAAGGTGAAGAAGTCTTGTATTATCCTTTAATCACAAGATAAACTGACATGAATACATGATTCCTATCTTCCTCTGAGCTACATTATAACTATTTGTTCAATTCTCAGCCGATTTTCACTTGTATGAATGATTTTGGAAACGTTGTTTTATGCCTAATCCTGATTTCAAGGTTAAAATTGGGGCTTGTGAAAGACAAAAATGCAAACATGACCCTGATGTTTTCTGCTACATTTCTGGGTGTTTTATTACATTTACATTTATGCATTTAGCAGACGCTTTTATCCAAAGCGACTTACAGTGCATTCAGGCTATACATTTTTTTGTCAGTATATGTGTTCCCTGGGAATCGAACCCACAACCTTTGCGCTGCTAACGCAATGCTCTACCACTGAGCCACAGGAACACAGGAACTTTGGATTTATTAATCCAAAGAAGTGACATACAATTACAGATTTTTATAACAAAAAAGCGTATTTATAAACTTGCCAACATATTTAAAACATTTTTTGCAGACTGCAAGTTAAATAATACATTTTGAATACTCTTATCATTAAAAGCTAAACTTTTGTTGATATGTGCATTAAAAGTAATGTTAATTTGTGAAAGAAAACCTGTACATGGTGTAAAGTTTTTATTGATATTTTTTAACTCAGCATCATTATGAGTTCATCATATCACTTTTGCAAATCAAGATGCAGGGCTGTGTAAAAGTAGTGTACCAGTAACATGTTGTCTAATAAAAAATAATTTTGCAACAACTCAAGTAATCTTTCTTTGTGGTGCCATAAGAACTATATAAAAGGTTCCAACTATTACAGTTCATCATGTGACACATGAAGCTGTCTGCCGTAATCAGTCACTTCACTGTTCATGAAAGTGTCTTGGTTTTTTAAAATCTCCGCTTCCGAGAGTCTCCCATCACCATCTTGGTCCATTTCCTTGATCAGATGAATGGCCTATTCAACATTCAAGAATAAATTTTTTTTTAGAACATGTTAAATATGTCAACAAAACATCAGCGGAAGAATGGCACATTGACTGACTTCTTCTCGTGCCGAGCCATAGCTATTAGGAGCGACCCAGCGGAGCTGTTCATCCCTGTTGAGTTTTCCATCCTTATCCTGGTCATAGAGATCTTTAAAGCGCACCGTTTCCTCAACCTCCCACTGCGAGGGCTCTTCCTGCTCTTAAACACAGACAAACAAACTTACATGTTTCTGATAATGATTTACCATACTCCTGGAAATTATCTAGATGTTAACACCTCACATAATCTGTATAGCAAAATAACCTAATGGTAAAGCATATGATTGATGTAAGAGTGCAAAACATATCTGTAAAAAAGGATGCACAATATATCCGTAAAATATAAAATTCTACAAAATGCTAATAATTTAATAAAATTGCCAAATGTTATGTTTAGCAAATCTCGAAATTAAGATTTACTTTTCATACTGTACATTAAAATGTTATAATGCCTAAAATCAACTGTAGTTAAAATTTGAATGTGAATTTTTCAGTTTTCTTCACTATTCAGACAATATAGTGCAGAAATTTTATTTGCCAGCCAAGACGGCCAATAGGGACGGGGCTCCCGCCGCTATATAATGTGCTGTTTTGGCGGCAATAACTCCGAATCTTCTGACTGAACCAGCAGCGCAGCAGACCTGAGTAGCGACCACGGCAGCTTATGCCATTTCTCGTTCCCGTCTCTCAGGGAACCGAGGTTACAATAGTAACCGGAGATGTTCCCTCTCGGGAGCAGTCTCTCGACATGGCGTAAACACCTTGGGGACTGTATAGAACAGGGGTTCTCAAAGTTTACATTCAAAGGTCCGAATCGGAATTATCATCAACGTCAAAAGGTCCGAAATAATTGTTATTACAAAACTTGTTTTTATAAACATGCTTATAACTTTATATAACAATTCAACTTGATCTATGCTTAATTATCATATTTATGACGTCATCAGGTCGTACTTGCGTTTACGAAAATTAACCATAGTTTTATACAAATAAAACAAAAAACTTGGTTACTATACTTAAACCATGATAACCACAAATTAACCATGGTCTTGCTACACTAACCATAGTTTAACCATAGGATTTGTTTAAAACTGGTTATATAAATTGTAATCAATATGCAAATAAAACCATGGTTATTTTTCATAAGGGTTACTCAACAGTACTGCATTTTTATAAAACTAAATGCCCAATAAAGCAGTTCTCATTTAGGCCTACATATTTTATTTCTGAAATAGTACTTCAACGTAACCTGCAGTCCCTTCAACTGAATTGCCAAAATCTTTAATTATTATATTTTTAAATATATATTTCATGGAGCACAAACGTCCGAACTATGTGCATATTTACAGACGAACTACATTCATGTTCATATGCCAGACGGTCAAAAGTGATAGGTTTTTGGAAACGCTGTTTGTACTCGTTCATTCAGAAGTCTGCTACAGTTCGGTTCTTTGAATACGCTGCTAACTCTGCCGGTGGAGAAAGACTGCGTCAGGAAGGCGAAACCAGTGACATTATTCTACTGAATGAAAGCTAAGGTTTATCCAAAATGTCGCTAGTTGCTATGTGCTTTGTCTTACAAAAGAGTCTGTAAACACTGCAACACTGGTTCATGCGCCCGTGTGTGTGTGTGTGTGCGCACACCGCTCGGAGGTCTGAGTGATACGAGTGCGCTTGAAATATCAAGTGGAGGCGGGTCCGGATTGAATTCCCTTTGAGAAGCCCTGGTATAGAACAACGACGTGGAAGCAGCGAAGCAAAAAGGAGCCAGCATGAACAGTTCTTGCAAAACACTATAAATAATCACCATAAAGCATTATAGTTAAAACAAATGCATACAAACAAGCATGTACTGTAACAGTGTAACCACGCATGTGAACGACAAAAGCACAATACTCATAACACATCCGGGGCACCACAGTCTATGTGACGGTGGCCCCACCCCTGATCCTTCTATCTATACGACCCAGTCGAAACCACCCACACCATCAAACAGCTAGCGATTGCAGGTAGAACCATGGGTCGCACTCATCGACAGGACCTGTGAGGCTAATGACTACACGTCCAAATTGTAAAATCTGGCGAAGTTATTCTGCGAAGACCATGCAGCCGCAATACAAATATCTTTGATAGAACTGCCCTTAGTCCACGCCCACAAGGAGGCAACCACCCTTGTCGAATGGGCTCTGACACCAATATGACATTCCATTCCCCAGCTCGAATATGCCAAGGCAATAGCCTCGACTACCCAAGACATATACCTCGACATAGCCGTTGCTTGGAGACAGGCTGCCCTTTAGTGCGGCCTCCGAAGCATACAAATAGTTGCTTGGATTGCCAAAACTGAGCCGTGCGATCGACGTAAACTTGCAAAGCCCACACCAGGCATAACACCTGATTAGGGGTGGCATCCGATGAAGTTGCCAACTCTGGAGTGAAAGCAGAAAGCTCCACCACCTGCGCTCTGAACGGTGTCGAAAGCGTTTTAGGCACTTAGACCAATCTTGGCTTGAGTGTGACATTACAATCATCTAGTCCAAACTGCATGCAGTCCACATTCACAGAGAGCACTTGTAAATCCCCCACGCGCTTGACCAAAGCAAAGGTGAGCAGCAGTGCGGTTTTAAGCGAGAGCTCCCTCAAGCTGACAGTCTGAAGTGGCTCGAAGATTGGGAGGGCTAGCGCCCCCAGCACCAGAGCCAAATCCCAAGGTGGCACTGTAGGAGGACAAGAGGGTCTTAGTCTTCGCACCTCTCAGAAATCTGATAACTAGATTGTGTTTTCCCACTGAGCGCCCATCAATAGCGGCGTGAAAGGCTGATATAGCTGCAACATAAATCTTCAGCGTGGATGGCATACTGCTGCCGTCCATTCATTGTTGAAAAAATTGCAGAACGTCAGACACGGGGCAGTTTCCCAGGTCTCGACCATTCAATGACCGTCAGGGACATTGCCTCGTTGAGATCGTCGTCGTCCCCCGCCACATCGAACAAGATAATCTCCGAAAAGCCAGGGGTGGTCCGAAGAATATCTTCCACACAGCACACCGGAGACCCTTCTGCGCGGTCTCCCACATGGCTGTCGCCCCACCAGTGGCTCATTGGCAGCGGTGGGATGTTGCCGAGAGAAATCACCGTTCCTTCGGGCCATAAGCACCCGAACTGAGAACTCCTCGCAGTGTGGGCAGCTCGACCCGTTGAGTGCTGCCTCTGCATGGGCGGGGCCCAGAACTCGTGAGTGTCCGAGGCCTTGATGGGTTAAACATGCTGGAACGCTGAGAGAGAAATCCTTCTTCTTGCTTCTTCTCCACAGCTGTCTTCAGTAGGATGTGTGAAAGAGGAAGATTCTGAGTTATTACCGCCAAAACAGCGCATTATATAGCAGCGGGAGCCCCGCCCCTATTGGCCGTTTTTGGCCAGTGAGAGTTGCAACTTCACTGGCGTTGTGCAATGATATTTCAGGTAGGATAGGAAGGAAGGGAGTCCCCAAGGCATTTACGCCATGTCGAGAGACCCCGCTCGAGAGGGAACGAAGCCTGTGCATCACTTTCAGGAACATTCATAATAAACTTTCTGGGCTGTTGACGTTAATAACGTGCTTTAATGTCGGAAATAATTTCACCACCACCAACGCATCTAATATTCTCTGAGCTTCCATGTTCCCTTACGAAAATTACAAACGGTTTTAACATTAATAAAACCAAAAATTATGGGTTTTTTTGCCATGGTAATCGCAAATTAACCATGGTTTTGTTACTTCAAATAATACAAATAAGTATTAAGATTATACTTTTTTTGTGGTTATAAAACAGACCTATGCCAACAGTAGTCTTTCAAATGACTTAAAATGCATTATATAAAAACAATGAGGCAATAACGATTGGTTAATTAATAGGTATATGGTTTCATTGAATAACACTGTTAAAATACATAATCTAATACAAAATAAACAATTTATGTACATTATATGTTATTACAAATACCTGCAAAGGGAGCCAAATGCCTGGTGCTGCACTTAGCCTACAGGACAATCAAATCCTTTATAGGCTATTGACCAAACATTTAATTCAAATTTGCACTTAATCTTTAATTTTTGGCCACCTTTTTGATATATGTAACCCTGGACCACAAAACCAGTCTTAAGTCTCTGGGGTATATTTGTAGCAATAGCCAAAAATAGATTGTATGGGTAAAAATTATCAATTTTTCTTTTATGCCAAAAATCATTAGGGTATTAAGTAAAGATCATGTTCCATGAAGATATTTTATCAATTTCCTACCGTAAATATATTCAAACTTAATTTTTGATTAGTAATATGCATTGCTAAGAACTTCATTTGGACAACTTTAAAGGTGATTTTCCTCAATATTTAGATTTTTTTGCATCCTCAGATTCCAGATTTTTTATGTATAAATCTCAATTTAAAAACATTTACACTTATGACAGGTTTTGTGGTCCAGGGTCACATATATAGATGACACAGCCTCTATAATGTCTTCAACAAAAAAACACGTGGACATCACAACCCTTACAAAAATTAAACCATATTTTATCTTAGTAAAACTGCCTAATTTTCTTTTGCTTGAGACTATAAAATCAATCAGACAACTGTATTAATAAAATAATAGCCAAAGGTAACTGTCTAAAGCTACAATTGTAATTTGTAAATAATACAATTTATTATTTATTTACTTTTATATTTTATTAAAGTTCTATTTTGACTCCTATAGTAGGTGGTTTTTATTTTACTTCCATAATATTTGAGGAAGGGGGGCACAACAATACAATCCTGCTTAGGGCACCCATTTGACCAGCAGCGGCCCTGCATACGAGGAAATTGTTTTCGTGACAGAAGCTTCCACAGTGCAACAGAATGACAGTGACAGAACAAAAACACAGATAATAAAAGAGGAATAAAAAATAGAACAAGTAAATAGCGAATAACAATATACAAATAGACAATTGTATGTACAGGTATATTACAATAGACAGTTTTGTATGTTCAAGTATCATGATAGTTATTTATCCCAACATAATCATACCATTTGCTCTGAGATCTCCAATGAATTCCCTCAAGCTGATTAATCCATCTTTATCCAAGTCATATTCAGAAAGCACATCTTCAATGGCAAAATCCTGGGGTTAATGCAAGCACAAAGCACACAGTTAACACGAATGTTTAATCTCTAATTTATTGCAGCTTCATTTTATACTTACAGCCATGTGGTCCACCTCAGACGGATGAGTAAACGCAAGGAACTCCGTTAAGTTCAGGCCAGCTGAGCCATCCATATCGGCAAAGTCAAAACGTCTTTTTTCCTTTGCATGGAGCTGTGAGTGAATTATTAATAATTGTTACAATCACACAAGACCTTTCTTTGCTGTTCCACAATATGAAATGTTAATAAAGTATGCAACATACAAATCTAAGAGACTCCTCCTCGGGGTCTTCAAGAACAGCATCAACATCAACTTCCACAGTATGACCATGCAAGACCATATTGTATTCGTCCCATGATACCACACCATCATTGTTGGAGTCAAACTCAGGGAAGCGTTCCCCAGCATCATCCAACGCATATGTCCTGTACACCCTCTGTATCCATAATGTGATTTCCTCTAGAGAAGCAACAGAAAATATTTCTTGAGCAGCAAATCAATATATTAGAATGATTTCTGGAGGATCATGTGACAATGAAGTCTGGAGTAATGGCTGATAAAAATTAGGCTTTGCACAGTTTGCAGGCATATATTACAGTATAAAATCTTTCAATTCTAGGCAGGCATTAGAGATAAGACATTAGAGTCAATCAAACCAGAACTGACCTGGAGTCAGGTATTTATCAGAGTTAGTGTCAATCTTCTTCACTATCTCCACCAGTCTCTTTCGCTGATCAGATGGACTGAGTTTCTGGATTTCATCTTTGTCCTGAAAAACAGTGATAGTTAGTTGGTAGAATGAAGCTGGTTTAATAACTGTCATAATGAACCATAGTGTTGATACCTCCGAGCCAAGGAACATATTTGCATTATGTTCATGGTTATGTTTGCCTAAATGATCCTCTTGGACAATTTGTTTTCCAATTGCTCCTGATGCACAACACGCCACCAGTAACAGGAGAGTTGTGTATCTAATCTCTAAACCTGACAAACACACACATACAAACAAATTAGACCCCATCGTTAAACTTGAGTGCCCTCTTGTGAAAGGATAGGCTCCATGTCTTGTCTCTAATGCCCACCTAGAATTTAAAGATTTTAAACTGTAAGATATGCCTGCAAAGATACATTTTCATCAGCTATTACTCCAGCATTCATTGTCACAACATGATATAAATATTTTATGTTGCTTCTCTAGAGGAAATCACATTATGGATGGTAAGGAAAAAAAGGAGTATAACAAAATAGTTTCAAATCATTGCAGTCTATAGCCAGAAAATGAATTTAAATAAAACTATGCATAACACACAGTATCTCTCTTTGTGGTAAGATGAGTATCTGATATTGTGAGACGCATTTTAGTTTGCCTGTCGCTCACCGCGAAGTATTTTTAATTTAAAAAACAATTACAAAACGCCGAGATATGCAAATTCATCTCAAAACCACCGTTTTTTGTCTTTTTATTTAAGGCAACCATACGAAGAATTCCCCATACGTGTTTAAGAAGCAAAACACTTACATTTAAAAGGCTGAAAGCTAAAGTTTTCAGCTGAACGTGTTGCCATGGTGCGCTCCGGTCATCATCCGCGCGCTCCTCTCACTCATCGGTTTCCTGTATGCGCGAGTCATTTCTTACTGCCACCTGCAGGGCTGGAGAACATGGAGAGTCTCGTGTCTCTCAAGAAACAAACTCAAGATTTGAAAAAAATGAAATCAAAGATTAAATAGCAAATGCAAAATTAATATTTTTATATTAGATCAAGCACAATTCAATAGGTACAATTTGAGTGATTCTGATTCATGTGGAAGTGGAGAAAAATAAGGAAGCAGATTTAAAAAAAATATTGTTTTAAAAATGCCATGAGAATGTGTCTGTAATATACAAGAGCAAATAAAGTACAACTTTATGCAAAAAACATTCTTGCTCCCAATATTATTGGCTCTAGTAGGCTTTTTACCTTTAAAATTGTGTAAAACAAGTTTGAAATCATTTTTAATTTGATTTGGAGACCAAACTTTCCCATAAAAATTGTTTTCCCAGTTATTATTATTTTTGTTATTATTATGTATTTTGCTGTTGTTTTGTTTTGTTTTTATTGTGTAGGCTAATGCAAAACTAATAAAATACTTTATAAAATGTGTTTCCCATTCAAACAATGACAGTTGTGTTTCCCACATTACAACAATGCTTTACCGTTGCTGTTGAAGTGTATCATTGTGTCAAACAGTTGTTCATTTTCATACACATCATATCATATTAGATCCATTATCAATAAAAAATGCACTGGCAACAACTGTTGTGATACAGACAGGTAGACATTTGTCAGGGATAATAAATATTATACTATATATATTATACTATAACTAGAGCTGGTAATAACTGATTACAAGTAGTCTGGATTACGTCATCAGATTCCAAAAAGTAAGTAGGCCACCTGTAATTAGATTAAATTACATTCTAAAATACTTATAAATTTTTTTGATTACATGATTACATGATTACACACAATTTTTATTAATAATTTATTGATTCGCCATAATTCCTCTTTCCCCTCTAAAATACTTCTTATACACTCAGAAAGTCCAGTTTTGTGGACATTCACACAGAGAGCAGTCATAAGACAGGTGGCTACGCAGTATTTGACCACTGGGTTCACAAAAATAATTTCAGGTTTAAGAAGTGTTTCAACATTGTATCAATATGAACACATTAATGTTTTTCTTCCAAACACATCAAAACGCACAAATTTACGTTATTTCTTATTTGCGTTGTGTAATGCATTCCCAACTCTTTAACGTCGTTAACCTAATATATTTAACAGTGCTCCTGAGATTTTAAAATAAATATTTGAATAATTAAATATCACATTTGCTTGTTTACACTGTTCTCTGACATCAGTTAATGGTCATATCACAGGTAAACAAAAAATTGTTTTTATTTTAAAATAACATATGGAATATAGCTTCTTACTTTTTGTATTTTTATATCAGTATGGTGAATAATTATCCTATTTAAATCAATGTGAGGAAGGAGTTTGGTCAAAAGTAATCAAAAAGTAGTCTGTTTATATTAGGCGTAGCTAAAATGTGAAATGGATTACGTTACTAGGCCTAACTACAATTTTTGTCGTGTAATTTGGAATTAGTTAACGGACTACAGTTTGAAAGTAATCTACCCAGCTCTGATAATTTAACAGTAGGTGGCATTGATGCGCTTTTTTAGTTTTGATGGTCAGTCTCCGACGACCAAAAGTAGCGTACTGTGTTTTCTGACATCCAGACGCCGCTGTTTCTCTGTAATCTTCACCCTCTGGTCTCCAGCAGGAACTGACGTTTGCGTCTACGACTACATGAGCAAATTTTCCAGCTGGAGGAAAGTGTCCAGCGTCAAAGATTGGAGAGCCTGAAGGTGAGAATCGTCTTTTATTCACACAAACTCTTACAATTAATATAAGTTTACCCGCCAGCTCTATTCGCCTGTCTACCGGAAGTGAAGTATTTGCGCTGTTTGTTTTTCTTCTGCTTGTGTTTTCACTTTTGTTGGCGCGTGAAGTGCGCCGAAATGCCGAAACATTTGCACAAACGTTGCGTAAAAGTTTCCGAAACAACTTTCTACGAGGGATATTGTGTTGTAGTGTTAATGCGTAGGTTTCTGAGATGTTTTACAGTGTCATGGCAGAATATTTACTGTGGTGACAGCAATATTTGATTAGAAATATGAATTTGTATTTATTGGCAGTCTGGTGTTATGGTAACGTGGCTTCTTTGATTATCTATTTTGTTGCATACTTCGCGTCCTTTATAAACTTTGGTTTGATTTTTGAAATGTCTTTCAAACGGGTAAGTCATCGGGGTTGCATTTCTATTTTGATGACTTGAATTGGACAATATTTCACATAATACACAATACATTCCTGTTGAGTTCAGAACAGGTTAATGACGGTCAGTGATGAAGCTCATGTCTCTGCTGCACCTTCACTAAATGGATAAAGCCTAGAACACTTCTTTATCTATAGGATTTTAAATTAATTCTGTCATTCTCTCGTCTGTTTTTAAAGTTAAGATCTCATTGCTGATACGTTTTTATACATGAAAACATGCGTTATTTACTTGGACTGCAGTTCCACATTTTGTCTCATTTGCAATGAGTTGAAATAATGTGTAAAATTATAGTCTGAATGTTTCTAATAGGAAGAAAATCTCTTTTGTATGCCACTTGGAGCTAATGTTATTGTGGTAACTGACTGGAGAAGCAGGTTTTGTCTTCTTTTTTTTTTACAAAGGATAACTGAAACAGGCTTGTGAAATTGTGTGGATGCAGCACATACGGCTTCTTTAAAAGTTCAACTGTAATGGTGGCATGTAATCGTGCTGTTCCTGCAGTGTTGCGTCATTGTATTTATATGCGTGATTCATGTGCCTTGGGTATGCTAGCTGGATATGTATATGTCACTTATTTTTTGACTGTCCTGCAGTTGTTTTCTGTCATGTAAACTCCTTGTGTTTACTGTAAACGTGCAATGACAGCTTTCACACATTACAAATGCTATATTGTTTTGATTGTCATCCATTTACCCCTCTGGACATTCTCACCGTCTTGGGAACTATTTGTCTTCCCTTGACATGTTTTGGAAAAGCATCTCAAACTAAACTCTGTGTTTCGGACTCATGCTTTGTGTTCAGTCTATTTCTGAGGCGTAAAAGTGAACTGATGTTCTTAAACTGACACGCTGTCATTTAAAAGCCATATGCATTATCTAGTTATTCATTTCTGTCTTAAGCGTGACTTCTGCACTTTGAACAGCTCCACTGAAGCTTGATAAATCATTTTAATGTAAAGTACGAAAACATTTCTGCTGACTTCCGTTATGATCTGACACCATCTATAAAAGGCTTTCTATTCGTGGTTTTTCGAATGCATAAATAAGTGATGTTTGTCATTGTTAAAACAGTGCAGTCAGGCATGCACCCTGAGGGGTGAGAACCGTTCCCAGGAGGTTTGAGCTGCAAAGATTTGATAACTTCGAGAGCACTGCATATGCCACCTGCTTTTATACTTCTGACATAAAAAAGATAAGGAGAAACAGTAACTATGCTGCGCTCCACATGTTTTAACCATTTGCCTCTGTTATAATCATTTTACATAGTATATTTTGAACCAGAAAACAGATCTTCAAGAATAACAAAGATCTGTTGGGTTGTAAGTCAACCAAATACTGTTTTTATAGAAGGTTTAACACTATAAAATGTACACTTTTATTTATTTATATATATGTATATATTATTATAATTGTTTTATATATATAACAAGTGCAAAGTCTCTGCAGTTTTGAGCTCACAGATCTTCATGATTTCATAATGAAATATTTAAGCATAATTTTTTTGCACAATTGATGCCTTACTGATAAGACATGCTTGGTCTCTTCTGTGAACACAGGTCAGAAAGACTGACCCCTCTGGATTGCATGCTAGATTCCTCACTGTACACAATGGCCTTGGTGGATAGCCAGACTTGGCAGCATTGTTGCCTTTGTAAAACTAAATGAAATTGCATGACCATTTCCCAACATATCTTGTGTGTGGCGTGTTGTTCTTGGATTATTAGTGGTAGAGGTTGGCGGCATCTTTTATCACTGTATGAGTAATTTTATATTATGGTAATTATGTGAATAAGGCTTTAATTATTATTGCTGGAAATTCAACAAAACATATTTATATAGCTATTAAATAGCTGTTTTTTAATAGATTTATTTACATCACTCATGTAATTGTTTTCTGTTTTTTTTTAAGATAAGAAGATTGGCAACAGTGCAAAATGCAGCTGTTATTATATAGCGTCTGCGTTATGCAGATTGATCTGATTACAAAATTAATATTATTAAAGTGCCCCTGTTATGAATTTTTGAAAACTACCTTTACCTATAGCACAGCTCTTAAGTGAATAAAAACATCCTGCCAAGTTTTAAATCTGAAAGTGCACCTTGTATAAAGGTATTGTCTCTCAAAAGAAAGAGTCGACTCTGAATCATTGAAACGAGTCGTTTTTAAAACGAATCCCAAGTCGTTTCATGTTGACGTTAACATTAAACAGCATATTGCCCGCAATATTTCTTCAACGCAATGGCCAATCAGAAACGTTAGAGTTTTCAGAATTCACTCATTGCTGGAGTTTTGCACGCTCCTGAATCATCTCATGACTAAGTAAGTGCAGACGCGATTGTAAATAAGAGATTTATTGTGTAGTTTAGAGAGCTTGATTATAACGGAACTTTGATGACCGATTATTTTAGTGATAATAAAGCTTGCTTTGTGTGTTTTCTAGGCTATAATCCATTCAGAATTTGAATGAAACTTTCATTTTTCGGACACGTACATGCTGCAAAGTTTTGGGAATGATGCTGGATTCATTCTCGAAATATCAGTGATAAACAATGGACGGGACAAAAATGCATCAGTGTTTTATTCTGGAAGCGGTCCTGGCCAAACCTCCACAGACAGCGCACGTCCTGAGTGAGATCTAGTTCACGGACTAAAAGTTTGCGTAAACTTTATTGAGATCGGGACATATCAACCAGTAATTTCATTTCCACTTACGGATAGGGATGCAACAATTATAGATTTTGTTGGTACGGTTATAATCCGAGGAATAATCACGGTTTCACGATTATTACGATTATTATGCACTTTTTAATTTCACAACATAAAATCACATAAACACTCTTTAGATATTAAAGTGTTATTTATTGCTGCTGTTTGAAACAGAAATAACACAGTAACCATTAATTCAGCACAAAATAATAATACTAAAGAAAAAAAGTCCATCTCTCCTATTGGAATTAAAAAAGGTAACCTCTGCTCTGTAAACATCCATGTCAGTATTTCACTTTTGAAAATAACAAATGGAAATAGATCACAAATGTATTTGGTGTTTTCATTTTGTATACTATTTCTACATTTCTTTTAGACCTAAGGTACAGAATTTTAGTTTATTTTTTTACTTATGAATAATACTATAACAGGGATGATAAATCACAATGTTAATTAAGTATTATTAATATAAGACTAATATTAACTTTATTTATCCCACAGAGGACACTGTTACTAATGAGGGGAATAAACTGAACTATTATTGTAATCAACTGTCATCCATACTTGTTCATTTTAATAATCTTTATTCATCTTATATCACATATGACCTGAGAAAATAATGTCTATTATTTTGTTTGTGACCTCGAGATCGAGCTACTCACACAAACATTTAGGAGGACAGAAACTTGATGTCAACGCTGCCCAGACTTTCAGTAATAAAATAGCTTAGATACTGGATCGCTACATTATATTAATCAGCAAAGGGCGTAAAATGACTAATTCAAATAACTCAACTCAAATCTTCATTGTTTGTAGTGACGCGAAGATGCAGGTGGGCTAATTCACACATGCAACGGTCATCTCTCTCTCTCTCATCTCTGTCTGACTCTGAAGCGGGGCAGAATGCTAGAGCTAGCGAACTTCACGTCAGGTGGTCCTTGCCTTCACGTCGTGCATTAAAATCCTTTATTTCACAACCAGAACAGGTTGGCTAGCCGTGCATTATCCCTTATAATTACTCTTTAACAGTAATTTTCACGGCAATATTTAAATGATGCCCTGGTCATTCTTGGTGTACCCAAAATGGTCCCACACTATCAGGAACGACTTCAGACGTTCTCTGGTGGAAATAAAGGGTCGCTGTTTGGTTCCTCTGTCATAGTTAATCTAGTGTGTGTAGTAGCCTCCGTGTCTCTGATAAGCACGTCGTTTTAAGCTGGTGCACCGCCACTAGTGTAAATTTGTTTTATTTAGCGCAAGTTGCAACAGTTCCGTTCCGTGCAACAGAAATACTCGGTTTAGCGGAACCTTTACGATTAATTAACCGTGACGTTTAAAAGCGCGGTTAATAGTAAAACCGGTTAATCACTGCATCTCTAGTTACGGACGGTAGAAAGTTCAGAAATGAGTAACGTACCCCCAAACCTAAACCTACCCATTTTACAGCGAATATGCATTTTTATCATTTTATTAAGCAATTTAGACTTTAGACCCCCAAACCTAAGCCTACCAATTTTATAGCGAATATAATGCACAATTGAACGAAATATGCAGGAAAATATTTTTTTTTTAGTAACAATATAGCATTAAAAATGTTTATAGTCATTAATCCCACTCCTACATCTAAACCTAAACATAGCTATTTCTGTACAGTATAAGAAAAATATGACAGACAGATAAATGCATTTACAATCATTTATGTATTGCAAAAATGTCAAAAGCACTACCAAAAGTAATCCAAATGACGATGCGTTGCAGTTGCAATCCTCTCTGGCGGAATACAGCAGGCTTGTGTGAGGTGTAGGGATGTAACGGTATGAAAATTTCTTATAACGATTATAGTGATCAAAATGATCACGATTATCAGTATTATCATGGTATTGTTCAAATGTGCTGGAGATTTTCAAAAAGTACCGACACATAAATCACTTCAAGTTTTATATATAAAACAAAAATCGACAAACAACAAATAATATGACTTTGTTTGCATAATCACTAAAACAATAACATTACCAATGATGTCCGGATTTTAAATGACAACTTTACTGACAACAGTTTAATAAGCATGCTCAAATATCTAATGTAAATGTTCTAATAAAGCTTTGAAAAAATTCATAAAAAGGTAAACCTCACATTTCAGCCTTTAAATAAAGAGAAGGGTTGTCAAAATGATAGGTGGTTAATAAATGTATTATGTATTTTATCTGCTTCATAGATAATTCTAAATACCTTATCTGAATTGTTTAAATGTGTCAAATCCACATACGCTTGTTTTTCATCAACTGGTCAATATGTACAGCAGGGCATGCAAATTCAGTCCGTTTTTGGCCAGACAGAAACCACACACAGGCAATATGAGTCTCTGTAAATCCAGTCTCTGACACTAGGTGGCGCTTTATATGGAAAAGCTGAAATACAGCTGATTACCGTAAACTCCGTGCACAAAGCAGTATTGTGATTAAAAACACTTCTTTAGGTATTACATGGAGCGAAGTTGAAAACAAAATGCCATCAAATCGTTTCTGAAGACAGTCAGAACCTTCAGAGGTACATATAATTAATTCATATATTAATTTGTATAATTCCCTCAGCACTCTTTTAAAACCTCCCAGCTTTTCTGCTCTATTTTCACTCAAAACTAAACTGTTCTATTGCTGTGTATGTTGCTGAAAACTCTGCTTTATGCTGGACAGTTTATTTATCAGATATTCAAATCGTGGAAATCAAATATGGTTTTAATGATAATTAAAATATGAAACGCTAATTCTAACCGTGGGAAATTTTATCATATCAGATCGTCTCGCTCTCATTGAACTCGCAAAGGCGTGCGTGTGCTCACATCATTCAAACACTCACCTCACTAGAAACATGGCATGTCGCAATTTGTGACGAATGTGGGCGAGAACCAATGAGCGTTCGATTATCCTGCCGTAAAACATGTCGTTTGAAGCAGCAACATTTGAATTCTTAACGAACGCGCGTCAGTCAACACGGGGGCTGTGGGCTTTGCCGTTTTCGGTCACTGGATTTGCTGCTCGGGATGGAGATGAAGATCGCCGATGCCAAATAAAGACTTGGATTTGGGTCCGTTCCTCGCAGTCGTATGGATTCTGAAGATCTGGATTACAGCGCACGAAAACAATTATTTCATTTTGTAATTATGTTGCGGTTTTGATGTTTTATAGTCAGTCACAGCCTTTTAGAAAAAAATGACAAACAAAATAAACATTACATGGCAAGTAAAGGTTAAACTATTTCAAATGTTATTTATTTTAAGGTTTAAAGTGAAGTCTTGTTTAACATTATGGAGGCCTATTATTGGAAACGAGCTGGCAGCAGAAATCACACAACAAAACGAAATGTTATCATTTCATATTAAGTAAACTATTTAATGTTGCAATTGAAAACAAGGTAATTGATATGACAACTAATAATAAAATTAGTTTATATGTCATCAATACGTCAGTTTTGTACGTTTAAATGCTGAAAATACGTCAGTATTGTACGTTTTAGTGAATGTAAAAACGTATGTAAATGTAAGTTTTATAGAACCACATTTTACGTAAAATACATACTAATTATTATTTTGTGCTATTCTAAGCTATTATTTTTTTTTGCCCCCCTGACTTGAGTCAAATGTCGCCCATGGTTCAAACTATAAATACTATAAATTCTGATTGCATAAGCAGCATTTGAAGTTGTAAAATAGTCTATGAATTTATACCTGTAAATGAACATCAGTTAAATTCTTTATTATGAACTCCAATCCTTGATTATGAGTCGTGCTCAAAGCCATTGTCAAATACTCCGTAAACCCACACTTCTGTCCTCATTACAACAGCAATTACACCATCAGCATTTAGCAGAACAACCATTCTGCTAAATGCTTGCTGAAGAACTACATTGTTTGGCAAAAATAATTGTTTTAATTATTACATTTTTGTTGTTGCGCATGAATGTCAGTTGGGCCTACATTTTTACTAATGTATCAAGTTGCTTGTTAACTGTGTAATCAACTAAACTCTGCATTACATTGTGTATAACACCCCTAAATGACACAAATTACACATTCCTCTCTGTCTTGACTTGTTAAAGACACATCTCTGTGTTTTTTCATTACTCCTTGTTTTGTTCTCACTTAAAGGGTTAGTTCACCCAAAAATGAAAATCAGTCTGTGTTTTACTCTCTTTCGAAGCATCCTAGACGTATGTGACTTTCTTCTTTTCAGACAAATCCAATCAGAGTTATATAAAAAATTGTCCTGGCCCCTCCAAGCCTTACAATGGGACTAAACGGGTGTTAGCTGGATCCTGTTCGGAAGACTTGAAATAAAGTACGCGCACTGTAATAAAACATTCCTTACATGGCTCCGGGGGGTGAATAAAGGCCCCCTGTAGCAAATCCATGCGTTTTTGAAGGATAAATATCCATATTTCAAATGTAATAAACACTTCTCTCTCACTACATCTAACTGCCATAAGCTGAAGCAGTCCAGGCAGATGACATAATATGTATGTGTCACGCTCATGCCTCTGGGAAATGTAGTATGAGAATGAGAGAAGGAGAATTCTCATTCACAGAAGTGAATGAAACAAAGTTTCCTTACTTTAGCAAAGCAAAACCAGTCTTCTCTCAGCTTACAGGTAAATCTAAAAAAAATTGAATATGGTGAAAAAGTTCATTTTTTTCTTATTTCAAAAAGTGAAACTTTCATATATTTTAGATTCATTACATGTAAAGTAAAACTTTTTTTTTTAATTTTGATGATTAGAGCTTACAGCTAATGAAAGTCAAAAATCAGTATCTATTAGAATATTTAGAATATTTACATTTGAGATTCTATAAATGACCATCCATACAGTATACATTCTGGGTATCTCTTGTTCTTTGAAACCACAATAATGGGGAACACTGATGACTTGGCAATGGTCCAGAAGACGATCATTGACACCCTCCACAAAGAGGGTAAGTCACAGAGGGCCATTACTGAAAGGGGTGGCTGTTCAAGGAGTGCTCTATCAAAGCATATTAAATGCAAAGTTGACTAGAAGGAATTGGGTAAGAAAATGTGCACAAGCAACAGGGATGACCGCAAGCTTGAGAATACGGTCAAGCAAAGTTGATTCAAGCACTTGGGAGAGCTTCACAAGGAGTGAACTGAAGCTGGAGTCAGAGCATCAAGAGTCACCAAGCTCAGACATCTTCAGGGAAAGGGCTACCGATTTTGTGAAGAGGCACAAAATCCATGTTGCTTGAAGTCCAGTGTGAAGTTTCCAGTCAGTGATGATTTGGGCTGCCATGTCATCTGCTGGTGTTGGTCCACTGTGTTTTCTGAAGTCCACAGTCAACATCTATCAGGAAATTTTAGAGTACTTCATGCTTCCTTCTGCTGACAAGCTTTATGGAGATGCTGATTTCATTTTCCAGCAGGACTTGGCACCTGCCCACACTGCCAAAGGTACCAAAAGCTGGTTCAATGACCATGGTGTTACTGTGCTTGATTGGCCAGCAAACTCGCCTGACCTGAACCCCATAGAGAATCTATGGGGTATTGTCAAGAGGAAAGATGAGAGACACCAGAGACCAAAAAATGCAGATGACCTGAAAGCCACTATCAAAGCAATCTGGGCTTCCATTACACCTCAGCAGTGCCACAGGCTGATTGCCTCCATGCCACGCCGCTTGATGCAGTAATTCATGCAAAAGGAGGCCCAACCAAGTATTGAGTGCAATAGAAATGAACATACTTTTCAGAAGCCTGACATTTCTGTTTAAAATATCCTTTTTTTATTGATCTTATATAATATTCTAATTTTCTGAGACACTTAATTTAGGGTTTTCATTATCTGTAAGCCATAATCCCCAAAATTTCAAGAAATAAAGGCTGAAGTGAAATATTTCACTTTATTTGTAATGAATTTATATAATATATGGGTTTCACTTTCTGAAATGAGTGACAAAAAATATTGACCTTTTTCATGATATTCTAATTTTTCCCGTAACCTGTCATCTGCCGGGACTGCTTCAGCTTATGACAGTTATATGTAGTGAGAGATAAGTGTTTATTATGTTCGAAATATGGCTATCTTTCAAAAATGCATGGATTCACTACAGGGGGCCTTTATTCACCGTGTGAGCCATGTGAGGGATGTTTTATTACAGTGCGCGTACTTTATTTCAAGTCTTCCGAACAGGATCCAGCTAACACCCGTTTAGTCCAATTGTAAGGCTTGGAGGGGCCAGGACCATTTTTAATACTTTAATACTCCGAATTGGATTTGTCTGAAAGAAGAAAGTCACATACACCTAGGATGCTTCGAAGGTGAGTAAAACAGACTAATTTTCATTTTTGGGTGAACTAAACCTTTAAGTCAATTAAAATAAGTCCTGCGCTTTTTGTGGGGTTTAGCACCTAATCAGTGGAGCTGTGAATGAGGAGCTGAAACCCTACTCTGAGTTTGCAACTAATTGGTTCCGTTTCAATTGCAAGTTGACATGTCTTGGGCCTGTAAGGCGCAGGGAAATGTCTAGTATGTGCTTGTAACCGCCTGCCATTCACCCATTAAATCTAGATTTTGACACGCCCTAACTGCCCACTCACATGAACTGTATTGTCCTGCTGACGTTTTGAGCATTTCTTAATCTAAAGACTTCTCATATCTGAAATATTCATGATGGTTTTGTCAGATCCAAAACATTTGATTGTTGGATCATAATATGAAAGATTTTCCATGATCCTATCATATTTAATGGCCTTGTGCATCTTTTGTCAGGCTTCAGTTGCTGCCGAGTCAATTTTCTATTGCAAGAAGTAGGGTTGCATTCACCCAACTTTTCATGTTCTAAATGTTCAGGGCTTTTATACTGAACATAATAACAAATAGGATTCATTCATTTGATTCATGTCAAAATGTCACGCTAATGTTGGAGCATAATGGACTGGATCCATTACTGTGAGTGAAAGAAGCTCATATTTGTAAACACACCATTGTGAACAGGAAATTTGATGGTTAAAAATCCCCCAGAGCGACTTATATTGACGACTGCCTTTACAAATAGCACTACCAGTGCATCATAGTTGGCGGTGAACATGCAATACATCTTTTGAAATCATGAGTTCCTGATACTAAAATGTAATATTCTCTCAATTTCCTCCTGTAGGCACCTGTTGTAAAGTTCCTGTCAAACCCAGAGGTCTCCCCATGTACATAGCAAGGCAAAGCTGACACCATGGCCCACATATCCAGTGGCAATGGGTTTAAGTTTGACAGGCCAGCCTCTCCGGGGGTGGTCCGGCCCAAAGGGATTGTGGGAAAGGAAGAGGCTTTACGCATGGAGTTAGAGGCCTTGGATAAAATAAAGCGTGAGAAAAGGCACACACTACCAGCCACAGCGACTTCTGTTAATCCCCTTCCCAATCCATCAGCGCAAACATCCACTAGCCGGCAAGAGAAAGACCTCATTGTGTTCTCTGAATCAGAAACACAGAAGAAAGAACAAAAAGACACATTTGAGGATATCGATTTAGAGAAGCTGACCAAGGAGGAGCTGGAAAAGCTGCTTCTGGATGACAGTTTTGGCGTTATCAAAATGACAAGACCTTCCTCTTTACTAGGTTGCAATCTCAGCGCGTCTTATCCTGGAGGACATGTATTCAGCCCTTCTACTTTCCACTGGACGCCCACCCCAACACACGCACAGACTCAAATCTTCCCCTCTGCTCCCTTCCTGAAGCCTCCATGCTCTTTCCAGAATGGTTTTAGTCCAGCTTTGTCTCCCTTTATTAGTCTGCCTGCCCATCCGACCCCCTTCCTCTCCTTTACATCAATCCAACCACCTGCTGCTCTGGTCTACCCACAGCCTGCCGTCACCCCAGAGATGGCCAAGCTGTTTGACAAGATTGCCAGCACTTCGGAATACTTGAAGAACGGCAGGTCTTCCAGCATGGAAAGCGAATCGGGAAGTGTCAAGTCCCTGGAGCCCATGCCTCAACTCTCAGAACCTCCCAACATCAGCCATTTTGAGTGGCTGGACCTGGACCCGCTCAACAAGCGCAAGGAGGTGGAGGTAGAGGAGACGGCCACTGTATCAAGGGGACCTTTCGTAGAGGAGTCTGGGTCTGCTAAAGATCCATGGGATGCGGTTCTTCTGGATGAAACTGAAGTTGTGGATATTGGTAGTCCCTCAGCACAGGTGAAGAGCAAGGTGACTTTAGCCACCCAACCCAGAAGAGCATCAACAGGGGCGGCTGTAACAAGAAGCCAGTCCCTCAACATACCTGCAACCTCAACGGATCACAGCTCAGGCAAACAGGTAAGAGGAACGTCCTTTCTGATGACCCAGAACATGTTGGCAGCACTGTTTGTTTAGAAGTGATTACCCCGTCCTCTTGTAAAGTTATAAAAACCTGCAATGGGTTTGAAGGAGGAAGTAGAAATTATCCCAGCCAGGTATCATCAAATTCAAGCCCATTGTGTCTAATACCCACATAGTGATGAACTTAATTAATATCCTGTTTCCCAGTGTAGTCAACAATACATTTACATTTAGTCATTTAGCAGACGCTTTTATCCAAAGCGACTTACAATTGTGGAATACATGAAGCGATTCATTTTAAAGAGGTAAACAGACAGAGGAAGTGCCCGTAATACCAAGTCTCAGGCATTGTTCAAATAAGTACAAGCTAGCAAGAGAAGGAATAAATAAAGAGAAAGACAAAGGTTTTTTTTTTTTTTTTTTTTTTTTTAGGATGAAGTCGAGTAGTGTTGAAAGAGATGAGTTTTCAGTTGTTGCTTGAAGATTGACAGGGATCCAGCATTCCGGATAGGGGTAGGAAGGTCATTCCACCAGCCAGGAATGGTGAACGAGAATGCTCTGGAAAGTGATTTTGAGCCTGTGATGGTACCACGAGGTGTTGCTCACTAGTGGATCTTACACTTTCGGAGGGGATGTATATTGTCACCAGTGAGTGGAAGTAAGTGGGTGCTGAGCCTGTGGTTGTTCTATATGCAAGCATCAATGTTTTGAACTTGATGCGAGCTGCAACCGGTAGCCAGTGCAAGGAGATAAAGAGAGGTGTAACAAGGGCTCTTTTTGGCTCGTTGAAGACCAGTCGTGCCGCTGCATTCTGAATCATTTGTAGAGGTTTGATTGTGTTTGATGGAAGTCCAGCCAGAAGAGCATTGCAGTAGTCCAGCCTAGAAATGACAAGGGACTGTACAAGAAGTTGTGCAGCATGCTCCGTTAGAAAGGGCCTGATCTTTCTGATGTTGTATAATGCAAACCTGCAAGATCGAGCAGTTCAAGATTATTGCAAGATTATAGAACATTGCAGTCTTTGCAATGTGGTCTTTGAAGGTCAGCTGGTCGTCAAAGATTACCCCAAGATTTCTGACTGAGCTTGATGGGGTAATTGTAGAAGAACCTAGCTGGATGGTGAAGTCATGCTGTAGAGTTGGAGTGGCAGGGAAGACAAGGAGCTCAGTCTTTGCCAGGTTGAGCTGTAGGTGATGTTCTTTCATTCAATACATATTTTCGAAATTGACTATGTATTCCAATAATTTTTTCACAAATTCTGTTTTATTTTTTCCAAATTCAATTTTTTTTCTGTAAATTTTTCTGGATTCAGTTTTTTCCATTTGAATTTTTCTAGATTGTTTCAATGGTTAAATACAATTTTATTCATCAAAAGCATACATTTTATTAATCAAAAGCATCTCTAATTCATTGATTTTATAATATAATATATATATATATATATATAAATATAATAATAATTTTGAATTTATTATATTAAAGAGAGATCCCCATATGATTGTAAAGCGCTTTGGGTGTACAGCAATTCACCATGAAAGCACAATATAAATGCCTCATTCATTCATTCATTTTATTTATAAATTTTTTCAGAAATACTGGGCCTCATTTACGAAGCGAACGTACGAACAAAAATTGGGCGTACGGTCATTTCTACGCAAAACTTGAAATTTATCAATATAGACGTGAGCGGTGGCTACGATCAAATCTCACGTCAGGTCTGAGCTCATGTATGCAAGTTTTTGAGTCAGCCTGAACTTGCGTGCAGCATAGAGAATTTCGGAGAATTGTAATGACAGCATTTTGTTAATTTAGATTATTTTCCTAAACCGATAAACAAAGCTTTTTTTTCTTTCAGTGCTTTAGCTTTATATGCGCAAAGAACAGCATAAACAACAGACCAATGAGGAATCACACATCATCGTATCACGCACCTGCAGCGCTTCTGTGAATGGAGAAAAACAGTATTTTATTTGTTTTCTTTATATCTTCAATTTTTTTTATTTAACTAATCGGTGATCACACAAGTGCCTCACACGCACACACACTACATTTCAGCGTTACTAACTTGACCTTTCAGCCATTAATCAAACTGAAATGCAGTCTACCAAAATTAAAAGTTACACTGCTCAATTTACAAGACCCACTGTAAAATCAGCGTGCAGCGCCAAAATATTTTTTTTTACGCATGTGAAGGGTGATATTTTACGTGGATATTGGAACACAAGTGAAGTACAAAGCCTTGTTTACATCATAGATAATAGTTTAGCAATCAAATATTATATTACAAAAATGTAAATATTTGGATGTCGAATGAGAGGCTTGCGAGCCAATGCTGTTTAGTTTCGCTTTAATAAATTCATTTTAGCTTGACGTTGTATTCTGTTTATAATGAATTAGGGCTGCAACAACTAATAGATAAAATCGATTATTATCGATTATGAAAATCATCGACAATGATTCTCATTATCGATTAGTCGGGTCTGCCCACAGTGCACGTCCAACTTCAGCCGGTTGCTCAAATTAAAGCACTGAATAACGCATTTCTATCGACAAAATGCATCTAAAAATAGTGGAGGAAAACAGAATGAGATGCTGCAGGAGAACTAGGCTACATGATCCAAGCTGCCCAAAACATGAGTTCTTTATTATTAATGCATTAAATATCTGGCAACAGCATCTTTTTTTAGCTTTCTGTATTGGTCCTCCAATACATTGACAGATAAGTGTGCGTCCTCAGTGCAAAAACTATTTGTTCAGTTTACGGTCATATCCTTATCTATAAATGTCACAGATTCACGCAAGCATTTCCATTTTTGCATAAAGGTCCGTCCTGACAGCCTGTGTTGAGTTTAAAATACAGAATGAGCACCGGGCGGGCGGGCGCGTGCGCTCACGTCAGACAGAGGGAGACAATTAAAAGGCTATTCAGCGCAAAAATATCCATTGTGCTGAAATATCTATTGTTGAAAGTTAAATTAAGGCTTAAAAGTCAACATGCCGTGCGAATATTTTATGAGTAGGAACTGTTAAATTTTCTGGGATTGATTTCTCTGGTAAATATTCCATTTAAAAATAATGTTTTAATAATAATTTTATTAGTAGTGCTATCTAGGGATGTGCAACAGTGATTGAGTACTCGAGTACTTGGCCGAGACAGCGATGATTGATTATGAAAATGATGATCGTGGGGAAAAAAATACAAAATCTGATTGGTTATAGCAGCACTTTGGGCGACACCCTGAACTCTGATTGTTTAGCTTGCAACAGCATGCGGTTCAAAGTATTTTGGTCTTTAAGTCCTCCCTCAACACACAATAATTAACAAAGATAACTTGTTAACAAACATACTTCTCCTGGGAAATTTTTGTATACAAATCTAAGTAGCCTACTTGAAAGTGAAACCAACGTGTTGTGCATTTTATGAGTTTATTTCTTATAGCCTATAAAAGCCCTCACAGTGATGAAAATTAAAAATGCAAGAAATATTTTGTCCTTTATAGAATAATATTATTTACAGGAAAAACCCTAGCCCCTTCTTCATCTTCACTTCAAAATGCTCATGAGCAGTTCCAGAGATTGTTCATGTACTCATATATTAAGGCAGTAGAGGATGAAAATACCGCAAGCGTCACACGTGCTTCAGTATGTGTGTAGTAAACGATACCGCGCGTCTGCGCCATTCACACAGAGATGCACAGAACAAGCAGTATTCATTTTTAAATAGTATTTTTGCGGCTTAATATTCACAGACGCTAGTCCATTTTGTGTTTTGATTTGATTTATCTAGGGCTGCAACTAACGATTATTTTGATAATCCGATTAGTTGGCCAATTATTATTTCGATTAATCAGGATTAAAATATTTTTTTTACTTTATTGACAAAAAACACTATTCCACATTATGCCCAATGTCCTTCAAACAAACTTGCCTACTGAATACTAGTGCTTAACAATTTATTAGACCTCCTGTCATAAAGAGAAAACACAAATATTTTTATAAATTTGTTAAGCATTGTATATAGTGAATATAGTTTAAGTCTCTATTAAAAAATGAAATGATAAAGATGAATAAAAACACAAACTCAGTGTTAACCAACAGGCAAGAGTAATTTTCTGCAGGAACACATATTCACTTTGATCACAGTCACGTCTTACTGTCATTTATTTATTCTGTAAAAGGCGGTTATGGAGTCCATATTTATATTCATATTCATTTATATTAGCCTACACGCTGTTATCCCTTTAAAGTTCCTACTCTCATAAAATATTTGCACTGCATGTTTACTTTTAAACCTTAAATTAACTTTCAACAACAAATATTTCAGAATAATGGATATTTTTGCGTTGAATATCCTATTAATTGCGTCCCTCTCCATGTTCCGTCTGTCTGCGAGCGTGCACGCACCTGCCGCGCCGACGCTCATTCTGTATTTTAAACTTAACACAGACTGTCAGGACAGACCTTTATGTAAAAATGCAAATGCTCGTGTGAATTTGTGACATTTATATATAAGGATATGACCGTAAACTGAAAGTTTTTGTGCTGAGGACGCATACGCATGTGGCAAAGCGCCTGACAGCTAAAGCCATTACGCTTAATGCATTAACTTGAAGCATAAAATAAAGAATTCTCATGTTTTGGGTAGCTTGGATCACGTACTTCTCCCGCAGCATCTCATTCTGTTTCCTCCACTATTTGTAGATGCATTTTGTCGATAGAAATGCGTTATTCAGTGCTGTAATTTGAGCAACCGACTGAAGTTAGACGTGCACTGTGGGCAGACCCGACTAATCGATAATGAGAATCATTGTCAATGACATAAGTTCCATTCAGCCAAATGAAGCTCAAATCAAAGCAGTGGAATGGCAAAAACACACAGGTTTTGTTAAAAGTTAGCCTTATTTTAATTTGAGCATGATGTTGTATGCTGTATCATGCGCAAGACGCTACACAAGATGCTAGCAGTCAAAGATGTCCGTGTAACATGTTTATATAGAAGAACAATGGAAAAGTAATAGAAAGTATAGTGGAAGGGTTCAGAGTGAACTGCACCATGGCTGTAGCTGTCATGCTTTAAAGGTGAAAAATTTTAAGACTAAAGTCAAACCACTAAAGCACAGCGTGTTAATAAATATGCTACAATATCAAAACTTAACAACTAACCCCACTAATTGAGTCCCCTAATCAACAACATAGTATTTTATAAGTGTCTCTCATGCTTGCATACATTCTAGCACTTTAACAAGAAAGCCGCAGTGCTCTTTGATATGACAGGAAGTAGCAGTTAAAAATGTGCGCATATGGTTTTCTAATTATTATACCATGCCAATGTGGTAAATGTCTTTGCAAAATGTTTGCATCTTTTGCATCTTTCATTTTTGGTTTTGTTCCTCATGGTTGGTGTCTTATCACATTCTTGCCAAGTTCTGCTTGTGCTTAGTTGCTTTCATTTTACCACCGTTTTATCTAAGCCTCTTGCTTTATCGTTGGTCTTTCCTTATATCAGTTGTAATGATTGCCAAAATAAAGAACAGCTTCCTGAGAGGAATGTGAAACTTTGATTCCTTATGAGGAGGGTGTGTAAATGTGTGTTGTTTTTTCCCAGAAATCCCACTTCCTGTTTCATTATGTTTGTTTCTGACTAGGACAATTGGCTGTTGTCACATTTCCCACAGTATATGAAGAATTTGTGACCGTAACTTCTACAACAGGGACAGCTTTCATCCAAGGATAAAATACAGGGGCCAGAGGGTTCAGTCTTTGCACTTCCTCATTTCAAGTTTTAGGACTATTATTATATTTCTGAGTCACGCATCAGGTCTAGTTCATACTCAAGGTAACTGTCCTAGCTAGTATTCTGTCTTAGTGTGTGTGTGTGTCTATAGCGAGGACTGCTGCTGGTCTCATTAGCACAGACAAGCCCCAGCTAGCTGTTTTTGCCCCATGGGTTCTTCCCAGACATGCCTGCAGCGGGGCCGTGCAGCTCCCTGTTGCCATGGCAGCTCTCTTTCGGAGTGTGCGAAAGAGCAGCGAAGCTAATCTGAGCTTTGGTTTTGGTGTACAGTTACTCTGCTTCACCACACAGAACACCAGATACTCTTATCACAAGCCCTGGATATTTCAGCCCTTATCAGCACTCGCATCCCAAAAGACCTGTTTGTTGTCGGTCTTGGTGTAAGTGTAAGTTCACTGTAGCCATTACTTCACGCTTGTGGTTTGGTTTACAACACATAATCAAAAGTGGTTTCTTTTTTGAGTATGGTTGAAAGTATTTAGGATTAGTAGGAATGCTTTTTTTATATAGCATATTTTTATTACACAGTGTTCATAAGGCAAACCCAGATTATGCATTATCTCCTGATTTCAACAAATAAAGTATTGGTGTCAAAGGTGGAGTTTTATGTTAATATTCACACAATTAACTTAAAAAAATAAAAACTACAGGTTAAAACAATTATAATAATCAAATATGTAGATTATTACTATAATATGCACATATATAGTATATAAACTACTGTTTAATAGGTTGGGGCAGGGGCGGATTGGCCATCGGGAGCACTGGGAGTTTTGTACAATGTGTGCAAAATATGCCTGAGAGTGTTCAGAAGCAGCCACATATTGTTCAGACATCAATCGGACACTAAATTGAGTTAGTACATGTTACTGCCGATGTTGTAGAAAGACTGGTATCATTTGTCATAGTGTATCACAACAGCAACTTAGCCCACACAGTAGTTCTCGTATGCAGACAATAAGGTGTTTTTGATTGATACATCGACCATGTGGTTTCTGTTGTGCATGCGTGTTATAAATGTGCTGTGAAAATCTATTCCATGTGAACTATTAACTGACCGTCTGACTGTCAGGTTATCCTACATGCAGAAATGAAGTTTGTTTACTGTCAATGTGAGTAATTAGATTAATAAATAGAGCTCTAAGTCACAGTTTACCATCAAGCACTCTTTTGGCAGTGGAATGTTAAATCATCCGACGGAAGTTCAGTCATATTTATTTAGTGGAAGTATTATCAGGTCAGTAGGGAACAGAGTTCCAGTTAGTGCACATCAGTAATCTTAGCAACAATAGTAGAGGAAGTTGCATTTGCTGTGAATTCTATTACACCCAAACATAGATGGTGAAATGTTACTTACTTGTATTCAATAGAACACTAAGCTCATGTAAGAGTAAGCTTCCTCCATCCTCTCATTCATGAGTGTTTTTTTAAATTGTTTCTTGGCAGATCCTTTATAAACTTTTAACCTGAGGAATAGGTCTGTTTGTACTGGGAGAGATTGCATGTAGGGCAGCCAGAACTGTAAAAGCGTAGCTCTAAGCAAAAGCGGATGAATAATTTGTGAATGTGTGTCACATGGCGTCTCATTTTTCTCTAAGGTTAGGCCTAGAGCTTTGGCCTAGTAAACAGCTAAAGAAACCATCATCATATCCGATGTGTATATGTATTACCCGCAATAAAACATGCGACCTGCTCTTTTGTTTGAATTGATACTCTTGGTTGTTCATTACTTTTATTTAATTTATGGTAAATGTGTCAGAGGCTCATCCTATTAAGAGAAAATTTCACAAGAATATGCCTAATCTACTCCTATTACTTTTGAGACCCTATTAAGAGAAAATTTCACAAGAATATAGTCTAATCATGGTAAATGTAATTAAAACAGAACTTATTACTTTTGAGATTGCATGCATATAGTCTGCATGGTAAATGTAATTAAAACCATTTAATTCCTAGTTGTAATTCCATGTTGATGTTCTTTTTTGACCTGTTTCCTTCCTGGAAAGTTCTTTTTTAGTTGTATCTCTCACCAAATTCTTCACATTCTCAGAGAGTTCTTTTTTGACCTGTCTTCCTTCCTGGATTCCACATCTCTTTTTTGAACTGGGATGTTAATGTCATCTATCATTTCTATTTGGTACCCCTGTGTATAATGCAGACTGTACATAATATATTGTTTACAACATATATCTAGCATGTGATTTTCTGTGTGTAGGACACCATTAGTGAAAGTGAATGTAAAGGATAATAGACCAAATGTCTGCTCCTCAGTATAACCATGACTTCATGTTTGTCTTTTACAGGTCAATAAAGGAAGTACAAATGTACTCTCAAAGTACTCCGTCTTAGAGGAAAAAGAAACCCAAAATCTAGAAGCCGTAGCATTTTGTGAAGACATTTCAAAGTGAGTTTTGAGAAGTTGTTTTTTTATTTGTTTTTTTATTGAATTGACTGTTGAAAGGGATACCTCAGAAAAAAAGCAGGTCCCACTTCTACAGCTGTGTTGTTAATCTGATATCAGAAGGTCCCAGGATACCTGAATCAGCACTGTAATCTTGGATTCTATAGGGAAAGCAAAGCTAATTTGTACCTGAAGGACTAATTTGGGAAATGCCTTAAAACCTCACATGTATACCTCAGACGAGGACTGCTGACAAGTGAAATGCAGGAAGTCTACAGCTGTGTGTAGCCCATGTAACAATGGGAGCTAATCTTGTTTCCTACTAATATCACACACACACAAACACACAGAGAGAGCATGTATATGAATATTAACAAAGGACTTAAGACTGAACCTTGCAGTACACCATATTTACCTTCGTTAGGTCTTAATTTTAAACAAAGTGTTGTACTTTTATTTTATGCAGACTGAGGTCAAAGTTCCCTCATGAAGACCTGGCTACCAATCCTGGCTATGTACTCAGCCCTGTGATCACTCAGAAGGATGCAGGAGGGGACAATGGGGGCAGTGTGAAAGTATCCATTGAGATTTCTGATTCTCAACAGCCTGTAACTTTCACTTGTGATGGTAAGCAGTTCTTTGTCACAATGAATTTAGTCATTATAAAAAGCTTTTGACAGTGAAAATGGTTTATATGAAAACTGTTATGCTAAAAGTTAAGGCAGTTAAGGCACAGTTCACCCAAAAATGAAGATTTTGCAGAAGAAAGTTATTTGTACGGGTTTGAAACGTCATACGGGTGAATAAATTGACAATTGTTTTTGGTGAACTATTCCTTATAAATATCTAATAATATCCCATCTGATGAATCGTGTACTCACTATTTGTCAATAGTAAGCTTCTCCGAATGTATGCTATGAAGGAAGCTGACAAATGAAGAAGTCATGACACAAAGCCAGAGAGCATTTCTTGGCCACTGCGACACATTCTTTTTTACATAACTATCATGGTGCGTCTGCTCAACAGATTCTTCAACCAGGGTTCCTGTGTTTTGCGTTTTTCAGCTTGCATGTCACTTGCCAAGGTTTTTACTGGGTAACCTGTCTGTTGTCCAGGCATGGAAAGTCCTTTTCATTGAGCTGTAGTGGCCTTGGCTCGGTTCCCTGTGAAGCGGCTGTGTTCTGAAGACTGCCGGACCTCGAGTCTCTGGCCACCTCACTCCTGGCAGGAAATCAAGACTGGCCTTTTGTGTTGAAGAATTTTTCTGTGTTGTTACTGCCTAAGCCCCATAGCTCTTTTTGTCCTGGACAAATCCAGCATAGACTGTGGTCTTACGAAGGAAAAAGAGGGCACAGTGTCTATCGGGCCCCGAAGTTGCTTCACAGACTGCTAATATATTTTAGGAGGGGCTCGGCTATAACTGGCTGGATGGTTGTAATGTTCTATCTATCATTTCCCTCACGTTCATACAGTTCTTGCTTGTTTTTCCTCTGTTGGTTGTTTAGCTCAAGAGATTTTCACCATACCAACTCTTTGCATGTTAGTGCTGACTGTCTGTATCTTCAAAGAGGAAAAATAGTTTTTTGAGGTTTTCCTTAGTTTAAGTGGAGAAAAATGCTTAGCTGCGTGTAAGGTTAGTAAAGTTAGCGATTCCAGACATGCTTGGCATTAAAGACAAGGCAAATGAAGCTGAGGAGGTGACTGGGGTTTGAATGTGTGGAATATGAAGGTTTTTCCAGGATAGACTCAGAATAAGTGTCTCAGTTTTCTGATCCCTGGATCAGACCTTGTCCATTCTCCT
Organism: Ptychobarbus kaznakovi; assembly: GCA_027422405.1. NCBI lineage: Eukaryota > Metazoa > Chordata > Actinopteri > Cypriniformes > Cyprinidae > Ptychobarbus > Ptychobarbus kaznakovi. Next base: position 12,937,884 of record CM049809.1, read on the forward strand.
TTTCAAATGTAGGTACATCATTAGACAAAGTTTAGTTTTATTTGCAAATTCAGCAGTAGCTTCAGGATTGTGCATACAGTGCCTTGCGAATGTATTCATTTTTTTCACATTTTGTTATGTTGCTTCCCTTATGTTAAACTGCCCCCCCCCTTCAATCTACACTTCATACACCATATTGACAAAGCAAAAACAGAATTTTCACAACTTCATAAATCTATTACAAATAAAAACAATAAGTACATTGCATAAGTATTCAAGCTAAATATTTAGCTGAAGTACCTTTACAGCCTCAAGTCTTTTTGTTTGATGCGACAAGCTTTGATCATCAACATTTGAATGAATGATGCATTTATATAGCTCTTTATTGTGTATTGCTGTACACCCAAAGCGCTTTACAATCATGTGGGGGGGGGGGGGGGGGTCTCTCCTCAACCACCACCAGTGTGCAGCATCCACTTGGATGATGCGACGGCTGCCACAGGACAACGACACCAGTGCGCTCACCACACACCAGCTACAGGTGGAGAGGAGAGAGAGTCATAGAGCCAATTAAGTGGATGGGGATTATTAGGAGGCCATGATTGACACGGGCCAGTGGAGGGAATTTGGCCAAGACACTGGGGTTACACCCCTACTATTTACGAGAAGTGCCATGGGATTTTTAATGACGACAGAGAGAATTTGGCAAGTATCTGCCATTTGTCTCACCTCTTCACCTCTCAAGCTCTTTCAGGTTGGATGGGGCAGATGCACATTTTCAGGTTTCTCCAATAATATTTAATTGGGTTCAAGTCCAGGCTGTGGCTGGGCCACTCAAGGACATTCACAAGGTTGTGTATAAGCCACTCTTGCTGTGTGCTTAGGTCACTGTCCTGTTGGAAGGTAAACCTTCTGCCCAAGAGAGCATTGAGTTTGGCCACACCAGAATAGAGCCCAGATCGGTGGAGTGTTGCAGTGATGTTTGTCCTCCTTTAGATTTCACCTATCTCCACATATGGTCATGGAGATCAACTAGAGTGACCATCAGGTTCTTGGTCACCACTCTTAACCAAAGCCTTTCTCCATCAGTTGCTCAGTTTGGCCAGGAGGCCAGCTCTAAGAAGAATCCTGGTTGTTTCAAACTTATTCCATTAAAGGTAACAGAGGCTACATGCTTCTGTGACCCTTCAATGAAGCAATTTTTTTTCTGAACTCTTCCCCAGATGTGTGGCTTGATGCAAACCTGTTTTTGAGCTCTACAGGCAGTTCTTTTGACCCCAGTGCTTGGTTTTTACTCTGATATGTATTATCAGCTGTTGGACCTTTTAAGACGTGTAGGCCTTTCCAAATCATACCCATTCAATTTAATTTGCCACAGGTTACCTTCACTCAAAGACTAGTAGCACCTACAAGTAATATGAATGCTCCTGAGGTAAATTCCTACTGTCCCAGATAAGGGTATGAGTACTTATGCAAGTGAATCATTTAAGTTTTTTATTTGTAATAAATTTGCAAGGATGTTAAAACACTTTCTTTCATTTCATTTTTTTTTTTGCTTTATCATTATAGTGTATGGAGTGTAGATTGATGTGGAAAAAAGTAATTTAAAACGGTTTAACTTAAGGCAGCATCATAAAACGTGAAAAAAATTAATGATGTATACTACACTGTATATGGTCTGATGTTCTACTCTAAGCATTTTCTGCCCCTTAGCTTTTTTCCCAAGCCATTTTAGACCAACCACAATCTCCTGACATTCCAGCACCATGTGTGTTGCTATAGTGCCACGAAAAAGAGGATGGCAGAAGAAGAATTTTACTGGCATCTCCACAACCCTTCAAAGCAAGCCAAATCCACCACAAATTAGGCATGACCATCAGACCTTTACGCTTGAAAAACACGGCAGACATGAAGAGTCCAGGCCAGGCACAGCTGACTAACTGTAATCCAGCCCTAGGCTTGGAGCTTGTAGAGAGGATCATTCCAAGGAGGGGTGTGGGGCCTGTTATTGCTGCAGCCTGGGGCGACCATGAACAATAAATTGGGTGTCATTTTTGCTCGGATCTAGTGAAACTTCTCGTGCCAAATCCATTTCTTGTTAAGGTTTTCCATCTCAATGAACCAAAAGAGGTTCACAATAGTTCATAGGTCCTTTTCCAAATGGCACACTCATCCCTTGCTGTAGCAAGTCAACACTGTACTGCATGAACTCATTCGGTAAAAGTCCGTTTTAAAGCCAGCACCAGTCCAAGCTTGGCAAAACGGTGTCATACTGGCTGCATCATTTTATATTTTTGTGCAACATCAAGCAGACAACACCTTCAGGATGATCCTCAATTCATTTAAATGGACAGTTTACTCAAAAATGAAAATTCTTTCTGCATTTACTCACCCTCATGTCGTTCCAAACCTCAACTTTTCTGAAGAATGTTGTTTTTTGTCAATAAGACAATAAGAGTCAGTGGAATCCAAGGTAATATTGGACACCACTGACTTGCATTGTATGGACAAAAATGCAGTTCTTTTATTATCTTGTTTACTTTTTCATTAGCTTCGTTCTTTTCTCAGTCCATGGTTGCCTTTTTCCTTCATGTTTTCTTTGTTTCTTTGCCCAGTGAGTTCTCCGGTGGACCTGCTCATAATGCAGGCTTTGTGTTGGGTCCATGATGACCTGAGCCAGGTGGACCTCAGCAGCTACGTTCTCAAGGTCTGTGGACAAGAGGAGGTTCTGCAGAAGTGAGTCCTTCGTTTACCATCTCCCTTTCCATTTTGCATGCATTCTGCCGTATTGCATAAACAAGTCCCCTGCCAACATTCCTTGGAAACAGGGTTATTTTGCTTTAATTGTGCTAGGGAAATGTTTCCTTTTAACCATACCATTGAAAGAGCAGAACCAACAGTTCTAGGGGAGGGTTTGCCTGCCCTAATAAGGAACAGGGGGGAATGGGCAAAAACAAACCATTTCAAGCTCTGTAATGCAAGGCAGCCTCCCTTAGTTACCATGTTATTCATGTGTTCAATGCAGAGTTTTGAAAGCCTTTAGTTAGTTTTCCCTTATGATAAGGTATAGTTAGTTACTCATTGTCTGCTTCAGTGCTGGTTGTCTGGTCCTCAGTTGACTTTGGAAAGCTGATACGAGTAATTATCAAAAACGTTCCTGCTCTGGCCTTCCAAAGCACAGTCATCCAGGACACATCTCCTACCCTGGAATTGTCTTAGAGTGCATTCTCAAAAAATGACACTTTTTTTTTTTTTTTTTTTTTTGCTTTTCATAAAGCAGGTTTGGGGTTGCTAATTTTTTTTTATTGTTTTTGAAAGAAGTCTCTTATATCTCTCAGCAAGGCTTCATTTATTCATCACATATACAATAAAAACAGTGAAAATTGTGAAATATATTTTTTATAATATTTTATTTAAAGCTTTTCTCATTTTAGAAAACAATCCCCCAACCCCCATGGCAGCAAATAGCAGAAGAAAAAATGAATAAATAAGCCCACATATTGTACACTTAAATACATATACACCTCCTTAAACATACACGATACACCATCCTCCTTGTGTACTTATACAAAAACACATATAGACATCTCAGAAAAAAAAATCTTAAAATATTCCAACACCAATAAATACCCTATTATGGAAAAATCTAATTATTACACACTGCTATATTTTATCAACTTAACCACACCACTTAAAGAAGATGGTTAAATTCTGTTATATTTGGTCACCTTCCAAATAATAAAAGAAAGATAAAATTGTGAAATATTTATTGGAAAACTTGGAAAAAACGATTTACTAAAAAAAACTAATTTTAATAATGTATTGGTAAAGCTGCATTTTCCTAGCTTTAGAATCACTTGATTATTCAAAATTCATTCTAGTACTCAGGTAAAATTGATATGAGTTATGCTGCTTAATAGTTTTGTTAAAACTTAATGTGTGTGTGTATATATATATATATATATTTTTACGTTTTTTCAAAACTATTAAGGAGCATAACTCATTTCAATGTTACCTGAATACTAGAATGAATATATATATGTATGTATGTATGTGTATGTATGTATATATATATATATATATATATGTATGTATGTATGTATATATAAGTATGTGTATATATATATATGTATGTATATGTATATATATATATGTATATATATATATATGTGTATGTATGTTTTTTATATGCATTTTCGTAGCATTATAAATGTCGTTACTGCAACTATTGATTAACTTAATGCATCCTTGCTAAATAAAAGTAAAAATTTATTTAAAAAAATCTTTATAGCCCCAAACTTTAAAATGTTAGTTATTATTATAATTCTTATTATATAAAGTTATATGTAAGCATTATTTAGTTATTCATTGATTCATTGTTCATTGTTGCTTTTGGCTCTGGCCCATGTCTGAAGCATCTTTAACATTATCTTCCAGTAAACATGGTCTGGGCAGTCATGAGTACGTGCAGAACTGCAGGAAGTGGGAAACGGAGATCAAACTACAGCTCCTTTTTCTTAGCACAATGAGAAGAGATCTGGCCCGAACGGTAACACACTTACAAAGCCTGGAATAAATAAATAGAAACTAGTTGTTCATCTCATTACTATCTTCAGAGGTTATTAATGGATATATTTAATGGATAAATATGTTTTGTATGCTAACAGGCAGAAGATGACATTTCCCCTATTGTCTTGGAGAAATACCTTGGCCTAGTGGAGAGGCCGTTTAAAGAGTCAGTCACAAGGTAAGAATGTGCTTCATCTAATCTCCTGCCCCTACTAAAGGCTACGGAAGCTATGGGTGGCCTTTGAAGTCCCTGATTGTGCTTGTTGATTTCTCTCATTCCTTTGCATGTTTTTTCTTCTCTAGAGAGGGTCTTGCTGAATACCTTGAAGGATATCATGAGCAGGTTAATCTCTGCCTTCAGAATGAGGTAACTTGTTATTTCTCAAACACAGCAAGCTATACTAAACTATATGAAAAAATATTTTTTTGAAATGACACTTCAGTGTTTCTCACTTTCAATCTCTCTCTCATTAGAGCACCCAGTATAAAACAGTGGACAATGTGGTTCAGTCTGTTAAAAATCTGTGCTGTGCTCTGGATGAAGTTGAGACACCAGCCATCAGTGATGGCATCAAGAAGCTCAAACGCTCTGGTCAACCTTCCTAGAACACGTTCTCCAGAGGTCAGAGAACATTCAGTGTAAAGTATTTATGCACTGTAATAAAGTTGTAGCTGATACTGATAACCCAGTAAGAATTCTAATGTTATGACAAATAACCGATTGATGATAAATGTCCTATATTACAGTTCTGATCTAAACTAAACTAAAATAAGTTACTTTAAATAGTAAAAGGGAGTTTAGGCATCACAATGTCATAATATATGGTATAAAAATGGAACTCATTTTGAGATCCATTAAATATTACATCTAAACTTTCATTGAATTTATTCAATTAAAGTTTAATTTAATTATTAGTGGTTTTTAATTCGTCCAGTACTGTTAAAAAAAACCCACACACAATAAAAAAAATAGCCGACGTTGTACCGATATTGTGCATCCCTAGTCAAAACATTTAGTTTTTTCTGCACTGAAAAAAATTATTCAGTGAATTTACAATTTTTTTTTTAACAAAATGTGTTTACATGTAGCTAAAATAAATTGATTGCAACCACTTACCTTAAAATTTCAATTAATCATTTTTTCAGTGCAGAAAAAACTACATACAAAGAGTAAATACATACAAAGAGCCCTGTTTTGTTTTGCAGGCTGGCGCCACAAGTTCAGCTTCTACAGGTTCAGCTAATGGTAAGCTCAGCTCCTAAAGTCATCTCAATGGCTGTTTCTTCTTCACCTATGCTGTACTCTGCTGCTTGTGATCCCCAGGTTATGCTAGCCCAGTGAAGGAGAGTTTAGCCGGACTCACAGATGCTGTGTATGAGCTCGTCAAGCTCTACCTGAGGTCTTTCTGTCCAACTACTCCGGGCTGCACGATGGAAGAGCACATGGAGGACAGGAGGGACAGGAAAGAAGCCTCGGGCACCACGGAGCACCTGCAGTTCACTCTGTTTGCCGTTCATGGCATTCCTGCTACCTGGGTCAGCAGGTGAGCACTGTGTCCCTTTTAGTGCTTGTGACATGAGTGTTTCTGAAGCTGGTCTAAGCTTTAGCTTAATACTTTCATAATAAAGAAATGGATTTTAAAAGAAATCCATTTACCCTTCCTGTTTTGGCGTATCGAGCCCCGCAGTCTAAATAATCGCTAAACATTGTTTAATTCTCTTCAGACTGATAATGACTCTGTTTAACAAACTCACAGCCAAGGTAAACGTCTCTACTACTTTCAAAGCACTGCCTTAGTCCATATTCATTACACTTGCGTTATTTCCTGCTAGATAATTTAGGCCCGTGTGCTCTTGGTGCAATCAGCCTCAATAAATTATATCTCGACCGTTTAACATTTAACCCTAGTTCGAGAGCTTGGAATCACATTATTTCCATTCACTACAATCAAAAATAACTGTATTCAACATGCTTTTGAAAATTTTAAGGCCACCTATGAAAAATGTTGCAAGAAATGAGGGCTGTGTCCTCTGATAATGAATATTTGGAGGGTCAGGATGTTGCTGATGATGGGGTCGCATTACTAAATATGATAATGAATATTTGGACTTTAATGGGTCAGGATGTTGCTGATGATCTACTTATCATTAGAGATTCATCCTTTTGACAATTTGTTAATGTTATATTCTGTTCAGTTTTTTCAGTTTTCTTTCAGTGCAGTCAGTAAATGCATCAAGGATGCATTAAATTGACAGTCATATTGAAGACATTTATAATGTTACAAAATATTTCCATTTTAAATAAATGCTGCTCTTTTGAACTTTATATTCATCAAAGAATCCTGATATGTATTACAGTTTCCACAAAAATATTAAGCAGCATATCTGTTTTCAATATTGATGATAATAAGAAATGTTTCTAGAGCACAAAATCAGCCTATTAGAATGATTTCTGAAGGATCATGTGACACTGAAGACTGGTGTAATGGCTGCTGAAAGCTTTCAGCTTTGCCACCACGGGAATAAATTAGGCTACAACTGAAAATATATTAAAATAGAAAACAATTAGGCCTATTTTAAATTGTTATAAAATTACACAATATTACTGTTTCTTACTGTATTTTTAAATGAATAAATGCAGTCCTAGGCATAAAATATTTCTCTCAAAAACATGACAAATCTTACCAAAGCCAAACTTTTGAATAGCAGTGTGTGCATGTGTATATATGTATATTAAAATAGTTGATACTTTATATCACAAAGGCATTCTCTTACTCTTATGGAACTATGTTGAATACTAGTTTGTTGAAGTCAGTGGAGGTGGATTAATTTAGTTTTAGGCCTTACTGCGTAGCTTGTTTTATCTCTAGCTCTCTTATTTATCAAGCCTCAGCAGAAGCACTTATCTGCTGTGGCCAAAATAGACTTGACTAGTGATTTCCATAAAGAACATTGAGAGCAGGCAGAGCTGGACAGAGAGAGAGGGGTGTGGTGTGTGTTTGGAGGCAAAGGAGGGTCAAAGTTCTGCACCACTTGGTTCTGTATTTTGATCCAGTTCTCAAGAGGGAGAAGATTTTATTTGTTACTAATTTTTCCCTTGAGGATACTTTCTACCAGAGTGCTCATCATGGAACATATTTATAGCAGTATGAAATATTTCCATAGACCACACCAAAAGAGATTCAAAATATGTATCCTTGTGCCATCTATAATCCAAAAAAATTTGAAATTTGATTGGCTGTGTTGAAAAACGAAAGCACATACTTTGCTATCATTTGAAGCATATTTCAAACAAATATATTTATATATATAAAAAAAAACAAATTGTGTAAATTATGCATAAAACTAAATGTTTTTTTTTTTTATTAGTTTTCAAACAGTATGGTAGTCTCGATTAACTTGTATCATATACAGTCAAATTATGCTTTTGGCAATAGATAAGTACAGGCCAATGTTTTCTTCCCTTTCCGTGCTATAGAGTAATTTGTCCTTCCTGTTTTGCAGTTTTGAAAAATACTACCTGATGTGTGCCCTGACCCACAACAACAGGAATCTCTTCAAGCCTGTCCAGTCCAAAAAAGTGGGAACATACAAGAGTTTTTTCTACCACATCAAATGGGACGAATTGTAAGTGTTAATGCCCTTAAACACACTGCCACGCTACTTCCTGCAATTTCTAGAATTAAAGTGTAATCAGCGGGATTGCTGCCAGTTTCTGCTTTTTGTGACGACTGCCTCTGTTTCTTTAGGATACATTTTCCCATTTCAGTGGCGCTGTTACCACTGGAGGCCATGCTGAGTCTTTCTCTCTACGGGGTTCTTAACCAGAATGCAAACAACTCGCCAGATTCCAACAAGCAACGGAAGGGTCCAGAGCTTTTGGGAAAAGTGTCCATGCCTCTGTTTGATTTCAGAAGGCAAGTCATAAAATAATACCTCAAATAAAATAGATTTACCTTGGAGAGTATATAGTAAGTTGTAGAATTTTCAGGACTGCTTCATATTTGTTTTGGTTTGTATACAATTTTTCTTTGTATTTTTTTTCCAAAAAGTAATAATTGGGTAATAAATCAGTTATTCAGTGCTCATAATGCCAAAATAGGCAAGGCAAGTGTATTTATATAGCACATTTGCATTACATAAAAGGAAGTGAAATAGTCATTTAAAAATAATAATCACAGCAATAAAAACAAGGAATTAAAAATAATAATAATAAACTTATAAAAAATGTATTTAAAATGAATTTAGTTAAGAATAGAAAATGATTATACATAAAATACAGTGCAGTCAGTCCGGATATAACACAGTGCTCATTCAACAAATGCACAGCTAAACAGATGAGTTTTGTTGTCTGGATTTAAATGTGGCTAATGTTTTTGCACATCTGATCTCTTCTGGAAGCTGGTACCAACTGTGGGCGGCATAATAGCTAAAAGCGGACTCCCCTTGTTTTGTGTGAACCCTTGGTATTTCTAACTGACTCTATCCTAATGATCTGAGTGGTCTGTTAGGTTTATATTCAGTGAGAATATCAGCTATGTATTAAGGTCCTAGGCCATTGTGTGAATTATAAATGAGTAGAAGTACTTTAAAATCAATCCTAAATGTAACTGGAAGCTAGTGTAAGGACCTGAGGACTGGTGTGATATGCTCAAATTTTCTGGTTCTAGTCAGAATCCTGGCAGCAGCGTTCTGGATGAGCTGCAGCTGTCTAATGGTCTTCTTTGAAAGGCCGGTGAGGTGACCATTACAATAATCCACCCTGCTGGTGATAAAGACATGAACAAGTTTCTCCAAGTATTGACTGGAAACAAAACATCTAATTCTTGCAATGTTTTTGAGATGATAGTATGCTGATTTAGTTACTGCTTTGACATGACTACTAAAACTAAGGTCTGTCTCCAGAATAACCCCAATATTTTTGACTTGATTTTTAGTTGTTTGACCCCTAGAGTCAAGGTGTGATATGCTCAAATTTTCTGGTTCTATTCACCTTCAGAACTTCATCTTTGTTTCCAAATGCAATGACTTCAGTTTTCTCCTTGTTTAACTGAAGAAAGTTCTGGCACAGCCAACTGCTAATTTCATCAATGCATTGGCAGAGGGAGTCAATGGGGCTATAGTCATTTGGAGATAAGGCTAGGTAAATCTGGGTATCATCAGCATAGCTGTGATAGGCAATTTGGTTCTTTCTTATTATTTGACTTAGTGGGAGCATATACAGGCTAAACAAGAGTGGTACAAGAATTGAGCCTTGTGGGACTCTGCATGTCATGGACGTCCACTTAGACTTATGCTCTCCTATACTCGCATAATAACATTGCCCTTCTTCTAAGTATGACCTGAACCATTTGAGTGCCATCCCAGAAAGCCAGACCCAGTTTTCCAGTCTCTCTAGAAGTATGTTATGATCGACAGTGTCAAACGCAGCACTAAGATCTTATAGTACCAGCACTGATATTTTGCCGGAATCAGAATTAAAGCGAATATCATTTATTATCTTAATGAGTGCTGTCTCTGTGCTGTGATGCATTACGGAAACCAGATTGAAAATTGTTCCAGGTATCCATTTGAGTTTAAGTAGTTGTTCAGCTGATTAAAAACTACCTTTTCAATAATCTTACCTATGAAAGAAAGATTTGATATTGGTCTATAGTTGCTCAACATGGTGTTATCAAGATTGCGCTTTTTCAGAAGGGGCTTAACAACTGCCGTTTTCAGGGAGTTTGGAAAAGTCACAGAAAGAAGTGAGGCATTCACCACTTCTAAGAGATCAGCTTCTAAACAGTTAAGCACACTTGAAAAAAGATGTGGGAAGTGAGTCAAGATAGCAGGTTGACGATTTAAGATGCTGTACTATTTCTTCCAAAATTTTGCTATCAATTGCTTCAAAAACAGACATAGTCACTTCTTTTTGAAATGGCGGTCGAAAATAGATCCATAAACGGCTTCATTGTTGATGACTGAAAAGTATGTAATCGCTTCATTATGTCTTTATATCAAATCTTGAAGAACAAAGAAAACACATTAGGGAACACTGGTTATAATAAAATTACAGATGTACTGCTATTTTGATTGTTTCAGTCTCAAAGTGAGCGAACGTATTTATAATTACAAGTTTGACAAAAAATGTAACTGTCAGAATCTTGTACAGTAATTATAGCAATTGCTATATGACAGCACAACATGACCACTGTATACTTGGGATGCCTGTGCTAAGTTAATACATTTGAGATGGCAGTTAATAACCAATATACATAATAGACAATATATATTACTTTTTATATTTTTTTGTTTCAGGATGCTGTCAAGAGGTAGCAAGCTGCTAAGTTTGTGGACATCTTCACAAGTCCTTCAGCCTGGAGCTGCAGCCAAGGGGAAGAATCCTTCAGAACGGATCATACTGCAGGTTCTTTTGTTTGTGCTTTTTCCATCTAGAATCAGTTGCTCTTCACTGACATTGATTGACACTTAAAGGGATCATGAACTACCTTTTTTTTTTATTTTGTACTGTTCTCTGAGGTCCACTTATAATGTTATCAAGTTTTTTACATAAAAAAATATCATAATGTAGTAATTAATAGGCTATTTTCTGTCCTGTTTTTAACCCCCCTCATCCGAACGCTCTGCTTGAATAGCCATGGCGGATTGTAGACTCAGAAGTAAACGCCCCCTGCTATGATTGGCTAGCAGTTGTGCATGTTTGACAACCTACATCCTTCACAGATGGACAGTTCTCTTTTTTAGGTTAAAAACGTATACATACTCCCTACATATCAAATGATCTCTAATAACAGACAAAGCCATAGTGATCACTTCATTAAAATAAAGTTATCATCTGGTTTCTTCGTAGACCTGCATTTGCTGATCTTGTTATTTACCTACTATGTGCACAAATCGGATCGTGGGGCTAAACAGGCAGTGATGTAGAATCAGGTGTTGATCTTCTGTGGAGGCGGTGCTTATCCACACTATTACGTCATAAAGTGGCACATTCCACAAGCTGTCGTTTTGGCAGATTGGCTTCAATATCAGCTGTTTTTATACTAATGAGAAAGTTTTGAGTTCTGAAACTTACAGGATGTTTTTTATAGCAAAATGTCCTCTCATATGTCAAAAGATCAAGGGAATGTTAATTTCTCAAGTTCATGACCCCTTTAAATATCATTGTCTGACCATGAACAGGTTGACTTCCCCAGTCCAGCGGTGGACGTACTCTATGTTGGTCCTCAGGAGAATGGCTGCCCAGACCCTCAATCTCTAGATCCACTTGATCCAGGAGATCGAAGGGATATAGAAAAGCTGTGTGCACAAGCATCTACTTTTGTGTAAGTTTGCATCACAAGACCTCATAGCATTAATGTAGAATTGCATTTCATGATGGAAATACCAGTGCTTGCTAAAGAGCAGTGGTAAGGTTTTACATTGCCGTGAAAAGGATTTTGACCCTTCCTGTTTTTTAATTTTGTGCATATTTGTCGCACAAAAGATTCAGATCATCAAATAGGGTTGGGCGATGTCTACAGTGAAACATCTTGATGGATGATGACATTGGGGGGCGGGGTTAGGACTGGAATTGAGAACCGCTGCACTAAAGGGACATGGTTAGCCGCTTGCTTTACTTACCACATATACAGAGTAAGAGAGATGACTCATAGGACAATGACGAATACAGAGTAAGGAGAGATGACTGCAGAGGACTGAGCAATTGACAAACATTTGCTTGTCAGATACTGAGCATAGTCATTGACAAACATCTAAAATGTCAAATGTATGGTACTGCTGCTCTGTAGTAGCCTATAGAGTTGCCTTGTGATCTGTCAAAGAAAGCAAAATGAGAGTGCATTCGAAGCGGTTTTGCGTATTAGTAGCAGTTCCCTGATGGCTGCAAATATACAGTATAATTACAGTTAAATTACACAAAGATAAAAAAATGGGGGGGGGGTGATCGCAAGTAAATACAAAATGTCAGTTTTAAAAATTATTTCAGCCGTCATTATGGGAAAAAAGCTGTCCAAACCTACCTGGCCCACGTGAAAAATGAATTGCCCCTCCTAAATCATGAAAGTGCGATTAACACAGACCTTAATTTAGAAATAAATATTTAACTAAAGTTCACTAGTCCAACCCAGGCCTGATTACTGCTTACCAGACCTGAATCTAAAGAAATCACTCAAAATAGAACCAGAGTAACACATTATTCCGAATCTAAAGAAATTCAAGAACCAATGAGTTGACATGTATAACACATTATTCCGGAAATTCAAGAACCAATTATAAAGCCATTTCTAAGGCTTTGGGACTCCAGCGAACCACAGTCAGAGCCATTATCCACAAATGGAGAGAACTTGGAACAGTGGTGAACCTTCCCGGGAGTGGCCGGCCTACCAAAATTACTCCAAGAGCGCAAATGACGACTCATCCAGGCGGTCATAAAAAACCCAGAACAACATCTAAAGAACTGCAGGCCTCACTTGCCTCAATTATGGTCAGTGTTCATGATTCAACAATAAGAAAGAGACTGGGCAAAAAACGGCATCCATGGGAGAGTTCCAAGGCAGAAGCCATTGCTGGCCAAAAAGAACACAAAGGCTTGTCTCACATTTGCCAAAATATATATTGATTATCCCCAAGACTTTTGGGCAAATATTCTGTGGACTGATGCGACAAAAGTTGCACTTTTTGGAAGGTGTGTATCCTGTTCCATCTGGCGTAAAACCAAAACAGCATTTCATAAAAAGAACATCATACCAGCAGTCAAACAATGGTGGTGGTAGTGTGATGGTCTGAGGCTGCTTTGCAGCTTCAGGACCTGGATGACTTGCCATAATTGATGGAACCATGAATTCTGCACTCTATTAGAAAATCCTGAATGAGAATGTCCGGCCATCAGTTTGTGACCTCAAGCTCAAGCGCATTTGGGTTATGCAGCAGGACAATGATCCCAAACACACCAGCAAGCCCACCTCTGAATGGCTATAGAAAAACAAAATTAAGGTTTTGGAGTGTCCAAATCAAAGTCCGGACATAAATCCTATTGAGATGCTGTGGCATGAATTTAAACAGTCTATTCATGCTCAAAAACCCTCCAATGTGGCTGAATTAAAACGATTCATGCTAAGAAGAGTGGGCCAAAATTCCTCCACAGCGATGTGAAAGACTCATTGCCAGTTATTGCAAAAGCTTGATTGCAGTTGTTGCTGCAAAAAGTGGCACAACCAGTTATTAGATTTAGGGGGCAATTACTTTTTCACGTAGTGCCAGGCAGGTCGCTTTTTTCTCTTAATAATTAAATCTTGATTTCATAACTGCATTTTGTATTTACTCGGGTTATCTTAGTGTACTATTAAAATTAGTTTGATCTGAGTAGCATATGAACTGAACATGATTTCAGGAATGGAGAATAAAAGAGCTTTTGAGAGCATTCTGTAATTGAATCAGTTCTGCCTAGTTACTCCAATTATACGGATCCCCTTCAGCTTGCTTATCTTATTTAAGGATTTTAATTGAATTGAGAATGAAGTGATTTTGAGCTTCTCAGAGTATAAAAACCTCTATTAAAAGGCATGGGCATCATTAAGCCAATTCACAACACTCTGAATACTAAGATTGTTCACACAGCAGCAGAATACAGTAGTCAGTCCTGTTTGGCTGACAAATACAGCACTATTCAAAAGTTTTTTTTTTAAGTCTCTTATGCTCACAGAGTCTGCGTTTATTTGATACAGTAAAACCAGGCTTTAGTGTCACATGGTGTTTCAGGAATCATTCTGATAAGCCAATCTGGTGCTCAAGTAGAAAACACAGATGATGCATTTTCAATGCAAGTTCAAAAGAGCATAATTCATTTAAAATAGAAAGTTCTTAAACAATGTGTTTAAAGTCTGAGCCTAGAGAAGGGGATTAACTTCTATTTCTCCAAACAGACATTATTTGATTCACTTCTGTCGTCTGCTGTATGTACAGGACAGTTTGTGAGTCACGCTGTTACACCGGTTAAGAGAACCATTTCGTTTTCATATGAATTACTTTTTAGAGGTTTTCTTGTAAAGATAGCAAAAGCGATTCTCTGCAATAAAAGCAGAATTGAACTGTCTGTGCCTTCAGAATAAATCTCTATTGATAAGGAGACATTGCAGCTGAAAAGCAGACAGTTGTCAGGCCTTGTTTAGTATGCTCTGCTGAAAATGCATCGCTCAGATGTGAAACAGAAAGCTCAGTCAGCTTTAAAGCAGCCACACAACACTCAGCCTCAGACGGTGGGCAAATTTCCATGCTCATTTTGTGAGCATGTCTCTGAATGCCCACCAAGTGCCAACAGCTGCCGGCCTCCCAGCTTGACTGCCCATTTTCGCAGACCCATTTAAGAGGTGTGACTTGTTTCCTGTGCCTCTTATCTCTGGATCGGAACTAAATCTTACTTTATGGTTCACGAATTAACGGGTTAGAGTGTCTGCTTCTTGGGTTAGTTTGAAGCCCACAGGAAGTACCATAATTTCTAATATGCAAGTTGCATTTTTTTATCATCTGAAACATGCTGCGTCTTTTATTCCAAAGCAACTTGTATGTAGAGCATGCAAAACTTGCCCAAAGCCGACACATTTGGAATCGTGTCCATTAAGAGTGTTACTTGAGTCCAAGTTTATTTGTGCAGCGCATTTCCCACATGCCGTCTTTCAATTAAACAAATTAGTTTAGGCTTTGCGTTTATAATGAATGTCTAGAATGAATGGCACTATTTGTTTTATGCTTAGATTTTTCGGTACTCTTTTCCTGTTCAGTTCTGAATACTGTTAAATTTGAAGGAATTTTTGTGGAGTGAGGGCAGTAAAATGTCGATTTTTGACAACGTTTAGTTTTATTGACTTGTATTTTACATTATTTCTAACTTGTACACCGAATGGACTTATCTGTGTTTTTTTTCCCCTCAAAAATGCAATTTGGCCCAGTCAGACTTATAGTTAGGTACAGGAAAATATGATATTGACATTACCCAGCATTCTTTTCCACCAGGCTGTCACGAGTAGACAAGCAGCTGCTCTGGGACCAGCGCTACTATTGTCGGGACTTTCAGTTCAGCCTGCCCAAAATCATGGCCAGTGCACCCAGCTGGAACTGGGGCAGTATGGGTGAGATCCACTCACTTCTGCACCACTGGCCCCCTCTGTCGCCTGTTTCAGCCCTGGAGCTCCTTGATTCAAAGTATGTATCTGTTCCGCTCCCTCTCTGTTTTATGGCCCACTTTCTCCTTTCCTTCTCACATTTTTACCATATGACCTTTTTAATGTTTCACTTCGGTCTTATGATTTGTCTTTGTCTTGCTTTCAAACTTTAGATCATTTTTGACAACTTTATTGGTCTCATGACTTGCTTTATGGAGAGGGAGCTGAGCATGTAGTTAATGTTTTGTGTTATACTCAGGTTCGCTGACACAGAGGTGAGGAAAGTGGCCGTGAGCTGGATCGAGAGCAGCAGTGATGATGAGCTGGCTGACTATCTCCCTCAGCTGGTGCAGGTGCGTGCGCACACACACACACACACACACACACACACTCACACACACACATCACACACACACACACACACACACACACACACACACACACACACACACACACACACACACACACACAAGTTTATGCATGCATCTTTTCCTCTATAAACAGCTTGTCATAGTGCTTTCCATTGCTTTTTTCTTGGTTATACACTTGGAAAAAGTAGTACACTTTGCATTCTTTTAAAGAATGTTTTTGGATGCTTGATTGTACGTAATTTACAATTAAATTAAAATGTATTGTAGTTCAAATTTGTATTAAATGCATTTATTTTCATTAACTTTTCTGATCCACTTAAGTACATCTTTATATGTATTTTGCATAACTGTTAACATATGCTTCAAGTGTACTCTCTGATGCACTGACAAGCATGTGTGGTAAATTGCAGGCAGTGAAGTTCGAGTGTCACCTCAACAATGCCTTGGTGATATTTCTGCTGTCTCGAGCTCTGGGAAATGTCAACATTGCACATTATCTTTACTGGTAAAGTTGTTTATTAAAAGGATTTAAAATGTTATTAATCTCATAATTATTGCAAATATGTTAAGTAATTATTAGTTTTAAATGAAATTCAATCTATCAGTGTTTTTTTTGGTGGAGAAAGGTCCGAAACACTCTTTCTTAGAGGTGATAATTCTCCCCAAAATGAAATTTCTGTCATTATTTATTTACCTGTTTAAGATTATGGTAGAATTTGTAAGTGAATTTAAGATTTAGATCCAGTCTGCTGGGTTTGAATGTAGGCTGCTGAGGGATGCCGTGCAGGACCCAGCGTTTGGTCAGCGTTATGACCGCATCCTCGGCGCGCTGCTGTGTCTGTGTGGGACTGGACTGAGGGCTGAGCTTGAGAAGCAGACCAGGCTTGTGCAGCTGTTGGGTGCTCTGGCCGAAAAAGTGCGGCAGGCAAGCAGCTCCACCCGACAGGTAAGCCATGGCTGGCATTTAAGATGATGTTTTATGATGTTTAACCTGTGTAAAATGCATCCTAAAAATTACGTAACATTCCTTTTATATTTATATAATTTCATTTAGAAGTTTTACACATGCATTGTTCATAGATGTGGCTACACAACTGTTCAAACGTTTGGGGTTGGAAAGATTTTTTATATTATTAAAAGAAGCATCTTTATGCCCTCCCAAAGATGTATTTATTTGATCAAAAATACAATGAAAACAGTTATATTACATATATTATATTATAATTTCTGTGACAGCTGAATTTTTATTATCACATGACCCTTTAGAAATCATTCTAATATGCTGATTTCGAGATTTTTTTTAATCAATGTTAAAAACAGTTTTGCTGCTTAATATTTTTGAGGAAACGGTTCTACATTTTTTCACAATCATTTGATGAATAGGAAGTTTAGTTCATTGTTTCTTTTTTCCTATTTTTGAGAATTGAAAAAAAAACTTTTGATCAATTTAATGCATACTTGCTGAATAAAAGTATTCATTTATTTAAAAAAATAAATATTTAAAAAAATGATTATTGTGCTCCTTTCTTTAGTTGTAGGTTTGTTTTCTTATATCCAGTAAGGATCTATGAGTTCAAACCAAAGGCTTCTGGGAAACAAGTGCAGTATTTCTAAATTGTTCAACAGCTAGTTCCAAAATCTAATTTAATAATACTGTTCAAAACATGATCTGAATAAACATCAAATAAAGGAAGGGCTAGATATGTATAATGTTGTTTTTTTTGTGTGTTTTCTTTTGGGTTTGAGCAAAGGCCTGTTTGAATTTCAATCCTAGCAAAACACGTTATGAGTATTTTTCTCATAAGTACAATGACCTGTGACAGATTATTGGATAAATAGATGATTGTATTTGGATGAACCCTTGATCCCTCCAGCTCATCCAATCAATACTGATATATTATCGTGTACTGATATACAATATGACAAATATATATGGAAACCCAAACACCACACCCATAAGTGCTGGGTGAGGTTTTATTAAAAGAATTAGCACTTCGATTTAGGCACAAGAGCATCTGTGAGGTCAGATATTGATATGTCTGGCTCACATTCAGTGTTCAAATTCATTCCAAATGTGTTCAGTGGGGTCAGATTTGGGTTTTGTACAGGCCAGTCAAGGGCTAATAAATGGCTAAATCATTTTTATATGGATCCTATTTGCTCAAGGGTATTTTCATACTGGAATAGAAAAAGGTCCTCCCCAAAGCATTGCCACAAAGTGGTATACACACAATTCTCAAGAGTGTCTTTGTATTCTGTAGCATTAAGATCTGTCTTCACTGGAATTAAAGGGCCTAGCCAAACATGCTGTCAGAAAGGGGTGTCCACATACTTTTGGTCATATAGTGCCTCATCTTTTATCTCCCCTGTGAACAAGTGGTTTACATACAGATGGAATACTCTTTATTACTTGTAAACACATTGTATCGTGTTATGGCTTTGTCTGTCTTGGCTAAAAAGAGTTCTGCAGGAATGAGTCCTAAAACCCAGAAACATATTAACGATTTTGTACAGTACTTCCGATTCCATCGTTCTGAAGTCATTGGGTTTTTATAATGGGTCATTGTTTAAAGATCTGAAATAAGGTCTGTGGTTAACACAATTAATTCTATTCTATGACATCAAATACACGAGCAATTCAGCCGTCATGATTTACTTCAGGCTTTTATGTGTCTTGAAAAAAGCTGTTGCTAACAAGTGGCTAAATGGGACTACAGAGGTTGTCAGGGACATTGAACGGGTCAATAATTTTAGTGTCTGTTTAGTTTTTGTTAATATTTAATTTTAGCAATTTTGTTGTATTTTTTTGTTTGTTTATGAAAACGTTGCCTTTTGCAGCTAACTTAAATTAAAAGTTTTTTATATATTTTATTTCAGTTAATTTTATTTCAAGCAATGAGTTTTTATGGTTTAGTTTTGGTTAACAATAATAACACTGACACCATTTACAACATTGAAATGTTTATACTAGCGCTCTTGCACACTATTCTAACTCAAACTTCCCAATTTGCAGATTTTAAATAAACATTGATTTATTTTCCAATAGTTTTTGGAAGCTTAGGAGTTTGGTTACACTTTATTTTAAGGTTCAATTCTTGCTACTAGCAAACCATTAACTACAGCTTTCGCCTCAGTAAACTCCTAATTTGCTGCTTATTAATAGTTGGTAAGGTAGTTGTTAAGTTTAGGTATTGGGTAAGATTAGGGATGTAGAATATGATCATGCAGAATATGTGCTTTTTCAGTACTAATAAACAGCCAATATGTTAATACCAGGCATATAAGCAACTAGTTAAAGGGATAGTTCACCCAAAAATAAAAATTCTGTCATCATTTACTCACACTCAAGTGGTTCCAAACCTGTATGAATTTCTTTGTTCTGCTGAACACAAAGGAAGATATTCTGAAGAATGTGGGAAACAGAGCAGTTCTGGGGCACCATTGACTTCCATAGTATCTTTTTTCCTACTATGGAAGTCAATTGTGCCCCAAAACAGCCTGGTTACAAACTTTCTTCAAAATATCTTCCTTTGTGTTCGGCAGACCAAAGACATTCATACAGGTTTAGAATAGTGATCGACCGATATAGATTTTTTATAACCGATACCAATTATTTGTACGTTTATGTACCCGATAACCGATATGCAGAACCGATATTTATTTACTGTTATAAAGTAAATAACTGAGTGAAGTCCATTCTTCGCTTTGGTTTTTCCTCCTTCCAGTCATCTTAACAACACCAAAAAACTGTTGAAAATTAACATTCTTTCATGAAATTTAATCTTCAAATTACAACAATAAAAATATTTTATTTATAAAAGCTTTTCCTTTTTGGATGAACTATCCCTTTAATAGTGAGAATTGGTCCCTACGCTAAAGTTTTGGGTTTACTAAGGAGTTTTGGGTTGAAGTCGTGAGACTGTGGTTGTTGTTGGGATCAGTCGAATCCGGTTGAATGTTTGTTCTTTGTAGATGGTGCTTCTGGAGGGTCTAGAGAGGGTACAGTCTTTCTTCCAGAAGAACAGCTGTCGACTCCCTATTACTCCCAGTCTGGTGGCAAAAGAACTCAATATCAAGGTGAGTGCTTAAAGTCAACAAAATTGACCCTGTTGAACCTACATTCTCAATCTGATTAATTCATTTAATCAGCAATTCTGTACAGGCTTCAAAAACCACATTGACAAGGAACGGATCCCTTCAGTTCTCATGTCATGCCAGGATTTGTTCCGTTTTGCTGGGCAGCGTTCACATGTGATTCACTTCCTTATCATCCTTGCTCACTCCCCCCTCTTCCTGTTTCAGATGTAGAGTTTTGCACACTCAGCAAAGTTGTGTCACTGAACTCCATCTCTTCTCCTCCAGTCAGATCTGCCCCCATTTCAAAGACCCTCTTTGTTGCCATGTTGATGAAGAGAATCTAACTAAAACCCTGAGGCTGCTTTTGTAACGTGGTGCTGCTTTTGTTGAAACTAGGCCTGCTCTTTCTTCAATTCCAACGCTGTACCTCTGAAGATTGCACTGGTTAACGCAGACCCGCTGGGAGACGAGATTAACGTCATGTTTAAGGTGTGTGTACAGTATAGTGAAGCGGCCTCCATAGTTAGAATGTATTCCTGATGAGGTTTGTTATTGTTTTACATTACCTTAGTTTGACAGTAGTGACAGAGCAGTCGGTTTCTTTTATATTAATTGCAATATTGGGATCTTTCATTGAATTCAAACTATAAACATGTATGATTGATGGAAACTAGACTTCACTTAAAAATGTGACCCAGACAAAGAAGCAAATTTAAAGACTCATCTCAGTCATGAACATGCCCTCTAGTGGTCGAATCAGTAGTATAACAAATATCTTGTACCTACATATTTAAGCACAGAGTTCTAGGTACGCTTGTTTTTGAGGTATTTCTGAATAGCTTATCTGTCGTAACTGTAATTCAGGTTGGAGAGGATCTGAGGCAGGACATGTTGGCGCTGCAGATGATTCGGATTATGGATCGGATCTGGCTGCAGGAGGGACTGGACCTGCGCATTGTCAACTTCAAATGCATCTCTACTGGGAAAGATAAAGGTATATTCTGCTCTCCATATAAAACCTATTTAAATATTTACAAACCCGATTCCAAAAAAGTTGGGACCTATTTAATAAAAACAGAATATTTTTTCAAATTTCAATATTTTATTCAGAATACAACATAGAATAAAATGTTTAAACTGAGAAAATGTAAAAAAAAATAAGTTGATTTTAAATTTCTTATCAACACATCTCAAAAAAGTTGGGACAAGGCCATGTTACCCCTCTTCTTTTTATTCTGCAAACGTCTGGGGACTGAGGAGACAAGTCTCAAGTTTAGGAATAGTGTTGTCCCATTCTTGTCTAATACAGGTCTGTTGCTCAAGTCTTAGGTCTTCTTTGTCGCATTTCCTCTTTATGTGCGCCAAATTTTTTTGGGTGAAAGATCTGGAGCAGGCTGGCTTTCTACCCGGATCCTTCTTCTACACAGCCATGATTTGTAATTGATGCAGTATGTGGTCCATTGAGTTGGAAAATGCAAGGTCTTCCCTGAAAGAGACATTGATTTGATAAGAAATGTGTAAGCTGCCCAGCCACACGCACTATGCAACCCCATACATTAAGATGCAGGCTTCTGAACTGAAAAACAACTTGGGTTGTCCTTGTCCTCTTTAGTCCGGATGACATGGCGTCCCAGTTTTCCCTGTTCTAATATTTGCCATCCATTTTACAATGTTGCGCTTCTGGAATTTATTGGCCTTTTTTGACCTTGTGATAGGCTGAATTTTCAGTATTCCTGATCATTACAGTCATTCCTGTCTTAAGGGCCCGAAGATGTCCACACCCTTACGACAGAGATCCTTCTCTGAATCTTTGAAATCATTTTGAATATGCTGAGAAACTTTGTTGCTCAAGAAATTTTCCTTTCCCATTATTCTGAGAGACACTTCTGAGAGGCTCTTTTTACAATCATGTTGTCACTTAATATTTTTTGGCCTCTTATTGCTACCTGTCCCAACTTTTTTGTCTTTGATAAAATGAGCCAATTTTGGCATGAATTTCAAAATGTCTCACTTTCAACATTTGAGTTATCATATTCTATTGTGAATAAAATATAAGTTTATGAGATTTGTAAATTATTGCATTTTTTTTATTCACAATTTGTTTCCCAACTTTTTTGAATCGGGTTTGTATCTTTTACTCTTATGTTTAATTACCGTTCAAAAGTTTGGGGTCTGTAAGATATTTCGTTTTTTGATGGGGGTCTCTTATGTTCACCAGAGCTGCATTGATTTGATAAGAAATAGAGTAAAACAGTAATATTGTTTTAATATATTTTACAATGTAATTTTTTCACTTTAGATGCATCATTACTTGTTGTTCACACGGTTAGAAATTAATTTTTTGTTGCTCAAGATTTGTTATTGTTGATAATAAAGAGTTATGAGTCAATTCAAAACCTTTGTTTGAAATATTTTTTTAACTTATACATGTTTTAACTGCCACTTTAGATGCATCCTTGTTTTTTTTTTAATAATAATAATAAAACCTACTGACCCCAAATTTTTGAAAAGTAGTGAATGAATAGCCTATTCATTTGTAGGTACAACAAAAATGGCCTATTTAATTCTATGGATAAGAGAGAATGTTGAATATTGACATGAAAACGTTTTTGTGTAGTAAAAACTTGATATGAGTCTTATTAAAAATGACTTTGGGAATGTACAGTAGCGTCTGCGTCTATTATAACATTTGTGTTTGGTTACACAGGCATGGTAGAGTTGGTCCCGTCTTCTGAAACGCTGAGGAAGATTCAGGTGGAGAACGGAGTGACGGGCTCCTTCAAGGACAAACCTCTCGCAGAGTGGCTCCGCAAGTATAACCCTGCTGAGGATGAATATGAGAAGGTATCTAGATGATCATAAATAGCAGCTTTAGTCAAAACCAAGTTCATGTGGTTCATTGGGTTGTTGAACTTGAAACTGTCTCTTGTCAGGCCTCAGAGAATTTCATCTACACCTGCGCAGGATGCTGCGTGGCCACTTACATCCTAGGCATTTGTGACCGTCACAACGATAACATCATGTTGCGCTCCACCGGCCACATGTTCCACATAGACTTTGGGAAGTTCCTGGGTCACGCACAAATGATTGGGAGTTTTAAAAGGTGAATGATGAGTTACGCCATGTGAGACTGCCAGTTTGTGCTTTTGTTTGGTTTTATTACTCGTTTTTTTTTCTCTCTGCAGGGACCGAGCACCTTTTGTCTTAACTTCTGATATGGCTTACGTCATCAATGGAGGCGAGAGACCCACTAGCCGCTTCCAGCTTTTCGTCGACCTTTGCTCTCAAGCCTACAACCTGATACGCAAACACTCCAACCTCTTCCTCAACCTGCTGTCTCTGGTATTACACAGCAATGCACTGCAAACAAAACAGTCATTTGTGTGTCATTCATAGAATCTTGTGTCAACAAGAAGGGCTCTGTGTAAATGTTTCTGCTAATATTAGATACGTGACATTAATTGCACAACCCTAATGACAGGAAGCTGTTTGCATAATTTTCTTCATTTAGGACTTTTGTTGCTTTACTGCTCATTGATCAGTTTTGTGTTTGTTTATTCAACTCAGATGACACAGTCAGGTTTACCTGAGCTGACCGGAGTCCAAGATCTTAAATATGTGTATGATGCTCTTCAACCTCAGACTACAGATGCAGAAGCTACCATTTTCTTCACAAGGTAACATGTATTGTTTGTTTATTTATTTATTAAGCTCTCTAAATAACATTTTTAATACCGGTCTCTTTTCCTCCACCTTTTTTCTTATAGGTTGATTGAATCCAGTCTGGGCAGTATGGCCACAAAGTTTAATTTCTTTATCCATAATCTGGCCCAGTTGCGATTCTCTGGGCTTCCCTCCAATGACGAGCCAATCCTGTCCTTCGCTCCCCGGACGTACACCATGAAGCAGGACGGCAGGATTCGAGATGCCTCTATATTTTCATTTCAGAAGAGATACAATCCAGACAAGCACTATGTGAGACTAATTTCATAAAGCATATATGCTTTATTACCTCTTGTTGTATGTTGTAATAACAAAAATAGTTTAATTTTCATCAAAATTATTACAAAACCAATGATTCTGAAAGAATGTATTTTGTAAAATGCTTAGTGTCTTTTTTTCAAGGAAGAATATTTTCATAATTTCACCTGTTTTGTTTTTCATATCTCTTTCAGACGTATGCTATACGGATGCCTTAGGGAAGGTCAGAATGAGCCGGAGTTTGTCTTCCGCACCTTTGATGAGTTCCAGGAACTGCACAACAAATTGATCATCCTTTTCCCTCTGTGGAAGTTGCCGGGGTATACGAGTACCCCTCTTGTACCGTGGTTTGTCAAATTCTAAACTTCTATGTTCCTAAGTGTCTTTTTCCTGTTTATAGATTTCCCAGTAAAATGGTGCTGGGTCGTACACACATCAAGGATGTGGCATCCAAAAGGAAGGTGGAATTGAGCAGTTATGTGCACAATCTGATGAGGAGTTCAACAGAAGTCAACCAGGTGGGTGAATTAAAATTTTACTTACACAATTGTTGCTTTGATATATTACAAAATATAATTGTAGTGTTTTTTCGTTAATCTCTGGGAGTGATGAGTCAACCAATTGTGTCACTCAAATTAATGTGCATAGGTTTTTAGTAACACGGTCAGAATTTCTTACATTTTCTTGAAGGTTATGTTCTACAAGTCTGCAGTTTTTTTATCATAATATTCTATTTTAGTATTTTAAAATGTAATTTATTTGATTTAATGAATTTTCAGCATCATTACTCCAGTCTTCAGTGTCACATGATCCATCAGAAATCATTCTCATATGCTGATTTGGTGCTCAAGAAACATTATTATCGATCCTGAAAGAAATATCAAGATTAAAGTTACATTTTAATAAAAAAAACTAAACTGCGTTAATTTGAAATAAAAACCTTTCATAACACATCTTTACTGTCACTTTTGATCAATTTTATGCATCCTTGCTTAATAAAAGTAATAATTTATTTCAGAAAAAACTCTTACTGAACCTAAACATTAGAACAGTAGTGTAATAAATGTGACTGATTGTTTTTCTTAGTGTGATCTTATCTACACTTTCTTCCACCCTATTGCGAGAGATGACAAGACCGAGGGGTTTGAAGGACTCTCTAAAACTCCAGGTATGTGTGTCATATTTTGAATTTAATTATTGTTTTATGTATTTTAAAGATTAGAGTTGAACGCACCACATTATCATGATTGTTGTCATATATTTGGTGTCTGTTTGGCAGATATGCCTCCAGTGAGTCCCACCACCGGCCGCGTGGAGGGTGAGGTGAAGCTGTCAGTGTCCTACCGAAACAGCACGCTGTTCATCATGGTCATGCACATTAAAGACCTGGTAAGAAATATCAAAAGCACCTGTCTTCAAACTGATCCCAGTTTCTGTTCAATCCAAAATCTCATTCGTTTTTTTTCTCCCAAACAGATATCAAATGACGGTGCAGACCCAAACCCTTATGTGAAAACATACCTTCTCCCAGACCCCCACAAAACCTCCAAACGCAAAACAAAGATCGCCAGGAAAACTAGGAATCCGACATTTAATGAAATGGTAACTGAAACCTACCTATTTAACCATGCCTGCTTTATTCTAAAGCCAATAAACAACATCCTTCTCTCTTTGTTTGTAGCTGGTGTACAGTGGCTACAGTAAGGAAACCCTGAAACAAAGGGAACTTCAACTGAGCGTGCTCAGTGCAGAGTCTCTGCGAGAGAACTGCTGTTTGGGTGGCATCACCCTCAGCCTTAAAGACTTTGACCTGAGCAGAGAGACTGTCAAGTGGTACAAGCTCACAACGGTGCCCTACTTTTAGATCCAACGATTCTTCCACAAAAGGTGATGTGACTGCATCAAGTGCCCTTACAGGACCACTTCACATTCCCCCAGCATCCCTCTCTCGCTCGCTCTCTCTCTCTATGACACTAATCAAGGTTGAGTCTTTTCTGAAAGAATCAATCCACCTAACTTGATGTGTGAATTCAACATTTGTGTTCTGTACATTTGGAACTTAAAAGGACCAAACGACTTACTTAAAGAAGAGTTTATATCATTATATATATAAGAATATATACAGAGAGAGATTGACACTTGTATTTTTAAAACTGCTCATTTTTCACTTTCCTTTTCTACATATGCGAATAAGAAACATTTAAAAGTCTGAATGGGTTTCAGCTATCAAAACAAGCACAGCGGAGTTCACTGTGCTTTTGATAATGTGCCAAATGAACTGAACAAACTCATGACCACGTCCCATTAGGGAACAATAACAAGGTGCCTTCACACGCTCTCCTTTCATTTTCGCTCTTCTCAGTACGTTTGTGGTTTAAAAAAGGCCTGTTTTGTAAGATAATGTAGTATGTACTTCCCATGGTGTGATCAGAGTTGCTCGAGCTGTTTTTTTTAATCCACCAATGAATTTGTATAATGAACCCTCTTTAAAAAGGGAACAGCACCCGTGGCTAAAAGCTACTGCCAGAGCTCAGTTGAATCATAATCTATGAGTTTACCAGGAGGCATTTTTTAAATTATGCACAAGATTGTCATCACTCACTCTGCAAACAGTGATCTGATTCGCTGTTTTATGACTGTTAAAAATGCATTTTGAATGGATATTAACATGGCCAGTTATTTATTGGTTATCTTAACCTAACCGAATCAATGTTTGCTGTAATTCTGTCTCTCTCTTAAAGAAAATTAAAGGTTTTTGAACACACCTCTGTATAATTTTTGTTCCGAGGTTTTGTTTTGAGGATAAAAATATACTTGAACCAATAGGGGGCAGGCAAGAAACATATACAGATGTTCAGATTTGGTTGGAACGGTTTTCATTTTGTTATACAGTGAGTTACTTTTATTATTATATATTATAATATTATAATTGTTTAATATTCTTGTTATCATTGCTGAAGACAAGTTAATTTCATACCCTGTGATCTCCAGTGTTATTTTAGTATCATCTATATACTATTATAGTAATTATAGATATTTAATTCTCTTTTTTTATAGGATTCTATTAATTATATTTTTAATATAATTTGTGTACTTCAGCTTACTTTTGTTAGTTTCCACCGAAAAGCTGCCATTGAAGATATGAAGTCACAAATAGTTTAAAATGATAGGCATGGTACTCACACCCAAAGCTCAAAGCTTTGATCCACACACATAATGATTTCTGCTGAGGTGTTGGTGTGATCCTTAGGGACTCTTGTGATGTGGCCTAGGTGCACTTTCTCATTGGCAGTAAAATTCTAAAGTGCCTGACCTCAAGATCTGCCAGTGTTTCTGTGCCACCTAATTAAACAGACTGTTGCTGTGAGAAAGCATGTGGAGAGAAAGAGAAAAGCAGTCAGGCCAGTGCACACATTTGCTTTGTCACCGGGGTGAGAGCTTACTGATGAGGAAGTATGCATGATTTGACACTCACTACTTGACAGTCACAGGGACACTGTCATTGGCAGTAAAATTCTATGCCTGACCTCAAGATCTGTGTTTCTGTGCCAGGTTGCTGTGATGGGAGAAAAGACAATGCAACATTTGCTTTGTCAAGAGCTTATGATGAGATATGATAACACTGATTTTGTTCCTTGACCACACTGCTTCCATTCAAATAATACATTGGTAGATTAAAATCGCATGTAGGCATTTGTGGTTTACTCCATGTATTTGACTTGCGACCTGAAATGTAATTGTCACAAAATACATACACTTTTTGTCTGTTTGTACCACAGTAATGCACAGGAAAATGAATAAATACTCATAGTATAGTGCAACAGTTTTTATTTTGTGTAATGGGTTAATTGCATTTTCTTCTTGAGGCCAGTTACTGAAAAGTCTGTTACCGGTTAAATTAATATACAACCATCTGAAATAGTATACTTGACATTGTGGCTTGTAATTTTCTACAATATTTATTCTAGTAATAGAGCATTGTTCAAAAACAAAAGTGCAATGTATATGACTCAAGAAGCTGAGTAAATAGGTTTGAGATTTGCCTCAGAAATAAATAATTTTAAGTGAGGCTTTACTTGCAATAATCTGATGTAAATTAATCTTTAATGCACAATTCATTTTTCACATTTCTACAATACAAAAATATCAAGTTCCATCTTGGATGAGAGCAGAATACACCTCTTGGTCCATCCAGTCTGGACATAAACCTAGTTTTCCTTCATTTAATCATTATTATATCATTAAAATGAATTATTATGGGTCTGATATATATTTCCACGATTGTAAGCTCACTGTAACTGCGTGATGTAATAGTAGCAATATGTAAACCTGTTGCTTCATGCTATTTCACATGGGACAACAAACCGTGCGTCACTGCACTACGCCATCACGGGGGCGTGGTTTGTTGCGAAAGAGGGCGGTGCCAGTGTGAGTGACACATAAGTGATCAAATCAAAGGTCGCACTCTTGCAGCGGTGGAGATATTTGTTTACAGTGGAGTGGTCTCATAAGTTAGAGTCGTTTGTCACAGTCACACGTTCATTCGGAGGTGCTGTAAACGGGACTTTGAGATCATGTGGCCCTCAGCAGCTTTCGCTCGGAGTTAACGCTCACATATTTGCGAAGATGCGGTTTGCAAACTTCAAAAATCAGCCGATAAATTACGACAGAGAAAACAAACCAAGGGACGAATATCAGAATACGTGACAGGGTGTTGTTTGAAGATGGAGAGGGGCGCATCGGAGCGGACCGCGCTGCGGCGGTTTGGGGACAGCGGCATGATGCTTCTGCCCTGGACTAAACAGATCCTGACGGTGCTGTGGGAGCACCTGCGACTGCTGGTCCAGGTCATCTGCTGCACTTTGGTTTCGGGTAATTCTGCTTTTACTCATTCATATATTTGCATTGAAATGTTTTGCTGTCCATAGCCTATGCCATTGCCGATTTACAAGATATATGCAATTATCTAACGTTATAATTATGATGTAGATCACTGTGTAGATATAATATTCTTAAAGATTACAAGCGCAAACTAAAAAAAATGTCAAAAGAAAGGTGCAAAAAAGCGCTGTTAGTAATTTAATTTGTCTTTGTACACTTTTGATACAAGATTTGCATATTTATCCATTTACATCTATCCGAAACGAAACGTATTTTCTTTATAGGAGAGTAAACCAAATAACTCAGGGATGCAGGGTTTTTGTTTATTATAATATAATTATGAATATTTATAATAATTATGAGTATTTATTACATTTTACCTGGCTAATATATTTATATTATTAAAAAAGTATTAGTAATATTTAATTTTATTATGTATTACATTGTTATTAATATTAAACACACATACATATTATTATTATTAGTATTAGTATTATTTACATATTTATTTTATGATGAAAAGGGACAAAAACTTAACATTAAATATTATGGATAATGTGGATTGTATTTTTCTATCAGTATTTTAACATTTTAATATTGATTAAAACACCATTCATCTCTATCTATCTATCTATCTATCTATCTATCTATCTATCTATCTATCTATCTATCTATCTATCTATCTATCTATCTATCTATCCATATGTACATTTCTGTTATTAATTATGAAAAGACCTCTACTTATGGCCTAAGGTAATTTTAGTACCTCTTTGTTTGGTCCCCAGTTTTCCAGATGTTCAGGTTTGAAGTCCACCTGAGAATTACAGACGAGACAGGGCAACACATTCAGCACATGACAAGTGGGTCAGGAGACCCTTCTGACGGTTTCCTGCTCTCGTCCTTGTTTGAAAACAACAAAAACATAGTGGTCGGGGGTTCCAATCCACTTTCAAAATTCGGCAGGGACCCATTCGACGTGAGCTCCCACTCCAGATCTGTCCTGTCCAGTCTGGTCAGCGATGAACTCTGTTGCTCCTTGGTGGATGACCTTGTGTCCCACGCAACTGAGTGTCTCAATGACACTGAAGACCTCTATATTGGAGATCACTCCGTGTGGAAACATGGATACGACTGGACCATATTAGGAGGATCAGAGAGGAAATGCGGAGAGAACACCTGCACGTTTACTGCACATGTGTCTGGGTTTTCTGCAAAAGAGTTTGTAAAGCATCAGAAGCCCATCAGTGATCCTGATTCATGTAGTTCCTCTACAGAGGATGTTCAAGCTCCATGTCAAGTGCAGTCAGTCGGTCAATTCTCAGACAGCGAGTTCAGCTGGGGAAGCACAGACAGCTCTTGTTTTGAAGGAGAACGAGAGGAGAATGACAAACTCTGGGACCTTCTGACCAGCTCGACAGATCCATATCACCCTCTACACTTCACGGCATGTTTGTCCAGTGCGGTTCCAGAAAAAAGCAAAACGCAGGTGGTTTTGAAAGCTGAAAGTCCCAGTGTATCTCAGTCCACTGCATCTACTGGCTCCGACTCTTCCAAACCAGGTTCTGAAGATGATGAAGAAGAAGAGGCCTTATGGAGATCCCTCTCTCAGAATGATGACCCATATCACCCATTGAATTTCAGAGCCCCTCTTCAAAGCTCACCAGCTACATCAGTACCTTCAAAACATGATTCGCTCAGTGACAACACACAAAATAAAACGGATAGACTCTTAAAATCTTCAAGACGCTCAAAGCCGTCGTTACCATCAAGTAAAGTTGCTCGGCATTGCTGCCACAAATTACCAGTTGAGACATTATCAGTGGTGCCATGGAGAAGACATGTTGGTCTGACTGCTCTTCAGGGCAACCAAAGGAAATGCCCCAATTTTAAGAAGGTAATTATCAGTCTTAAAATAATAGTTAACCAAAAAATGAAAATTGTGTCATTTAATTACCTCATGTCGTTCGTTCTTGTTGAACGAAAAAATATATTTTGAAGAACCAAACAGTTGATGGTCCCCATTGACTTCCATAGTAGGGGAAGAATTACTAAGGAAGTCAATGGGGACCATCAACCGTTTGATTACCAGCATCCTTCAAAATGTCTTCTTTTATGTTCAACATAAGAAAGAAACTCATACAGGTTTGGAACGACATGAGGGTGAGTAAATGATGATAAAAATATTCATTTTTTAGAGAACAATCTCTTTAAGGTGCGGTCACTGTTGTTTTGCGAATTTTCACGATTGGGAATTTCGATTTCTCCACACAGATTTCACAACAGGTTCAAGTTGCTCACTCAAACTGTCCAAGCTGACCGACAGAAAGCTGCTTTGTTTGAAAGTGATTTGATGAACCTGTGCTTTATAAATCACACCACTGTTGATAATTTTGCCTGCAAAAATGAGCTAATCTGACCGCACTTTATGGCACTTATGTCAACTGTCAATCATTGCTTGCTCACAGCATGTTGCTAATGTTTTCCAGGTGAAATTTTCTCCTATCGTACAAGTCCACAAGATGCAAGCTTGGTCCTTTGCTTTTCAAGCATCTCGTAAGGGACCGTGGGAGGAGTTTGCACGGGACAGAGACCGTTTCCGAAAGAGAATCAATGAAACTGAGAAGGCCATTGGCTACTGTTTTAGTTTGTCACACAGGGAAAATCTGGAGGGCCTATAAGGACAGAGTACAGAAGCAACCAGCCCTTGATCTGCAAAAATTGGTTTCTGATTGTAATTATTGATCTTATAGTTCCCAGGCCAGCCTCTAGACTGTTATATTGATTTAAATGGACATTTATACCTCACAGCTGTATCCCAACACACATTGTACCTTGACTGTTACTGATTTGTTTTGTTGTTGTTGTTTTTTGACACACATTTATTTTTTTACACAAATTGTTTATATGTTGGAGTACTAGACTAGTGTTATTTTATTTAAAGAGTCACCTAAAATGAATATTCTGCCAACATTTACCCTCATGCCATTGCCAATTCCAGAACTTTATTATTTTTTCATGTGAAACAACATAAGACTTTTTGAAAAATGGCATGGTGTTTTTTCCTATACAATGAAAGTCAGAGGGTCCAGTGTTGTTTTGGAACCCGCTGACTTTCATTGTATGGACAAAATAGTTCAGTAAAAATCGTTTTTTAAAGTTCAGTAATAATTCTTCAAAACAAAAAATAGTTCAGTACTAATTCTTCAAAATATCTCCTCTTGTATTTCACAAAAGAAAGAAAGTCACACGGGTTTGGAATGATGTGAGGAAGAGTAAAAGATAACAATTTTCATTTTGGGGTAAATTATACATGGTTTATTCCAATAGTTTTAAATGGTTTGAAAATAGGCTGCTTTTTATTATTCATTATGTTGACAAAAAAAAGATGTAACAAGACCAAGTTACAATTCACCTCAATGTTTACATTTTTCTATATATATATATATATATATGTATATGTGTGTGTTCAAATGCACTACTATTAAAAAGTTTGCAGTCAGTAAGATTTTTCATATTATTATACTTTTTAATACTTTTATTCAGCAAGGACACATTCAAACGCATCACAGTTTCTTCAAAATTATTAAGAAGCACAATTTTCAACAATGATAATATTAAGAAATGTTTCTTGAGTATATCATATTTCACAATATTACTGTTTAACTGAATTTCGACCAAATAAATGCAGCCTTGTTGAGCATAAGAAACGTATGACTCCAAACGGACTCTTACAGACTCCAAACTTTTGAGCAGTAGTGAATATGTAAATTACATCCTAAACCACATGTCCTACAAATACAGATGCTGTTATGTTTGCTACGTTTGACTTCACAGTTTGTAAGTGAGAACAATTTAAAGGTTATTTTCTTTCTGTTTTATACTCTATTACTCTTCAAAAGTTATATTATCACATCTTGCATTTGTTGAATGTACAGTTGTTTCATTGCACACTGTGTTGAATGTACAGTTGTTTCATTGCACACTGTGTCAGTTGTTTCATTGCACACTGTGTCCTGGCTCATTTGTTTTGGTTCATCTTACTAGTTCATTGTGTCTCAGACTCTGATTGTAGAGGTACAGAACTCCCGCGAGACCGTCATGTGCAGCCCATGTAAGAGAGGGTTAAAAACAAAGCGTGATGAAACTCTCTCCCTTGAGGAGCAATCAATTAGCATCTCCCCTCGACATCAGCTGCAACACAAACTTGCATGGTGCAAAGACAAGCAATCGTTTACGCAATCTTTAATGCTGTGACAACAGACTGCAGGTCTAATTTAATAGCGCTTTGTCCTGGAGTTAATTAGATTGCATTTCAGTCATTTATTTATAACGTAAAGGTGGACAAATGCTATTATGAAAGTGTTTAACATTATTTTAGCAATAGCTGACTGGTTATACTTTACTTTTTGTTTGTTGAAACAGTGCCGGTTTGAAAGCAACAGATCTAAGAGCAGTTTGAGGAAGGGTTGGTTGCTGGATGCATGATGGTAGTTGCATGTGGTGCTGTTATGGTGTCTTCCTCTCTTAAGGTGCCTTCACCCAGGTGACCTTGGTCTCTAGGCAACCAAGCACAGCACTATTTGGCAATGAGAGGGTTGCATATGATTGCAGCAGGAGTTGGTGTGTTGTGGGAGGGCAGCCAGCATGGCCCCAGCCTCTATTACTCATCCTGGAGAGTCCAAAGCTTGAGAAAGGGGATCTCTAGAGTCACAATTACAAAGCACTGACTGTCTGATGCAATAGAGCAGTCAGCAGCCACAGTGTGTGAGACAAAAAAAAAGCACAGGTAGTCAGAGACATCTCATGTTGCAGAGAGAAATTTGCGCTGGATTGGTTATTACATAGTCATTTTTAAATAGTACTGAATGTCAATATGAAGGTCAGTGTACATTAAGTGGTTAAAAACATGATCATGAATCATTACAAATGGTGATGCTTTCCTGTAAAATTGTTTAAATATTCAAATCAGATGCAGAAGCTTCACAGAGTCATTTTGTGAGTGTGAGTGAGAGGCAACATGATTTAGTAGACCATTTATTTTACTTTTACTTACTTTAACTTTTTAGTCATTTAGCAGACGCTTTTATCCAAAGCGACTTACAAATAAGAAAAAGTAACTAAAACTATAAGTTACAAGTCTATAAATACTATATATACACACACATTTAAGAAAATTGAGAAATTAAATAAAATGACAAATGCATACAACAACATTTCAAAACTTAACATTTAAATGAAAACAAAAAATAAAGCTAAAAACATTTCAAAATATTAAAACAACCAAAGGTATGAGTATAAAAATGAATCTAACATGACACTAAGCCAAACACCCATATATATATATATATGGTATTTCATTTCCATGCAGTATGTTGAATTAAAATAGATAAATCAAACGGCAGTAGTTATCAGTAATCCTAAAAAAAGAACACTGTCAAAAACACATGCTAACAAACAACAACTTACACATAGTAAGAATTGGTTATAAAAACTAAAACAGAAGTGAAACAAGCAGTAAGAAAGAGGATAAATAAAAAGCGATACTTATATCCCTTGCCGGTATCCCTGCCCGGAGGAGTCGCACGGTAGAGTCGATGGTCTTTACACTCTTCGGTCTTCTCACGAGGAGGGCTTCACACAACGGCTGCCGCGACCGCTGCCGCGGTAAACTAAGCTTTTTATACCCATCTAACAAAATACTACTCCAATTCAGCTGAACACAATTTCCTGTTAATCACAATAAATGGCCAAGCAAGCGCTCGACACTGACAAGGGACGCGATACAGTACGAGACCAAACACGATTTTGCTGCCTTGTGTCAAACTAGTTTAAATTGCTTTTTCCCCACATCAATCTACACTCCATATGCCATACTGACAAAGCAAAAAACTGATTTGTGACAACTTTGCCAATGTATTAAAAATAAAAAACTGAAATCAGTACATTGCATAAGTATTCACACCCATAACTCAATATTAATCGAAGCACCTTTACAGCAAATGCTTTGGGGTATGATACGACAAGCTTTGCACATCTGCATTTGGCAATTATCTGCAAT
This sequence comes from Ptychobarbus kaznakovi, assembly GCA_027422405.1. NCBI lineage: Eukaryota > Metazoa > Chordata > Actinopteri > Cypriniformes > Cyprinidae > Ptychobarbus > Ptychobarbus kaznakovi. The sequence goes on from CM049809.1 coordinate 12,972,962, forward strand.
TCTTCTCCTCACCTCTTCACCTCTCAAGCTCTGTCAGCTTGGATGTGGGCCGATAGATATTTTCAGGTTTCTTCATAAAAATTTGATTGGGTTCATGCCAAGGCTGTGGCTGGGCCACTCAAGGACATTCACAGAATTGTCCATCGCCACTCCTGCTGTGTGCTGAGGCTCATTATAATGTTGGAAGGTAAGCCTTCTGCCCAGTCTGAGGTTCTGAATACTTTGGACTAGGTTTTTAATAAGGCCATCTCAATATATTCTCAATATTCTACTCTTGTGAGTCCCCTAGTCCCTGCCGCTGAAAAACACTACCATAGCATGAGGCTGCTTATAGCACACTTTACTGTTGATGATGTCTCTGATTGTGTACTGTGCGGCAAATCTTAGATACATAACCATAATTTACCTCTGTGATGAGCCTGAGAGATTGTGTCCGTGAGCTGTGAAAAACAGGGCCTCTAAGCGATATAGTTTCTCTTCTAAAGTATTAAAAGAGCTGAAAAGAATAATCATCATTCGTTCATTTTTAATGATGCGCAGATCATTAAAACCTTTTCATTTATGGAGTCAGATGAAATAACGAGATAAAATATATAAGAAAAGTGTTCCATTTAATCTTGTAAAAAGGAAAGACCAGCTCACCCGCTAGAATTGGGTCGAGAGTTCTGATTGTCCAGCTCCAAAGCTCTATTCTTCCATTCTGGATAATGGAGGCTACGTGCTACTGTGAACCTTTTTTCTGTAAGATTTGATACAGAATTTTTCTGAAATCCTCTTTAGATCTGTGGCTTGACACAATCCTGTCTCTGGGCTCTACAGGCAGTTCTTTTGACCTCAGGGCTTGGTTTTTGCTCTGAAATGCATTTTCATCTGTTAGACCTTTTATTGAGAGGCGTGTGCCTTTACAAATCACACCCATTCAATTGAATTTACCACAAGTTAATGGGTTAAAAGGGTTTGAATAGAATTTGAATCATTCTTTAGCTGCTCATCAATAAAATCAGACTGCCATCAAAATCAAACCAGATTGATAAAAGCTGTTTTATACCAGAGAATGAATGATATAGGCAAAGTGTAGCCCGCATACATTAATTTCTATAAATTAGTTTTTGCAACAGCAGCTCTCTTTACAATTACATGAGCTCATGTGGCATAAATTAAGTAACCACAGCATACAGCTTAACCATAAAGACTGGCACAGTTCACCTCTCTTCACTGGTTAGCTGTATGTGCTGCATGTCAACCATCACAAGGCGGCACCATTGAGCATGTGTTGTAGCTGATCCACCCTTTTTCTGTTAGTAAACACGGTGACGTTTTTCTGTGGGCGGAGCTTAGTTGGAGGCAGAAAGAGTCCCCTGACCGCTTCACTAACGCTAGCTGTGAAGTTTGTTAGCTTGTCTTTTTTAACAATTACTGGAGAAATTCCGATTTAACCTGCATATGTAAGGTCACTCACTGTCCGGGACCGCGACTGCTATTTGAAAAGGTTAACTTTAACGGACGAAACCAGATTGGCCGACCCGCACATGCTTTTACTCAAAGAATAGACGATCTGACAGGATTACGTTAACGTTACCTCCGGTTGAGTGACTTACATCTAACGTTGATAGTAAAAGCAAACTCAACGTGTCTATCTAGTCATGAAGATGTGTATATATATTTTAATGTCAGCAGGCAACTATTTTTACAGCTACATTATTATTCCAGCCACAATTAATCACAACAATGTATATACAATTACAGACGATTAAGCATATACATCGTCAGTTTGTTGGAAAAATGAAAACAGCATGCAGCACTGAGTCCGACAAGAACAGAGGTGTTAGAGGAAAGAGCACTTTTACCATAAAACATTATTTCAGTTATTTCAAATTATGAAAAGTTATTAAAACATTATAGAGTCCTGTCATAGATGTAGATTTGATACATGTAAGGCGGATATAAAGTCGAACTAAACTGTTACTGTAACAAAGATGTTTAAGCTGTTGGCTGCTGATTTGGAAATGGTAATGGGTAAAAAAAAAGTTGCATGGTAACGTAACAAATGATCCATTAGTGTTTGGTTTGTGCTATGAATTAACATTACTAATGTTGTTTTGGTGCAATGGAGACAATGATTCCAATGGCATACTATAATACAAATATTTTTTTAAGACAGAGAAGCTTGGATGGAGGCCTAGCCCACATGAAAAAATACTTTAGTAATTTATAGTAAATACTATAGTGTGTTTGAACCATACTATAGTAAAATGTATTATACTGTATATATTGTAGTATTTACAACAATTTGTTAATGAATGCTACAGCATACTGTAATATTAACTATAGTGAACTGATAAATTGTAGTAAATACTGTAGTAGGCTATTCTTTAGTTTTTACTATAGTAAACCGTAGTGTATTGTGGCATAACTTAGTACAGTATTGGGTATTTTTTTTATATTATGTATACAATAACTATAGAATTACCACAACAAATAATTCAAGTATTTTACTATGGTTCAAAAACACTATAGTATTTACTAAAAATTACTATAGTATTTTTTCATGTGGGCTTGTTGGTCTACGTTCTGTATTTTATTATGTATATTTGCCTCCAATCTTATTAAAATGCAACATGTGCAATATGCAACATACTTCATCCTCTGAAGAAATACAATGAACTTTATGAACATTGGAATGTGAACAATATGAGCAATAAAAACATGGCATAACTGATTTGTATTGTATTTATTATTTAAGAAACACTGCCAGACGCAGATATTAGTGCCTCAAGCCAGGGATTGGGATCCTTGCATGATGCTAAGGCATGGAGAAGCCACTCTCACCAGACTGATGGATGGAGAGGCCAAGACAGGAACGTCTGGGACATTTGTGACAGGAACAGCTTTCACAGGAACCTCTTGGACCATGTCGATGGCCGGTGACTGGGTATATTGTGACAAGGTGTGAAGGGATGTCCACTCACTTCAGCTGAGTGAAGAACAATTAGGGAACTCTGTGGCTTAAACCACGAATAGAGCAGGATTATATCCAATCCAATCTGCCAGCTTGGATTCTGCTGCAGGAGATTGAGATAAAACTATTTCTATAGTAAGTTAAAACAATTAAGTATTATTATTGTTACTCTTTAGCCATTAACAATTATTTATTAGTGAGATAAGCTGCTCAATCACATTTTAAACAGACAGCGATAAAATAATGAGCCATAGTGAAATAAAAAATATTATTATTTTTAGTAGTAGTAGTATTAAACAATTAACATTTATTCCTAAATAAAACTATTTGCTAGCTATATATTGTAAAATAATGATACTTCATGGCCATCCTCCAAGTGTCTCCCTTCAGGCGGCACCATATCTTCTCTCACCGAGCAGAGGCTGATATCATGCCGGCTCAAAATGTCTTCTAAAAGATAAACACTTTTAGTTAACATGCAATTTCAAGCACTTACAGTAATGGCAGTGTTATGGCAGTAAACTCACCCTCAACTGTAATGTCACTTTGTTATTATCAACTGAAGCTGGACTGACTGGTTCAGGAGGGGTGTGCAGGGGGGGGGGGGGATTTCAAGACCCCTGAAAGTAGCGTGGTGCTCCACTTGTTGACACAGTCTTATCTTCTCAAAACACTCCTTCCTCCTCGTCTTTTTCTCCACCATCTCATTTCCTCACCAACGGGGACTGATGGTGGTTCTCCCAGCGATCAGAAATGTTATCAGTAACTTTTGTTTTTTACTGATTCGCCACTAGGTGTCACAACACGATCATATCAGAATATTGAGTGAACCTTTTATGTACTGGCAGCCCTAATAAATCGTATTTGTATTTTTTTTATGCCACTGCCAAATGATCAATATCTACTATAAATATCACAAAGGAAATGTTTGAAGCAGCTGTGGTGCTGTAATCTTTTATCGGTTATTTTATTTTTATTTTTGAATCGATCTATATGTCCATGTCAGTATGGCTATGGTGGACATACAGTATTACACTGACAAAATGTTTTTCTGCTTTCTCAAAAATGTTAAACTGCAATGTGTTACCAAATAATTATTTGTGTATAAAGCTATTTATTTGGATTTAATTTTTTAGCTTAATTCAGCTATTTTATGACACACACAACTGTCTTCTTATCTATGACAATGAATAAATAAATAAAGAAATGTATCTTATAATTTTAACAATTTAAAAAAGAGCAGAACCTAGCTAATAGTTTTGCATCTTTTTATATCAGTAGAATTTAAAGCCCTTTTATTTATGTGTTTTATGTGGTCAAATTTAAATGAACTGGTCAATATATCAACATATGTTTAATATGACTGAATCAACATGCTAAACTAGAATAATGAAAGTAATTTTAAGGGGATCAAAAATAAATAACTTAAGCTAACAACTGCACAATACATTTTACTGTAAATATGTAATAAGTAACTATGAGTAATAGCAACAGGCAGGTTGCCAAGTCTGTGGAACTGCTGCAGACGATAAGTGGAAACAGGTCACCTGGCTACTATTTTCTATGGAAACAAGAAGGGAATTTACAACTGAAGTAGTATGTCCACAGACTTAAGATAAATAAATACATCACAAATAATAAATAATCACAAACGAAAGCTTTAAGGGAGATAATCAGTATATTTTGTATGTGAGCCTTATGTAAAGAGTATTAAGGCACTCCCCAGTGCTTTATTTTTTTTTTAAAATAAATGATCAAATATATTTTTTAAATGCTACAAAACTTACAGAACCTTTAATAAACCTACACTTGTGTAAATAAAACTTCCCTAACTGATGAAAAAGAAGCTGTATGCGTTTATATTAGCTACACAGGAAGACCTGGCAACCCACAGTCTGCAACAAAGAACCACACACATAACAGACAATCAAATACATCAATAAATCAATCAATGCATAGGGAACATTCAATTTATTGGAACACAAGCACTACAATGCAATATACATCCAGACAAAATTGACTAAATCTGTTTTGAAAAAAAATACATTATTATTATTATATAATATCTCAAGAGCGTGAGCAATGATTTTCCTTACGTTGCAGGACGATAGTCTGTATTGTAAGGAATGTATCTTTTTTGTCGGCCAACCTTCCTCACTGAAAACCAAGTGCAAAGTTAGCCCTCCCCTTTAACCGCCTTTTGCCCGAGCGCTGCTCGCTACAGAGGGAGGACAGCGAGGAGGGAATATGAGGTAGACAGGACTTTACACGGGAATAATGGCGGCGCCGCTCCGGCGGGACACCTTACCTGAGAACTCCTCTTATGGGGTGTGCAAGGACGGCAGGGTCTTTTTCATAGAGTGAGGATATATGTTTACTATTGCATTCGAAAGAATTTCTTTCTCATACCGTTCGAGTGTTTCCCAGCCAATTGCATCGCTATAACAGGTGGTTTGTTTTCCTGCCAGCGATGAGACGAGAAGCACTTCTTGGCTTCATCCCTGCACTGGTGAACCTGTCAATTCTGGACACATGATCCGATCCGGTAAGTGCAATTTAGGCTTCCATTTCCATTTCAATATTTAAGTGTTATTTACTGTTGCATACGCATAAATAATAATTCACTGCTAAAAGTTTCGCAAACGTGCTATTGTTCTTGCCTCCTAGATCTACCCACAGGTTGGGAGGAAGGGTTTACGAAGGAAGGAGCGAGTTTCTTTATTGAGTAAGTGGATGTGTTTATAGTAATTACACCTTACTGCGGTCCTGTAGTGCGTCAGGTGAATTACAGGTCATAAGCTTGCTTAATATGGCTGCACTAGTAGTCTTCCTCCTGCATCAGCAAAAAAATAATATTAAGAATTGTGCACGAGAGGGATCAAAGGTAAGCTACAGTACATGCATAGTTATTGTCTTTGAAGACTGGCATTCAAGTACAAAGTCTGCAGAACAGAACAGGTGTACACGCCCCTTTCAATTTACAGTTGATGTTGATCTCAAAACCGTGCTACTGTACCATAATTCCCCAAAATGCTGTTTAGATAAAGCTGAATGCTTTTAAGGATGCTTTATGCACACACAGTACGTTTGAAATACTCGTTCCCTGTGCCTGTATACCTAAACATATCTTAAGTTTAGGATTTTTGTTATACTGTAGTACGTACATACATTATGAATATGTAAGTAACAGAATTTTGACCTTCTGCTATTGCAAGTCTGAAGGCATTTGCAGGCAGAACCTGATTTTACCAAGTGCGACATGTTCCTGGATCAACATCTTTGTTGACCCTGGAACAACATTGTTATTAACCAATCAGATTTCAAGAACAAGTTTATTATTTTTGTGTAGTTTAGGCTTACAATAAGTGTTTGTTGCTTGTACATCAGTGTCATTCATCTATCATTTCCTCTTGATTTTAGGGATTATTCATTGTTAGATTTAGGTGTAGGGAAACGGTCAAGATTACATTTTTGGATTAAAATCAGGACGTGCGCATTTGAAGCAATGGTTCCTATGCAGGTGTTTGTTTGCCGCAGTTGAATAGATTTGCTGAGACACTATAGATCAGTGGTTCTTAAGGTTTAGTCACTTTAGTGAAATAAGAAAAAAATTCTCAATCACTTTCAAACCAAGCAGCTTTCCAAACTCTGAGACCAACTGAATGCAAAAATCTGTGGGGAAATTCATCCTCATACAGAATTCTTGCTAGTGTGGATTCCTATTGAAATGACATGATTTTGTCAGTAAAAATTCCCCTCACTGTTCAACACCAATTTCAAATGCGTCTCATGGAAGGTAAGAAAGTATCAGTATTTCTGCTATAGTTATGGCAATGCTGTTGTTTTTAGAACCTCTGCTATAGACTGCCTTGGCCATAGCTGTGCATCTAAAAAAAATGCCCTAATATTATAGTCTTTTTTGGGGGGGTTGTCTTGTTTATTCTGCTCCAAGATGTTTGCGTTGGCATCATCTCCTAGTCGGATCTGTGCGAGGTGTGTGTTTAATCTCATATCTGGCTTGTAGTGCTCCACATTTGAGTCTCAGTCTCTCCCAGTGATTTCTCATATCCTCAGAGTTGGCTCAGGGTCTAAGGATGAGTAGAAGAAATCTCTGAATGAACATAGTTGGAGTCACTGTCAGGCTGTCTAGATTTTTAACTCATGAAGTGCTGATTTGGGGATGAAATTGGCATTAGACTCACTACAGATTGTCGATCAGCACAGATGCAAAGATGATGATCATATACTGTACTTGCAGTCAGAGCTGTGCTCTTGAGTATGAAAGAGCAGAAGACACTCAGATAACACCTGCATGACTGTATAGACCTATTTGCTTACACATCCAAAATGCATCACATGACATTCACATGCTAGTCTGTTTGAGGATCTTGCATGGGTGGAGCCTGTTTAATTAAGGACAAACAGGATGTAGTAGTAGTGACTTTCTACTGTAGCTCACCTGACTGAATCTGTATAGTGTGACATGAAGTGTGATTAGGGAACAAAAAGCTGAAAGAGTTACAGGGGTTGGAGAAAATAATGTAAACACCTATTATTATAGGGGTTAATATAATTTTTGTTGGCTTAAATTAATTTTATTTATCCTTTCGCTATCTATATTGTTTAGTTAGGTTGTCATTCAGTATATGTGACCCTGGACCTCAAAACCAGTCTTAAGTAGCACAGGTATATTTGTAGCAATAGCCAAAAGTACATTGTATGGATCAACATTTTCGATTTTTCTTTTATGCCAAAAATCATTAGGATATTAAGTAAAGATCATGTTCCATGAAGATATTTTGTAAATTTCCTACCGTAAATATATGCATTGCTAAGAACTTCATTTGGACAGCTTTAAAGGCAATTTTCTCAATATTTAGATTTTTTTTGCACCCTCAGATTCCAGATATTCAAATAGTTGTATCTCAGCCAAATATTGTCCTATCCTAACAAACAATGCATCAATGGAAAACTTATTTATTCAGCTTTCAGGTGTGCAAAATTGGAATATTGACCCTTATGACTGGTTTTGTGGTCCAGGGTCACATGTGTGTTTAGTATAAGCCAAAAGTGAAATGGGTGACTTCTCAGACTCCCAAAAGGGCAAATCATGGGAACCAGTTTAGCAGGAGCTTCTCTAATTTTAACAGCCTTGTTTCATGTTTTAAGAATAACGGTCTTTATGATTATGACTGCGCACATAAAGCATGACCAGACCTTATGATCAAAGCAGAATAATGGGTAAAAAAACTAAAGTTACTGATAGGGACCATTGATAACTAAGAAGGATTGTGTCCAACACAGAATTACTACAGAAAAGCTCAGTATTCACCTTGAAGACCCTGCTTGCACAAAAAAAACAACTACTGAGAAGTTCTCTAATCCAGCATCCATGAATGAGCTGCAATTTAAAAAGATGGTGTCGTGATCATAAAACCTGCACAGTTGGAGCACCAAGATGAACTTCAACATCTGCCCTGGCCAATACCCGACTTGAATATTATCAAACCACTGTGGGTAGTGTTATAGAGAAGAGTGAAAAGCCAGTTCTCTCCTCCAATATCTCTGAAAGAACTGGGAGAACTTCTGATAGACAACATTCAGATGGAGGCTATTCAGAAGTTGTATGAATCTATTCTAAGAAGGTTGGAAACTGTATTAAAGGCAAATGGTGAAACATTTGAAAGCATTTGGCATGATTAAATTATTATGAGTTTCAGGGCAGTAACTCACACAGAATAATATCGGCTGAAGCAGCCCGAGCCCAGCTTTCATGCAAGGACCAGAATCTGTAGTGGCAGTATTTCTTCATCCTTTTATAATTTTTTTTAACCTCTCATGACCCCAACAGGAAATTAATCTAACAAACATTCCAGTGGTTGAATCAGGTTCATGGCAGAGAATTGAGACATATTCATGATCATATTTTCAAAAGTTATGACTAGTTATGCAGGCCACCAATGACATTCGTTCAACTAGAAATAGAAGTGCCCAATCATGCAACAACAAAACCCTGTGCAATAAAGAGGAAATTAACTTGTGATCCTGTGGATCAAGTAAATGATTAACTTGAACAAGTTCCTGAAAGTCAGCTGTAATATTTGAGCTGTCTTTACTCAGGGTTTGACGTATTTACTGACGATCCGCCTATCTACCGATGATTGTTGTTCTGGCCTTTCCATTCCCTCCTCTAGGGAAGGAGAGGCTGAAGAATGATGACCAATGATTGTTGGAGGTGGCTATGATGGAGGATCTGACGTTATACCAATTAGCTTATAGCAGGAGTGTGTGGCTGAGAGATGGGCTGTGAAAAATCCTGGCAGCACTTGATGAAGCACATCTGATGCTTGTTGTGCCTTGTCACCGCTGCCATGAATCCAGCATTGTAGCTTTCTTTGGGAGAATAGGAGTCCTAAATGTTTGTAAAGGTCTAGTTACAATGTAATATTGCATATATATTTATAGAAATGTATGTCTGTAAATATGCAGTACTATAAGTAAAATCATTTAAAAATATGGGGTTGATATGTTTTTGAAAGAAGTCTCTTATGCTCACCAAAGCTGCATTTATTTCATCAAAACATATAGTAAAAACAGTAATATTGTGAAATATTATTACCATTCAAACCGTGGCAATAGAATCATGATTGGCTAGTCAATTTCTTTAGTTTACTCACCAAATCAGCTTTTCTTTGTAAAGTACTTTCATGTGATATGATCTGAAAGTACACTTTTATGACATCAATCAATTAAGCGTTTTCAAATAAATAAATAAATTGATATTACTGACCATAAACTTTGAAATGTTAGTGTACTTTCTCTCCCTGCATCTGCCATCTTGGATTTATATTTTTCCCCAGAGTCTGATACAGTGAATTATGGGATTGTATTCAGTGAAAACACCTTCTTGATGCTACATGAACCTTTGCAGTGAAACTGCTTACTTTGCATTATATTGATTTTTTTCAACTTGGTGTTGGTTTACGCTGATCTGTTTTATCAGGTAGTATGTGATGTAAAACAAGTTTTTTTTCCCCTGATGATCATTATCTGCACTGTTTTCTTTTCTCCATACAAAAATGATTAGGATTGGTCCTCATTGTTTTATCAGTTGGGTGAGATGCAATAAAGCAATAATCGATTAAAGCCAACTGTCTTGCATCAAACAACATTTTCACTTTTAGTTTGCACAGATCAATTACTGATAAGGTCACTGTAATTTTGCCCAAAACCTACACATTTCATGACCACCAGCAGTTCATTTTAGGGGCGGGAAATGGAGCGCAGTTTTACAAAGAAGTGCAGATGTGCTTAAGGAAGTATTTGCTACTAGGTTTCTCAAACAAAGCTATGAACCTTGCAAACTTCCACAGAAGCGTTTAGTCTTTTGGTAAACACTCATTCACAGTGATGCCCAGTGTACACAATACACATCATTTGGACTACAGTTACCCTAACAGTCAGCAGGGGGTGTGTGTGGGAATGAGTCACATTTTTGGTTTTCAACAGGTCTCGATAATGTTAATGTTATGGATATTAATGACCATTTCAGTTGTACAAATGTATAAGAGTATCCCATGAGTGTAGTAGGCCCTACATGCTTACCACAAATACATGGTTTATTTAAAAATCTGAACTCTTTGTGGTTGAATTCAAGTTCCATAGCAACTAAATGATTAAACAAGGATGTTTCTCTGGCCTAAAAGGGGCGTGAGCCAAGCGGCCTAGTGTGGTTCATATTAATGAATCTCTTTATGATAAGATGAGTGAGCTTTCCTGAGCTATTACACATTAATGTGCCTCCAGGCTGTGAGAGTGGGAGAAATCCACTGAGCACATTGTCTTTGTAACTTGATTCTCAGATCCTGTCTTTACTGTTACACTTGACTTACATCTCCAGCACCTACAGGGAGTGTGAGAGCTACGTTTGGTTTTTATTATTCTGAATTTGTTTTTAAGTCTGTGTGGACCTAGTATTTTTTTTAAACTTGTTTGACAAGTTATGTGACCTTAATGAAGATAATGTTTAGACTGCAAGCAGTGAAATTATGAGTCTTTCAGAAAGCAAATAATTGCCAAATTGCAGCTTTTGTTGTGTTTGATCACTGAGGTTAGGACAACTTGTAGGTCCCATACAGACAGAAATACTGAGGATGAATACAGTAAATACATGTTCCTTGGTAAATATGTATTTTCTCAATGTGCAAACAAAATATAGGCTGTCTGATCCCCAGACTATCTACACTACCATTACATTTTTACAAAAAGAAATTCAGCAAGAACACATTACATTTATAAAAAGTGACAGTGAAGTAATTTTACTTAATATTTCGGTCCCACTTTATATTAGGTGGCCTTAACTACTGTGTACTTACATCAACAAATAAGTAGAATGTACTTATTGTGTTCATATTGTATTGCAAAACACTTTTGCTGCTATTGAAGTGGGATACGGGTAAAGGTTAGGGACAGGTTTGGTGGTATGGGTTGGTTCAAGGGTGGGTTAAGTAGGGCCCTATGAAATCCATTTAAATTTTTTTCTGTTTTAATTTTTCTGGTCTCCTTTTTAATGATCAAATTAAATGTTATTAATCAAAAACATGTTTAATTAACTAAAATCATGAAACTTATACAATTTAACATGAACTTATTAAAAGTGTAACAAAAAATATGTTTAGGGCCGTATGAAATGTTAAATTTTTTCTCACCTTATGTTTTATTGTTACCAAATTGTGTGTTTTAGCATGTCTAATTATTTGAATGCATACAAATGTTTTTTATTTATTCTTACAGTAGCCTTATTAAATGTTTTTTCCCCCTCAGAAATTCTGTGTTGTGTATATACATTTTACTGGATATCAGATGAAGGCATAACACATTGATTTAATTTATATTTTAATTAATGAAAATTAAACATTTATTTTTTTGGCAAATAAAGGGGATTTACTATTAAAATAAAAATATTTTGTGATTATTTCTTTAAAAAAATAAAGTTGTATTATTTTCAACAGTAGTAGTTGTAGTAGTATGTACATTATACTAAATAATAGTAATATAGCCTATTTCTGGCACAATGTCTTAAATAAGTTTAAACCGAACTTTTATTTTGACGGGTTGCCTTGAAAACTTTTTAAGTTCTGTGTTTATATGATATAATGCTAGTTTTACTCAAATGAAATGGTAAAATGCTCGTGAAGTGACTCAGAACAGTTCTGGAGCTATTGTTCATATATAACGAGCGCCACGCGCGCTGTGTATGTAACGTTAGTAAACAAAACCGCGTGTCTGCTCCATTCATACAGAGATGCGCAGAACATGCAGGATTCATATTTAAATCGACGTTTGCGGCGTAATATTTACAAATACTAGTCTATATCGTGATTTGATTTAAGTCTAATGACCTACTTTCGATTAATTCATCCAAACTTTGACAAATTCCGTGACATTCCGCGTTAAACTGTAAATTCTGTTTTTTACGACTGGATTCTGTGATTCCGTCCGCGTTTTCTGCATCGCGGAAACCATAGGGCCCTAGTTAAGGTGTAAGGGATAGATCAAAAGTGTAATTATAAATGCAATTACAGAAATTAATTACAGATGTAATTACATGCAGGTATTTTTAAAATAAAATTACAATGTAAAAACATGTATATACTCAATAAGTGCATTGTATCAAATGATTCATTTAAATATAAGTACATAGTAGTTAAGACAACCTAATATAAACACTTTTGAAGGATTCTGTATAGCTGCTGAAAATTTTGCTTTGCCATCACAGAAATAAACAACATATTCAAATATATTACAAAAATATTTGTACAGTATTTACAGTATTTTTGATCAAATAAATGTAGCTTCTGTGCAAACCGAGCTATGGGGGTAAACGTGCCAGGTTCCAAAACAACGGGCCAGGTGTAAAAGCAACCTAAATCGTGAAGTCCGAACTACCGAGGTTGTAAGTCCGAAAATTGTGTACTTGGTATTGAGAAACACACGCAGACCTAACGTAAAGTCAGTCACCAGACTATTTGCCTAATATTCTCGGTACTTAGACCGCGATGAAAACGCAGACAGCAACAGGTCTGGGGGAAAAAAGTTCCTGGGACATATTTTTCCAGGTAATTTCGGTGGAAAAGTGCCTTATGTTTCACAGAACTAATCATTGCCTGGGTTGCGTACGCTATGTATATGTGGGGCGGATCTATCAAAATAGGGGCGAGACCCTTTTGGGGTCAGGGGGCGTGTTTGTTTTGGTGATTTCAAATATAAACATTGGCTTCCAGAAATTGCTTACCCTGCCTTTAACTATGACTTTTGCCTCATTAAACCTTTTGCTGCTTATCAATAGTATGTAAGGTAGTTGTTAAGTTTAGGTATTGGGTAAGATTAGGGATGTAGAATATGATCATGCAGAATATGTGCTTTATAAGTACTAATAAACAGCCAATGTGCTAGTAATATGTATGCTATAAGCAACTAGTTAATAGTGAGAATTAGTCCATGCTAAAGTTCTACGTATATTAGATATACAAATTTAGACTGCAGATAACAATACTGGACATCCAAAAAAAATCACTTCCACACCACAAAAAGATAGCATCGCAGAGACATATTTTTTTCTCGGGCAGAGAAAGAACTCTACTAAGCTAAATATGTATCATGAGCTTGTTTGTGATTGAAGATACTATCAGAATTGGCCCCAGACAGTCTCATTGCATTGTAATTTCTTTGGTGCTATCACAGCTGTGCAAGACAAGTAAATTAAAATGACTCACAAAAAGAAAGAGAGAGGGTCTGATTAGAAGATTTTTTTTCTTTTTTCATCTTTTCAACCTTGTCCCATATCTGATGCTGGTAGAGGGCACCTTCTCTAGATTATCAGGCTCACAAACTGCACCACAGGATGCTGCTCTCTTTTACCTGAATCTCTATCTTCCAGACCACAGATGGTGATTTCTGAATCGAAAACCTTCACAAAAGGCTCTCTTTTGGCAGTGCAACATGACAGACAGTGAGAAAAAGAATCAAAATCAAACAATTCCTTCTTTTCAAGGTCAGAGTACATGTAGACACTTGAGATTTGATGTTTGTCTTTGTCTCACAGCATGCATGCATTCAAATGGAACAGTGGTCTCTGTCATGTCTGCTTGTGATGGATATCAGTGGCTGTGGGCTGTGCGGTGGGATCTGCAGGACAGAGCACTATAGTAGCGGAGGTGGCGGGACAAAGGAGAAATTGAGAGGCAGATGAGGTTGTAGCTAAAGCCATGCTTTGTGAAAACAGGAGGCGTTGGCTTCCTGAACCCCTAGTGCCCTCGCTGCAAACATTGGCATTGGCATCTTAGTGCAGCATCAGATTGCGTGTCCTGTCCTGGCAGACTAAGGCAGAGACAGGAGATAGCGCGGACAGAGACGGGGTCGGGAATGGGGAACTGCTGTGGTTGTGAAGGGGACTCTGGTCATGAGACGGTGCTGGTCAGACAGAAGTTTGCATGTCCGAAGACGGACAGAGTCATCTTGGGAATAGACAGGTACTTGTTTGTAACACTGTTCTTGATCTGTTTTGGAGAGGAGGTGCAGCTTGGCACTCATGTTTATCATTTAAAGCTATAGTATTGCATTTTGTGTGTATAAAAAATTGAAGCACAGCCAACACTGTTCTTGCAGTATCTAGTTCTGTGTGCTAGTGAAGTGAACCGGTTGCTGGATTGCAGCCTGCTGATTCTGTTTACAGTTACTTTTTAGGGAGGCAAACAGGATTGGACAACGTCCAATAAATGCTGTTAAGAGAGATGACTGGTCACAGGGGCACACAGATAAGTGAATATTGATAGTTGTTTTGTTTGTTTTGTTTGGATATTACAACTGAATTCCACTGTTGAATGCAATGTTATTTGAGAAAAATCAGCATGCAAAAATTTTGATTGTAAAATGGTTCCTACAGTTCCAAAATTTCAGTAGTTGTAGTAGTAAAATATATATTCAAAAATAATGTAAAAAATTTGAATAACTAAAGAAAAAATGTGATGTATCATCATTCAAGTAAAGAAAATGCAATTAAATATATAAATAATATAAAATATTAAACAAACAGCAATACACAGATACAAATTAAGTACACAAAAACTAAAGTAGCTTTTCAGGTATCTAACAAGAATTCAACTAAACATATTTAAAAAACAAATCCCGCCTGTTTGTATTCACTTAAGACAAACTGCCTGTGCTTGCATTATAATAACTCCTCAAAGCAGCATTTTGAACAAGTTTGAGCGTTCACCTGCGCAGACACATCACTGCAAACAAATCCATATGTGACAGGCAGTGTTGAGTGTAGCACATTACAAAAGTAACAAAGTTACAGTAATATATTAGTTTTTGCTGTAACGTAGTAATATAATGCATTGCTAATAACTTTTTGGTAATAATTTACCTGTTACAATCTCAATAATGCACGTAAGGCATTTTAACCTGAAATTATGTGGTGTTAGTTAGTTAAAAAAAAGAATTTACCAACACTGCAAGACATTCCAACACTAGAGAAAAAAAATTAGCGGATAGTATGTCTATTTCCTTTTGCTGGAATTTGATGGTGAAGATGACTGCAGAGACAGATTCTACTTTTGTGAGATGGACATACTCCCAATATTTTTAATTCGTCAGAGAAAAGGAGCGATATAAGTACGATCTATGTGTGACACCGAGATAACTCTCTACATCGAGAAATAGCATGAGTAACTTGAAGAAACTCCTGGACCTGTCGGTGTCATGCTAACACTAAGAGAGTGCTGCAGAAAGAATGCGGCGGACGAGAGCGCAGGCAAGAGAAAGCAACACAAATGAAGTTTCTCTTGGTCTGCCATGCTGCTTGAACCCTGAGAAGTGAAGAGACACTTGGCTGAGAACGCTGTGGAAGATATGCAGCCTCTGTCAACAGTAGAATCGCCTGAGTTTAGCAAGCTTGTCAATAAAATCCCTGTCAACACCAGCAATGACTAGGCAAACTAGCATTGCCATAATCATATACAGTATAGATTACCAGGCCATAACTAGCTATCTAGCATTATTACAAACAGCAACCTAATCTGAAATGTAATGTTAATGTAGACCTATATACTGGTATCTAAATATAATTTAGCCCATTTAAACGTATCGTAAGTTTAATATCTATCTGTTTTATTTTGCTAGATATTTTTATTTTGGTGAAGGTAACTCAAAAGTAACACAAAAGTAATGTAATGCGTTACAATTCAGAGACAGTAATGTTGTAATGTAACTAATTACTTTCAAATGACAGTAACTAGTAACATATAATGTATTACATTTTGGAAGTAACTTGCCAACACTGGTGACAGGTACCAAATTTAAGGATGGTATAACCATGAAATATTTAATTGTCATTCTAATTTAGTGACAATTGGGAAGTCCACACCACAGCTACAAAGATAACAACACAGAATATTAACCAATCAGAATCCACCTGACTTTAAAGACCTTGAGCATTTCAAGCATAACTGCAGTGTGTGCTCACAATAAACAGTTAAAATGTTAACATCTGTTGGTGTGGATGGTGGGGATGCTAATATAGTTAGCGCTATAGTAATCTTTATAGTTGCCATTCTTGGTGTGAAAAGACCATTAGTCACTTAGTACTGTGTATATTTGTAGAAACGAAGACATGGTATTGTTATTTTTTTATATTTGTATCAACTTGCTGACGAAGTACCAGTTCTTTTGACATCTTTAGATCGTAAAAAAGTGTAGTAATGAGATTTAGTAATTCCAAAGCCGTAGGAATTATATTATTCCATTTAACCGCTAAATTCAAATAAAACTGCAAAAGTTGTAGAAATTAAGACTAATTTGCAATTCATCTTTTATAGTTAATCTGTTACACAATTTCTAGAACATCAAGCAATATGAGGCCAAAGATCTTACTCATTTTGTTGTCCTGTTTGCAAATCTCAAATAGCCTTATCTGACATCTGTTTTAAAGGGGTCATATGATGCGATTTCAAGTTTTGCTTTCTCTTTGGATTGTTACAAGCTGATTGTGCATAGATAAGATTCCTTGAAGTTGCAAAGACTAAAGACTCAAAACCAAAGAGATATTCTTTATTAAAGTTAAGACTCTGCCATGCCCCCTAAAACGGCTCGTTCAAACACGCCCCCACATGTCTACGTCACGATGTGGAAATATTTGCATAAGGCGTGGTTCAGTAACCGCAGTAGTGTTGATGCAGCTGTGTCAGGGAGAAGCTGTGTGTTTCTAGGCGAAAGCAAAAGCACTTTATTTGGCCTTCCGAAAGTAGATGCATTTAGGAATCATTAAGATTACTTACAACAGAACAGCAACGCATTTTATGGATGACCGTTTCGTGAACCAAGGAGAGGAGGTAATTCTGACTTTACTATGACAATCTGGTGCTTCTGAATCAGCGACTGTATGTTTTGTTATTAGTTTAAGTATTAGCTATTGACTGTTTAAATGCGAGTTTTGCGCGTTGTGTGTGTGTGTGTGCGCTTGTGCGCATGTGTGTGTGAGAGAGAGGGGAGAGAGAGAGGGACAGGGTCACATCTCAGTACATCAATCTTAATCGCAACATGTGTGTGTGTGTGTGTGTGTGTGAGAGAGAGAGAGAGAGAGAGAGAGAGAGAGAGAGAGAGAGAGAGACTGTGACATCACAGCGGAGTGT
Source organism: Ptychobarbus kaznakovi (assembly GCA_027422405.1). Taxonomy (NCBI): domain Eukaryota; kingdom Metazoa; phylum Chordata; class Actinopteri; order Cypriniformes; family Cyprinidae; genus Ptychobarbus; species Ptychobarbus kaznakovi. The sequence goes on from CM049809.1 coordinate 12,990,614, forward strand.
ACAGCCCGTCAGAAATCTTAAGTCTTAATCGCAGCTTGTTTGCAAACACATACGAGCATCATCTGTCACGTGACTCTGTTCCCCTCTCGGGCTTAAACTGATGGTAAAACTAAGGACCTTATTGTTTTTAAGCTGAAGCTCGCGATTATGGTAAGGGGCGTTACATTTCCGACACGGCTTGTGGTGTTCGGCCAATCACAATGCATTTTGCCAGTTGGCCAATCAGAGCAGACTGCGCTTGTCTGAAGGAGGGACTTTGTAGAAAACTAAGCGTTTGAGAGTGGCGGGGCTTAGAGGAACTATAATAATGTACAGTATTTGAAAATAATGTGTTTTTTAACATTAAAGCATGTCAACATATTCTGTTACACCAAATACACAAAATAATGATCTTTAAAAAAGCATCATATGACCCCTTTAAGCTAAAATGCAATGCAGCATTAATGCTCTGGCTTTCTTGTTTACTGATCATCTTCAAGCCCTTTTTTCCATCCGAGATACTTATTTAAGTCATTAATAAGGACAGAATGAGGCCTGCTGGATCTTGGTGTTATGTTCACATTTGCTTTGAGAAAGCAGGGTTGTGTAAAGCGTAGAAATACTGCACATTAATATTGCCATGGGATGTATAATCTGTGCATGTACAGGGAGATTTTGTATGAAGACCAAACTACTGGAAGAATATCCAACCTAAAATGGGGTCTGTTCTTTCTGCATTTTGAATTATTCATAGTGATTCCTGTTTGAAGTCTCTTTGATAGCGCCCAGGCTGTTTCATTGTTTCTGAATCATTAAATCCTGCCTTGGTGGGTAGTACTGTTGTACTGATCCAGATAATAGGGCAAAGTATTGAAACTACAGCAAAATACTGGATTTAAAAACTCTCATCATAATCATCATCATCATCATAATAATAATAATAATTAATTTGTTACATTTATATAGCACTTTTCTGGGTACTCAAAGCGCTTTACATAGAAGGGGGGGAATCTCCTCAACCACCACCAGTGTGCAGCATCCACCTGGATGATGCGACGGCAGCCATATTGCGCTTGAACGCCCACCACACACCAGCTTACTAGTGGAGAGGAGACAGAGTGATGAAGCCAATCAGTGTATGGGGATGATTAGGAGGTCATCATCATCAGCAGCAGCAGTAGAAGAAGAAAGCAGGTGGTGTCAGAAGTTTGAGGTATCCATATTTTCTATTAGTTGCAATATCAAAATCAGCGTCACTTGATTAAACAATTTTCTTTCAAATTTAACATTCAGGTCTGTGTAATAAATGTTATTGTTACATATTTTTAGACTCTGATTGGTTTTATTTAAGGTCCTCTGTCAAGGTCCATTAATGGCAGTTGTAAGAGATATTGTGAATTTTTATAGCGTGCGAGGCTGTTAAATTGAATTCAATCTGTTTCCACCACAGACAAAGCTCTTTGAAACCATGAAAATGTAAATTAAAGGGCTTTCAATGTTTATGTAATTGAAGCTCTGAAAACACCACTTAGTTTCTTCGCATAGATCATGCCCATAAATTAAAGTCACTTCCCAGGGCTCAATGCTGGGATTTTTTCTACTCACCCAGTCTGGCCAGTGGTTAACATTTTTTTCTTGCCCTGCAAAATTTCTGCTGACCCTACAATCGATCAATCAATCAATCAATCAATAAAATAATTTTTTATTGTTAAAGTTATTTCATTGCTTTTGACCCATCTAACATTGCATTCTAAAATAAGCTTATGACAACAAAATTATAGATACCAGTAAAGTTTCACAATTCTCGTTACCTCAGTTCTTGATGCCACATAAAAAACTACTAGCCTAACTAGTGTAAAGTTATTGAAGACAAATGAACAGTCAGTAATAAAATAAGAAAAAATAAACCAATTCTAAGCAATATCACTAATAAATACAACCGAATACAGATACAAATAAGATACAATAGTTTTTAGGTACAGTAGTTCTAACAGTGGCGTTCAGGTACAGAAATTCAATAAATCGGTAGTCTTCGCTGTATAAATTCAATATGTATTAATCCTTGTTAAAGCTACAAAAGTTATTCAGTCAAGAGCAGCGAGAGATTTTCTCTTTGTCTTTTATTGTTTGATTTAATTTTTTTGTTAACAATTGTTTATTTAATTCTCTTCTGGGAACAGTAGTATAAAACAAAAAGCAGCTGTGCAAATTTAGAACCCACCTCTGGTAGGCTTCAAAAAAGTATAAATAATAATACAAATAAATTATTAATATTAATAGATAAATAAATAAATAACAATACAATAATGTTTACAAAGTTTTTAGAAAAGATGACAACTTTAAAAACTGAATGCCATAAATGTACAGTTTTCACATTAGATCCATGTATACGAGAAGTTGAGAGTTCCATCAAGATAATGTTCAACACATACACAGTCCAGGTTCGTCTGTCCATTGTGTGAGGAGGATTCCAATGGTTGACTAGTATTGTTTGCTGTGAGAGTAGCTAACAGTAAACATCTTTTATTGTTTGATTAACATAAATGACAGAGAGAGCAGCAGGGTATTGTATATTTGGCTGCAGTCACTTTAAGACCTAATGCACAAATTCAATATGATAAACATCTGATTTCTTTCTCATCTGTTTACATCAACTCCAGTTCTGTCGACTGTCCAGAATGTCTTTCATTGCTAGACCTGGGCTATCGAGCAGCCCTTTTTGTTGAGCCCTGCTTCCAATAAATTGGTTTGAAAGGTTGTTTACTCTCTTTTGCTTAGGAATCAAATAGGAATCAGGATGTCTGTTTTCTTTCCAAAGTGTGACCTGCAGAAATTTGGCCTGTTTACATCACACACTAAAATAAAATCTTCCCCACAGACACCTTTCAAAGGGAGAGATTATCCCAATTTCAGCTTTTCAGTGAAGTGGCCTGTGAAATGAGGATTTGTCCGCTCTGTGAAAACTTTGATTTAGTGCATCCATATTTAGCTTAAAATTGAACCTTTGATGTTTTGACTGGACCCTCCATTACATTTAAATGTCAAGTCTTTTATTTAACTAGGTCAGTGAGTGTTTGTTAAAGGAGGTAATGGAAGTTAATAGAGCTTTAATGAATGAAGATGATTGACTGGTTCATGGCCCATTTTCATGGCCATTGTGAAAAACTTTGACTCCGTTGCATGCACACGCACACACAACGCACACGCACACACACACACACACACACACACACACACACACACACACACTGATATTGCATTCTGAATGCACTGCAAAAGAAAATATTCATTCCAACAAGCTAGTATTGGGTCATTCTTTGTGGGTGCAAGTCTTGAGCATCATACGGGGTAAACATAAGCATCATAAGTTTTTTTTTTTCAAAAGGAATATTTTCAAATATTGAATACTTCTGAACTAGAATGTTGCATATAGGCCTGAATTGTAGATTCATTTGATGGGCTGTAATAAATTAACCAAGACCCGTTTCATTTAATTGCAATTCATCTCAGCTGTAAGGATTATTGATATTCTGTCCGGACGAACATGGTTTTGGAATAGTGTTGTTAAGACCTGTCTGTAAGTCTGCTGAGATCTGTTCATAGATGCAGATGGCAAATACATACAGTAAAGCATAGATTAGAACAGCTGTTATTTTTCAATATTGACAATGATTACAAATGTTTCTTGTGAATCAAATCAGCATATTAGGAAGATTCCTAAAGGATCATGATCTATCCATCCGTTAATTTATCTGAATATTTTTGAATTTCTCACGTCTTGGTCTAAAAAGTTATTACTAACTCAAAACATTTGAACATTAGTGTTGGCCTATGTTTGCAGCTTCCTGTGGTATTGTTTTCATTGTGAGCCAGGAGAAATTATCACAAGGTATCAGTAGCTGTAAGGTTTTGAATCAAAGGTTCAAATAGACAAATGCTTTTTTTCTCTAACATTGGTTTTGTATATTAGTCTCTTAATATTTGGGATTTGTGTGAATTTTTGAAGCATATTGCTTTCCTTTAATAATTTCCTTCAAGTCTGAACATGTTCCGTGTACCAGAATAGTCTACACAAGGTCATAACTCTGTGAGCTTGGGTTTCTGTGTTGACACACAGAGAAAGAGGATGGTGGTAAGATTTATAGGGCAAATCCTTACACATCAGGGAAGATGTCCCCATGACTTTGATGACTGTATGTTCTGCAGACTGCTGTGTGCTGCCGATAAGCTGTATGTACGTCACTAATCACACACTTCCCTTTAGCAGATAACATTGACCAGACCACACATTCAAATCTCATGACCGTGAAAATCTCACAACTGTTAGTAACATGTGCAAAGCTTTAAGGAGAAGGCGTGACATAGTAGTGCAGGTTCATTTACAATTATATTATGATGCATCATGATATATTGAGGCATTGCATATTTACTGTGCCACAGCGTAGGTGTTAGCTGATATTCAGCTGTGGTCAGTAGTGATCGAGGATTGTGCCAGTCACTGGCTAGCTAGCTTAACCTCAGTGTCTTATTTAATGTAGCTCATTACTCTAACACTTACTCACTGATTTAAATAAAGCTCTGTCAGCCCTTCAATGCCCCAAGCTGGGATTTCCATGTAATTGCACATGGAGAAGAGGGTGATCTCTTCTCTTTAAAGAAGGTTATTTCAAATACACCTTTTTTTGCTTAATTTCTAATTTTAATTTTTCAACAATAACCCTTGTTGCCTTAAAGGGTTACCTTATAGCGAAAATTCTACCATCACCAATGTGTTGTTTCAAATTCTGTGACTTTTTGGAAAAAGAACATCTAGTCGTCTAGTAAAGGGATCTTTTCCTAATATCCATATATCTGTTTAAACTAGGGATGTGTATTCACGAAAATCTGGCGATACGATACAGAATATCATGAAAAAGGTCAATATTTTTTGTCACTCATTTTAGAAAGTGAAACCCATATATTATATAGATTCATTACACATAGAGTGAAATATTTCAAGCCTTGTTCTTGAAATTTGATGATTATGGCTTCCAGATAATAAAAAATCCACAATTCAGTGTCTCAGAATATTAGAATAATACATAAGATCAATAAAAAAAGGATATTTTAAACAGAAGTGTCAGGCTTCTGAAAAGTATGTTCATTTCTATGCACTCAATACTTGGTTGGGCCTCCTTTTGCATGAATTACTGCATCAATGCGGCGTGGCATGGAGGCAATCAGCCTGTGGCACTGCTCAGGTGTAATGGAAGCCCAGGTTGCTTTGATAGCGGCTTTCAGGTCATCTGCATTGTTGGGTCTCTGGTGTCTCTCATCTTCCTCTTGACAATACCCCATAGATTATCTATGGGGTTCAGGTTAGGCGCATTTGCTGGTCAATCAAGCACAGTAACACCATGGTCATTGAACCAGCTTTTGGTACCTTTGGCAGTGTGGGCCAAGTCCTGCTGGAAAATTAAATCAGCATCTCCATAAAGCTTGTCAGCAGAAAGAAGCATGAAGTGCTCTAAAATGTCCTTCCTGGTAGATGGCTGCGTTGACTGTGAACTTCAGAAAAAACAGTGGACCAACACCAGCAGATGACATGGCAGCCCAAATCATCACTGACTGTGGAAACTTCACACTGGACTTCAAGCAACATGGATTCTGTGCCTCTCCACTCTTCCTCCAGACTCTGGGACCTTGATTTCCAAATGAAATGCAAAATTTACTTTCATCTGAAAAGAGGACTTTGGGCCACTGAGCAACAGTCCAGTTATTTTTCTCCTTAGCCCAGGTAAGATGCTTCTGACGATGTTTCTGTTTCAGAAGTGGCTTGGTAGCCCTTTTCCTGAAGATGTCTGAGCGTGGTGACTCTTGATGCATGAAAGTGCTTGCAGGATTATTTAGTTAAACTATATATAAAATGATTTTATAAAAAAGACTCCCTTCTTTAGTGTTCTTTTAAGTTTACAGTTCAATGTCTCATTTGATCTGAACACAAAATTACATCTGTGAAGAAAAATCTCCCAAGTGTTTGAATCTTTGCTGGACAGTTTAAAGAAAACTCAAAACAATTGTAAAACAATGCGGTAAATACAGATTTGAACATTCTCAGCCTTTCAACTTGGATTTCACAGGTTTTTCAGTTTGTATTTATGTTCTGCGTGGAATCGCCAAGACCACGACACGATCACCGTCTGACACGAGAGAAAGCTGCATGCGCAGCGACCCTGCCTCTCTCAGAACTACTCTGTTATTTTATTTCCCTGTGCATTAAAAGTCACATAATTCCTTGTTGATATGCGTATAGCCACATTTTCAATATTTTAAATAACAGTATGAGCAAGTTTAAAAGATTAAACTTAATATATATTTATTTATTTTATTTAGTCAGTTAGTTACAAATGAGGACCTTACCATATTACAAAAACCTCACTTACTGGTTATTTTAAAAGATTGAATACGCGGCTATAATCGTTTTTATAGAATATAGAAAAAAGAAACTTAAATTTTAAGTTGCAAGCAGTTTGTATATGAAAGTTTTCATATGTCCCTGTTTAAGTGATATGTCATTTCAGTTTTAGTTTGGCTCTAGTTTTCTATTTATTCTAGTTTATATAAAACTTCATGTAGTTTACATATACAGTTAAATCCTTTACCGAACATGTTAAAAATAAGTTTGAGAAAGTTGTCATTCTCAGAGCGCGCGGTGCTGGTGAGTTTGTATTTATGTTCGTTGAAGGCGTGGTGCAGTAGTTCATTTATAGCCTAAGTTTAGCTGTTTCCCAAACACACCAGTTACACAACACTCGTTCTGGCGCTTTTATTTAGGCTTCACAAATTCGTCAAAGTTAAATTATTTTAATACAATTCATTTTAGTGAAGATCTTGATGGACAAAACGTTAAGTTTCATGAACTATGATTTAACACAGAGCTTATGTTTTGCGATAATCCAAAAGCCAATGGAAAAATCCTATTTGATTTTTGTCGAGGGAACCAGTTTCATGCTAACAGCCGATTCGCCTACAGAGTGACGTCATATTTCCCCCACTCTTATTAACGCTAACATTAGTGGAGTGCCCTGATGCTAGTATTTCGTGTCACTGTTTAAGTTCAGAGATGAAGTCTGCTCTCTAGCGGTCGGGAACTCGGGATATGAACTCAAAATGAAACAACTGCCATGAATCCTATGTTGTTTTTTTATATCGATATTCCGTTTTTGAGAATCGATACAGTATCGCGGCCACCAAACAAAATATCGCGATACTCACGTGTATCGATATTTTCTTACACCCCTATAAACATGTATAAACATTAAGAAAGTTTAACATTGTTTTTTTTCTTAAATGCCCCATCATTGATCATGTCAAACTTAGTGTAATGCATCTTGACCTTGCACATCAGAATTATTTTCTATTTTGCATTGTTATGAAAAATAACATTTAAGATATTCTACAAAGCATCTGCATTTGCATTCTAGGAAGACAACATAAGGTTGAGTGACAGGGTTTTCATATTTCTTGTGAATTTACTGAAAGATATGACATTTTAATTCAACATTACAAAGTCAAAGAGGTGTCAAATATGAAACATACATGGAAAAATCCTTCACAGTACAATCTTTAATATGCATTTATAGAATGGATTGGGTGAATTTTAAGACAACTAAAAAACTATACTAAGCAGGAATGAATATGTGAAGGAGTTATTTTAATGCTTTGTGCTGACTCCAACTAAAAACAAAGCATATCTTTGGAGAAGACGGACTATGACTTATCTTCTCCTATTTTAATCACTGCTTTGTGGAGCCAAAGTTTTAGCTTTCACATAATTTAATTAAATTCACATTCAACTCCAGTGAAGGCCTAAATGAGATCATATTCTAGTGCCAGCATGGAGCTCATAAAGATTGAAATTGTGATTAACTTCATTAACTGATACTTTTCTTTTCCTATAATTTAAAACTTTTAAGTCTCATTGTAAAGGAGGTAGTGAAATAAATCTGAGTAAAATAGATTATCCAAAAAATGTTGGGGACTTAGTTATCTATCATTTGATGATTGGATGGAGGCAGATCTGAACGCAAGTTCACAATCAGTTGTGTGAAAGTTTGAGGTTTAAGCAGACTAAATGATTAGAGAAGTCTTGCATGCTGTCTGTCGCTTCACAACAAGATCGATTTATGAGATTTTGATTAAAAATGAGAGTATGTTGTTTACATGGAAAATAAATGGAAAAGCAGCGAAGTAGAATGCAAAGTGAACAGCACCTTGTCTGTGAAGGAAGCAATTTCAGTTTCAGACTGAAATGCTGGGATTTATCTCTAAAGTAAACTTTAAGAACACCTGTACAATTTATTTATTTGCTGATTAATGAAATTTCCATATAATTATCTTGATCTTTTTGTCTCATTCATAAGATATAGCCTATTTGTGCTCAGTCTATCTCTCCTCCCAAAAACACAGCACATCCTGTCTATGACAGAGGCAGGCAGAGATTCAAAAAGAGTAGGTTCGCTCTCTTCACCCCTCCCTTCCTCTCTCCTTCCTCCCTGTGTGCAGCGGTACGTCAGAGCAGAAGACTGGTGTGTATGTGTGTGTGCTCTTGTGTGTGTGTGTGTGTGTGTGTGTGTGTGTGTGTGTGCGCAGGCTGGTGACTGTGTGAGCTGGTGAGGAAACAGGAGCGTCGGAGATCGGAGACTCCACACAGACAGCAAAATCACGATGCTTACGCCTTTGCCCGCTTCAACGGCGAAACGTGCTGGTTTTACCTGTTCTGCGTTTTGACGGCCATGGAGCTTTGAAACATCTCTGCTGCGCTCTGTTGAGAAACGGATGAGATTTAGATTCTGGAACTATTTCATTAGGGCTCTTCTCGGGACTCTTTTCTTTTACTCAGACTGATTCGTTCCCTTTCCTGCATTGTTTTCCTCTCTGCATCTATTAAAATGAAAGCAGAACTGGACTTTCAGTAAGTGTCAGTCATTCAGTTGGAAGTTTGACACTTGGAGCTGTTTGGATCAAACATGGGGAGCCAGTCAGGATATTCCAACTATTACCAACCTCATCCCGCTCACCCCTTTTACCATGTGCCCTACAGGTGGGTTGGCCTTCCTGTTTTATTTTAGATCACAATAGAGGTTAACGATAAAGTATGCGAAGCTAGGATTTTGGAAACAATGTTTTCAGATTTAGCTTCCTGTAATGGGAAAGTCCACAGAATGCTGCAGAAGGGGTCATTTCAGGATGGATCTGCCTGACAGTTGATGCTGAAACCATTTGGCAGGTTTTCGTTGGATAATACTAGATTAAATCTAAACCATGTGCGTCTGTGGCAGGGATTACGTTGAGATGAGAATGAATGAACTGCTTTATTTATGTCAAGACATTGAGGAATTCCAACAGGTCCTGTTGAACTGGCAAGTCGAGCGTGTTATGTGGAAGTGAAGATGCTATGCATGAAAACATGTCATAAATACTTCACTCGGTGTTGCTTTAGTTTCCTATCTCTGTGTGAAGTTGTATAGTGTGCTTCACAGTCAGACAGCATGCCTCCATATTTCATTGTCCTCCTGACTGAAGGTTTTGTATTTCTTGAATACCAGCGGCAGCATTCCTATCTTGAAGCCAAATACTGCAAGTGTGTTTACTTTCTTCATAACTTAGTGTTTTCTTATAGCTCAGAAAGGACAGAGATTGTTCTTTCATTATTTACTCATTGCAGGTCCTTGGCTCAGATGCATTTCTCAAGATTCAGTGGAAATACTACTGGAGTTTGTTTGTATTTTAGTGTACTTTCAGAGGCACAGCAGGGATTGCTTTATTATAGTCTGTTTTAGGTTTATTCCTGCATTGAGGTAATTATACCAAACCCATTATTATGAGTTGCTTCTCAAATAATTGCCCATGTGTTTGCCTTTCACTTTCTCTCTCTATTTCCTGGAAAACTCAGTATAACTACGTTTGTACTCAATAGGCTTACATGTAAAACATTATAATGCATTGCAGTTTCAAAAGTTAGTGAATTTTAGCTAGCTTGAAATTGCAGAGATATAGTAAACTGAGACTTATCTCAATGGCAACGTATCTCAAGTGAATAACAATATGCTACACATTATACACTATCCATTATGGTGTTTGGTTTGCATTATGTTTATAATCTCATAAAATCAATATTATAATGATCTGCTCTGTTAAGGGGTATTTCTAGGCTGTTAGGCTCCAGCATCCCTGGACAAGCAGTTTGGAGAATGAATAGATGTGGATGGCCTTGGAATAAAGATTTTATTGCATGGTTTTCCCTCCAACATGCAATTTAAAGTTCCATTTTTGAATTGAGCCTGACTTCAACAATGGAAGGTGGACACTCAGTCAACCTTGATGTTGTTGTGGATTTATTGAATCATCTGGATTATACATAAAGCAGTGTTTTAATCTGCTCCACATATGGTTCCACTGTCTGTACAAGGCCAGAATTGACCATGACCACTTATTCAGCCACTGTGTGTTTAATTTATTTTTATTTGTTTGATTTTTAGTTAGTTAGGTTAGTTTGGCTTAGCAGATAAATCTTTGTAATGTGAAAAACAATAATTATCAGTTGTTGCTATTAATTATTACACTGGAATACTTGATTCTGATTGGATAATTGCAGAAATCTGTGAATGGCTATTTTAACGTAATTGTGGCTAAACTATTTAGGGATAGTTCACCCCCCAAAAAAAAAACTTTATGTTTATCTGCTTTTCCCCAAGGGCATCCAAGATGTAGGTGACTTTGTTTCTTCATTAGAACACAAACAAATATTTTTAACTCAAACCGTTGCAGTTTGTCAGTCATATAATGGCAGTCAATGGTACCCACGGATTTGAGAGTAAAAAAAACACACACAGACAAAACCAAATTAAACCCTGCGACTCGTGACTGTGCAAGAAACTGAACAGTATTTATATAATTTTTTTCCTCTGGTCCAACTATCCTGAGCGCGTTCACATCAGCCGCGCGTGTATACGTCACTCATTGTTTAGATCGCTTACACGCATGTATCTACTATGCCAGAGCACGTTGACGTGTCACGCGCCGGCTGTTGTGAACGCGCTCAGGACAGTTGGACATTGCGGTGGATCAGAGGTAAAAAATTATATAAATACTGTTAAAAATCTTTGTTTGTGTTCTACTGAAGAAACAGTCACCTTCATCTTGGATGCCCTAGGGCTAAGCAGATAAACATCAAATTTTCATTTTTGGGTTAACTATCCCTTTAACTGGCCATTTACCCAGGCAAGCAATTTCTTCCATTTCATGTCTTTAAATCTCCATGGTCTGCCCCAAACACCCCCCTCCCCCAACTTAATAAAATCATGTTAACTCAATATAATCCCCAATATTAAGGAAAGACTTAACATTAGCTAACCCCATTAATTAACATAAAGTAACAATGAAAAATAGTTCCAAAGCATTTATTAATCTTAGCTAATGTTTTCTACATTTCACTTCTGATTATACCCTGTATAATTTATTATGTGACAAATAAAGAAACCTTGAACCTTGATGTTAATGCTAATTTTAACCTTTACTAATACATTATAAAACCAAAAGTTGGATCTGTTAATATTATTTAATGGATAAAATTAACTAAAATCGAAAGGCGGTATTGGTAAAACTTTAGTATAGGGACCAATTCTTACTATTAACTAGTTGCATATCAGCTTGCATATTACTAGCATATTAGCTATTTATTAAGAATTCTGCAGGACCATGTTCTACTAGTCCTACCCAATACCTAAACTTAACAACTACCTTAATAAGTAATAATTAGGAGTTTATTGAGGCAAAATAGCAAGAATTGGACTTTAAAAAAGTGTGATCATTGTATTTTTAATTAAAGTTAACAAAGATGAATAAATACAGTTAGTAATGCATTAACTAATGGTACCATATTGTAAAGTGTTACTAATATTCACAATCATTTATTTATTGTTTTGGTAAGTATCCATATAATAAACAGGACAATTACAGCTTCTCACATTTATTTTTCTATATGTGAGGGAGTGTGTGATGTCAATCAAATCCTGATTATCAAAAACTGCTCTTGTAATATTTTTAATGTGCATATGTATCCTTGCATGTATGGATGTATGCAGCAGTGATTATTCTGCATTGCAGTGACTGGATAGGCTCACACAGCAGGGGAGAGTGAAACGAGCAGATTGTCTGGATTCAAGTCCTGATTCATCTTACAGACCCCCAGCCTGACCTCATATATATGATGGCATATAACTTACCTGTACGTCTTAATTGATTGACAGTTTCATTAGTTGCTCGTCTCAAACCACTCCAACACGTTCACTTATAATCAATCAGTTAGTCTGTTAAGTGTGCTAGATTGCTCTTTGATTTTCATCATGCAGTACACAGAGGCCTCGTCTATATGCAGTGTAATATCAGAGCTGATTATAAATGCAGCTCTTCACGAAAAGATCTTGAATCAGGAGACAAACCTTACAGCACTGTCTTTTGGGTGAATATCTGTGCCATTTACAAAAAAGCAGAATTTGCACTCGGAGCGCATCTGCTTCTCTAGGCTCGGCACGAACCAATCACATTTCAGCATGGGTCCCAGAGAGGCCACGCTGAGACCCCAAAAGAGGGCTAAAAAAAGTCCCACGCTCATCTGAGCTGGATCCTGCCTTGTTAATTTACATTCTGACGCGGCTCCGTGATTTATCCAGTGCTGTCAGAAGAGTGAGAGGATCAAAGATCAGAGGGATGATCCAGATGTGTGGATATGTGATTTGTGAGAGCCTCAGACTCATCCGTGTGTCTTTCTCTGTGATGAGTGGACATCCAGCCAGTGAACTGGAACATTTTTATTTCTATGTGAGGACAATAGATGATACAGCAAGGGATTTTGCCTGTCTTGAATCCACTAAGGGGTAAAAAATGCTAAGCAACTGTTTCCGGTGCTGCTTGGTGGGACTGAACCACCATGTAAGGTAGGACCAAATGAGTGTTTTAATGTATGAAATGTCCCAAACTTTAGCAGCAACGTCATGTATCACATGACCGGAAGATGGATGCACTGCACCATTCTGTATATTTGTCTTGTGTTCTGTCCAGTAATATCAAAGCATTAAACATATTTAAATTGACACAAAAAGCAAAATGACATAAAATACTTTATCAGGACACTTAATTTTAAGTATATTTCTTGAATTAGTTTATTTTTAATTAGGGCTGTCAAATCGATTAATCGTGATTAATCGCATCCAACATAATAGTTTGTGTTTACGTAATATATGTGTGTGTACTCTGTATATATAAATACACACACACACATATATATTTTTATGTATGTACATACACACATACACACACACACACACACACACACACACACACACACATATATTGCGTAAACACTAACTTTTATGTTGGATGCGATTAATCACAATTAATCGATTTGACAGCCCTATTTTAAATGCATTTTTCTTAACCTAACTGGCAAGTATTTGTCCTTGATTATTATTGATCATTATTATTATTAATAGTAATGTAATTATATTATTATTATTATTATTTTAGCTTAACGTTAATTAAACACATATTTTTTTATGAAAAAAACGTAGTCAGTACTGTACACCAGAACTATACACTGTTGTTGTGTATAGATAAACAATTAAATCAAAATATAGACCAATATTTAAAATGTACAAATTGCTAATCCAACATCTCTTATTACAAACCTAAATTAGAAAATCCACAATCACTTACATAAGAGATCTCTTAATTCTCCATCTTGGGATGGGAAATGCAGCCTTGGTGAGTACAAGAATCTTCTTTCAAAAATATTTGAAAAATCCTATCCGCAAACCCCCAAAAAAACCCTGCAAACCTTTGAATGGTAGTAAATGCCATTTTGTAAACTGATCTTGCTTTAGGGATGTTTAAATATTTTTACTGAGATAAATGCTTCCTCATTTTCTAAATTTCTCACGCCTTAGTCTAAACAGCTCAAGTGACATTTAAATGTCGCTTTTCAACAGGGGACTCGGGCAGCAGCATAGGTCTTGCTAACATGCCCCGTCTGTCAATGTGTGTACTGTGTGTGGGCAAGACCTTTATTATTAATTCATGCTAGCCATTTATGAAGGTCTCATTGCAGCTGAGGAATGTTTCTATCTTTAATTGAGAGCTCCATTATAATCTCTCTTAGCTTTGTGTGAAATCACAGAATGTAAATCTGGCATTGTAAAAGTCAAGGCCAGCAGCAGTTCAATTCCCATTTAAAGGAATCTGAAGGCCTGCAAAGATTGACACTGGTGTGAATTGAGCTGTGCAGAATAATGAAATGAGCATCATCTGTCTTTGTAGGATGAGAGAGGTCTAAAAATAACATTGGTGAGAAGTGTGTGTGTGTGTGTGTGTGTGTGTGTGTGTGTGTGTGTGTGTGTGTGTGTGTGTGTGTGTGTGTGTGTGTGTGTGTGTGTGTGTGTGTGTGGTGTGTGTGTGTGTGTGTGTGTGTGTGTGTGTGTGTGTGTGTGTGTGTGTGTGTGTGTGTGTGTGTGTGTGTGTGTGTGTGTGTGTGGATCAGCACCAGGTGTTTGGGTTCAGGGGCTGATATAATATATTTGTCTTTCTGCCATATACAAGAACATGGATGAGACTCGTACTTGAATTGCCTAAATACAAATATAATGCTCAAGAGAAAATATGAACAAATACTTTGTTTACTCATATAGCAAACCAATGATTCTTGCTGTGAGAAGGGCACAGGGCTTTTATGAAGACCAAGAGAAATGGAGGGGGAGAGCTTGTCGTAAATGTCTTGAATAATTTCAGATGTCATGGTGGGTGGTGAAAATTCCAGAGTGTAAATATTTGAGAATAATGTCGCTTTATGTTGTTGGAGACTTTCTGTGAACATGGTATTTTCTTGAACATGGTATTGAGGTTTGCTGTGGAAATGGCACTAGAGGTCTGAATTCCCTCAGGTCACACCTGATTACATTTGTTGTGGCATGAGGAAAATGTTGTAGTTGTGGGCAGGCAGTTTAACTAAGTTGTTGGCTGGAGCAGGCTGTCTGTTATTTTGTTATTTTTTCTAAATAATTCATCTGTGAAGCACATTTCTTGGTTCCCTGTAGCATTGGCAAGTCTGATACGTTTCTGCAAATCAGTTTCTTTTAAACAGATAAAAAAAAAAAATCTGATTTTAAACAGATTCACAAATTCTGGATTGCTGGAGCGAGGCCTAAAATTATTAAAATCATTAGGTGTGCAAGTCGGCAGCAGGTGGAACAGGAATACAATTCTGTTGGAGAAGGGAATGAAACTTGAAGGAGCAGGTGGGTACTGGATTGGGAAAATCTGTCCCACAAAGACCAAAACATTGCTTGCTTGTATTAATAAGAATAATATGATATTTCAAAGTGTGTAGTTTAATAAAAATAAAATAATCCCAGCAATTAATTCTCTGTCCAGTAAAGTGTTTGTATAATTTAATTATGCACATCATTGAACTAGCTATTGCAGAAACAATTAGATAACTAAAATCAGTGCAGCTTTTTTAACACTCATTTATATCTTAGTCAGCAGGAGGCTGGGCATTACTGGTGATATAAATGTTTAATATTTCAAGCTGTTCTTTTCAATTTTGACTTCATAATTGAAATGTGGTAATTTGTTATTACTCAGAAACTGTAGGCATATGGCATTAAATGCAATAAATATATATATTTTTGATATAAAATAAAATATATAGTACCAATCAAAATTTAGATTCAGTACATTTTTTTTATTTTTGGGAAATAAATAAATACGTTTGTTCAGCAAGGATTCATGAAACTGATCAAAAGTGGCAGTAAATCAATTTAGAATTTTGTTAAGATAAATGCTTGAACTTTCTGTTCGTTAAACAATCCTGAAAAAAAGATATCACCGTATATTAAATAAGGATTATTAAACAATATTAAGCATCACACCTGTTTTCTACATTGATAAAAATAAGAACCAAATCAGCACCAAATCAGCATATTAGAATGATTTCCGAAGGACCGTGGACATTAAAGACACTGAATGGCTATTTTTTTATTTTTTTTTTACAATATTTTCATTTAATTATATTTTTGATCAAAAATAGGCATCTTTCAAAAGACATTAAAAAATGTTATCTTACTGACCCTAAACCTTTTAACAGTAGTATAAATATATTCATGCATATAAATGTAAAACTTATTAAATATAATTTTTGTTGTTTTCTTTTATTAAAAATAATTATATTCAGCTAGGTTTTTTCTGTATTTTACTTATTGTAATAGGGCGAATGAGACGAAAGACGTGCCGAAACACCAGCAATCAGGTATGGCACGGGCAAAACACCAGAGCAGTCCAGTAAACAGACGGGGTCGATCGGCGGCGAACATAATCCAGAGGGACAAAACAAAGAGAGATAATCCAAATACACGGTGATAGTCCAGGCAGGGGCAAACAGAGTCCAAACGACAAGGCGAGAGAAAAATACAAGGCAGGCTATAAACGTTGGAAATGAACAAGACTAAACTAAAGTTTAACACAAACTAATCTTTAACACGGAATGGCTCAGTAAAGCAGCTACCACTAGGAGAGTGATAAACGCAGAACAATACTCGGCAATCGTATAGAGGAAGTCCAAGGCTTATAAAGCGTGTCTGATTGGATGCAGCTGTGTGTGTGTAATCAGTGCAATGAATAATGGGAACCGAAGTGACATGTAATAGTCTGTGTAGTGTACTGTGTAGTCAATGTAATGGAAGAGGGACCTCTGACGGCAAGCGGATGGAAGTCCATGGACAGGATTCATGATACTTATGATGCTTTCTCTGAGAATGTGCTCTATTTATAATATACTGTAGCATCAAAAACCTGACAAAACATAAAAAAAAAAATTCAGATTTAAATTCATTACAGAATATAAATATTTAAATCACCCAACCTTACTTGATTTATTGGGTTTATCCTTTAGTTTTGACCTTTGAATTCATTATTTCCCCAGCAAATACTTAAAAATAACCAGTGACCTTCATTCTCAAACCAGCCTGAATTTTAAGCTATTTTGGGAAGCTAAATTTAGGCAAGTCAAACCTAGAGTCAGGTGTGCACGACTCATCGTGTAAACACAAACATTCAATGACCAGGGATATTACAATACCACACATCATTGGCTGAACATAATCTGCCCTTCCTCTCTGTGTGTGTATGTCTCTCTTTCGGTGCATGTGTTTTGGTGTGTGGGCATGAGTGCAGTGACTCATACTAGCAGAAGATTGAATCAAGAGGGAACAATAGATTTTAGCAGAACAAATGGTCAGATGGAAAAAGCATGGATCAAAGAGCCTTATTACTGTTTCCTACCTCATTTTACCTTCTGTAGGCCACGACAGCAGCACTCTTGATTCTTCTTACATCCTCCACAGTGACAAAACAACATCTCTCAAAGAGAGGAAGGGCCACACCGCTGGGCCTCGGGCAGCTGGAGACTATTTTAAACTGAGATCCATGTTTCCTCTGGCCTCAGTGGACCTCCGCCTCTGCTTTTACTTCAGACGTCAAGTATCAGTTTTATGCAGCTCAACAGCGTCAGTAAAGCACTGAGGAATATGAACAGACTCAAAGCTGCCCAATTACATGTGGTATGTTTTTGTTTTTACTCCGTTCATGCCTTCTGGGCTCCTTATCAGGGTTTAACAAATCTGCAGCCACAAGTGCCAAGTGCTTTTTTCTTTCTGAGATGAATGCTAATAGGTTTCAAACACTGTTTTGCATAAGCTTGCTCTGAGGCTACACATTGGAAGAATCATCTTTTGTCCTTGACAAACTTGTTACTCTGACTGCCTGTATTTTTTTTTTTTTGGTCACATTTACTTTGTTTTGTGAATTTTTATGGTCAAAATCGATGGGTGTCGATTTCCCAACACAGATTTTGCATAGGGTTCAAGTGATCATGTGAATTATCTGCATTGACCAACAGAAAGCTGTGACTGACCTGTGTTGCATACATTGCTACGCTACTGACAATGAATAATGGAAATTTTTTGGGCAAAACTA
>CM049809.1:13008758-13023758 GCA_027422405.1 Ptychobarbus kaznakovi
TTACTTAAAAAATGCCTTTAACTTGCACCAGAACATTTTTATTTAGTTTTATTTTGTAACATTTAGGAGGGTGCACTTAACATTTTGATAAGAAATCACTGTGATACGAAAATCTTATTTTCCTGAATAATTTTGACATGCTTCTTTAGTAATTGATCAGACAGATTCTCTGGAACATTACATTTCCTAAAAACCCTATAAAGTCTTTAAGAGTTGGTTGGTAGTCTAAGTAGATACTATACTTAGTAAAAGTAATCTTGGATCTGGAAGTTTCTATTGTTAGGGTAAGTGGAGGGGTGCACTAATTTACACGTGAGCTGTACTTTTAGTTAAATTTTAGTTGCTTTTATGATTGTAAATGTTCGTACTACTGGGGGGTTTTTTGTGTGACGGATTTAATAGCACTGTGTGCAAAACAATAAACTGTTGTACTTTATACTTTAGTGGGATAAGATTGGGGGTAAGGGGGTAAATTAAAGTTGGTGTAGTTATCAGATCAGCATCTAGAACATATGCTGGAGGACTTCCTAAAAGAAGCACATTTTTGGCGTTGTCGAAAGGATGGAATAACAAAGAAAAACCATACTTAGTATACTTAGAATAATATATTACACTTTTCTCAGTCAAAAGTATAGACCAAATACACTTCAACTTTTCTGTATTTGTCAATATAAGCCAAGTATACATAAGTATAGATTTGTTAAAGGGATAGTTCACCCAAAAATGAAAATTCTGTCATAATTTATAATACGACTAAGTTGTTCCAAACCTGTAAGAGTTTATTTCTTCTAATGAGCACAACATAAGATATTTTGAAGAATGTTTGTAACCAAACAGTTGATGGTAGCCAGTGACTTGCATATTATGGAAAAAGTACAAAAGAAAATGAATGGCTGCCGTCAACTACCTTAAACTACCTCTGCCTCAGAACCCCAGCTCTCTGCTCACACAAATGAAAGAGTGACCTGCCTCGGTTTGGAATCTCTCCTTCAAACAACCTAGAAGTATTTTTAACCCATTACTTCCTTATCCAGCCACCCTTATCACTTGTCAACCCACCACTTAATCTCTGTTTCAGACACACCCACACATAAACACACTCTCACTCCCACACACACCGGTGTCACCAGCGTTCCACTAAAAAGAAACGGTCAGGGCGGAACAAGGAGGCAGAGCAAGGCTAAACTTAAATGTGTGAAATGTGACGATGTTATCATAGTGGTGTGAGAAACACAGGTCAGAGAGTATCGCATGCCAGGAAGGAAGAGAGAGAGAGAGAAAGACACAAAGTCCAAACCAGACTGGTTGCTCAATTGGCTTGTTTTTACCCCACAGACAGTCGTGAAGAGTCAGTGCTGGGTAGCATTCCTCTGCCAAGCTACACTATCGCTCCTGTGGGACCATGAAGATCACATTAGCCGAAAATATGCCTTCAAGGTAAGATCTCACTTTGACACAGATAGCAACACACTTTTAAAAGAAGAATATTCACCACCTTAAATGGCTATGCAACAATGTTTACTTAAAAGGTATAACTTAAAGGGACAGTTCACCCAAAATGAACATTCTTTCATTATTGTATCATTTACCGTGTAACACAAAAGGAGAATTTTAAAGCAATCTACTGTAGTGGTCATTTGTTTAAATATAACTACAGTGAATGAGGAATAGAGCTTCTTAAAAGATACAAGAATCATGAAAGTGGTCAAAGGACTCTCTAGACACTGTAGCCAGACTTTTTTGTAGTCCCGTGATAGCTTTAGATGTAAAACAAACTGTTCAACTTTGAACTACAATTTTTTTTGACACAAACTTGTTTTAACTAAAACTACATTTCTTAAAACTGTTATCTTTAAAATAAATAAAATATAAATGTTTGATGAAAAACTACTTAGAAAATGTTGCTTTGGCAACTAAATATAAAAAGTAAAATTGATTATCCCATGAGGATTTGGAATAAAGCACTTTTTAGGACATGTTTTATAATTTGAAACATCCATCATCATTTATTGTATTCATAAACTGACTATTCTCTCCAAAACCATTTTTTCTTCTTTGTATGGGAAAAAATCAGTACAAGTTGGGAACAACATAGGTGTGAGTAAATGATGACAGGATTTTCATTTTCTTAGGTGACTCTATACTTGTCCCAAGCAACCGATTAACCACAGTATGTAATTAGCAAGATATAAACCCCTTAAGGGTAATACAGGTCCTAAACTCCCTGTCACAATTTATATTGTGCTATGACCCGCTGACTGTAAATACTGTAAATGCTTATTCGATCTAATTTTCCTTGCACTAGCTGCTTCCTCTTCCCCAGCCAGCTTTGTCTTTTTGTTCTGTCATGTGCAGTTGCTGATTTTGAAGTGACTTTGAGTCACTCCCCGCACTTATGAATATGCATGCTTCATTATCCTGCATGGCTTCAGCCCTGTGTATAGAATGCACACAGAAATGAACCATTTAGTGCACTATCAACATAATTTTCATACTTCATTTAGAATTAGTGGTGGGCCGTTATCGGCGTTAACGTGCTGACTTAACGTGAGACTCTTATCGGCGACAAAAAAAAAAATATCGCCGTTAATCTATTCTCAAAGTTGGGTTGGGGCTGGGTCTATACTACGCAAGTTATGATGACTTTTCAACCTGATATTTTAGCGCGGAGTATACCTAGCCGAATTGCACTGTAGGGGGCGAGAACGAGTCTTCGAATACGGCTCGCAGTCCGTGATGGACAGATTGTTAACGGTGGTCTGTTGTGGTAATACAATCGGGCGTGGGACATCCAAACGCTCACCTATCTTCATCAACCTCAAATATGGCTTTTCATCTGAATTTGATGTAGTAGCCAACTTTACATGGATGCTCAATATGATGTTAACCTAGAGAATGTGCGCTATTTGAAGTGTTTGTGTGGGAGCGCGTTTGCTGCAGGACAGGCTCTGGTGCGCTCACTTGCTCTTAAAATCTCCGTCATTTTTTGGTCATACAGATAAAAGTAGCCTAATACATCTTTCGAATCTGTTAAAGACGACTACGTTTATTTGTGTGCACTCAGAATACACGAAACGTTGCACTTTTAAGCAAACAGGGATGCGTTTAGGTCTCATGTGAACTTGAGCGAGAAAACTTCGAAACTCGAATATATCTAAAAATCAGTACATAGAAAAATATATCTATAGAGATGTGAAATGTCAAAAAAAAAAAAATAGAAGACGTGTGTGTTTGCATGGATGATTTACATTGAAATTTAATCTGTGAACACTTGCATAAATAAGATGGCTTTCAGTTCAATATAATAACAAAAACGAAAATTTTGGGTTTTTATTCACTAATAAGGTGAGCACGCTGTGATTGTACTATATTTTTACTTTACTTTGACAGTTATCGGCAAAAAAAAAACAAAAAAAAACACCAAACAGGGAGTGGGGAGGGATTGGGGAGTCATTCTTCGGGAGTGGAACGGGATTTTCCTCCAGTTTTTTTCGTGGATTGGGACGGGAAGAGATTAAAGTTTGTGAGCATTTTAAACAGGAGATGAGCCTGGTTCTAATGCGCCACCTGGCTTGAGAAACCCGTTCTCAAAGACTTACTTTTAGTCATTTTTTGGGGTAACACACATATTTGAATGCCTTCGGCAGAATTCAAATGAGCCATTTATTCTAGATTAATCTAGATTAATTCCAAAATTTTAATCTAGATTAATCTAGATTAAAAAAATTAATCTATTGCCCACCTCTATTTAGAATACATTTTCCCCATGAAGGCCATCAATTTGTATTGTGTATAACCAATTACACAAGCTGTTTTTATACATATACAGCTCTTCTTTTTTAGTGCGTATCTATGTGCGAGTGTTTTTGTAGGCGAAGACTAGTTCATGCGCTTTCATCCCCTGCAGCTTGTGTGGTGCATTGTTGTCCTCATGGGGTTCATGACACAGAGTGAATGTATGGGTATGTGCTCATCCTGAGGGCAGCAAGGTTACATAACCAGTCTACCTCTCTCTGCTCAACTCTTTCCTGCCCCTGTTCTCAAAGCTGGAGAGAGATTTTCAATGTGGGAGCAGAAGGATACAACATTCCAGTTTTAAAGAAGATCTTAATGCTTAATGGTTTAAAGTGCACGTTGATCTCAGTTTGCACTTTGCAGCACTCCTCTTTCACTTTCCTTCCTTAAAGGATAGTTTTACACAGCCTACGGTGTCACATCGTTCTCCTAGAGTGCTAAACTAGTAGTTGTATCACACACTATTTAGAGGGTTACGGATCATTTGCTGTAAGCTTCACACAAGAGAGAATGTTTACTTTGGTATCTGGATCTAGATTTTTGGTATTGAGTGACTGTTGGGCGGCTGAGTGTCTGTAATCTGTACTAATCCTCTATGAAAAAGACGGCTTACCGCAGTATATTCTGCTCAGCCAGCAAACTCATCCCACATGCTGGCAGAAAGACACGGCCGAGCGTCAGAGCACTTTTCACTGATTCTGCGATGAGCTTTTAGATATCGGTTACGATGGTGGGAAAGACCCAGGCTACTGAGCTAGGCAAACTTCGGCTTTTGTATTTCTGTTATGGCTTCTAACTGTGGGCATTTGTGCTTTGTGTTGCGGGCTGTTATGTGGTCTGGCGTGTTGTTTTGTGCTCTTCCGCTCCTGCTGTTTGTTTCTGTCACCTTCTTATCTTGATGGTGCTGACAGTCCTTAAATTATACTGACAATTTCCCAGTATATATCCTACACAGGAAAAGCTTGGTTCAGGTGACCAGTCATTGTCCTTTATTTGCTGAACTATGTCCTTCTTCTATTCCCATTGGTGGGCGTCCTGCCTGTGATGAGTGACTGACAGTCTAGAAAGGCTCTGAGACACATTCAGCATCATCCGTAAATAGGTACACTTTTAACTCTACAGTTTCTCTAACTTAACCTCTGGCATGCAAACTCTTTGGGAATGTTTGTGACCTTTCTCACTGATATTATTTCCTCTTTTTGAGATGTGATGTGTGAAATTATTCTATTCAGAAAACGATAACCAGTGGACATTTGAGGAGTCTTATTTATTTGCATATTAGACCTTGAGGAAACTCAGGTAATATTGTATTATTTGGATATGGTTCCCATGGTCATTTCCAGTCCAGGAAAAGTCATGGAAATAAATGGAATATAGAATATTGGCACATTATACTTAGTTAAATTCAAAGTATCCTGTATGTACATATATTTATTGTGTTTACTTTCAAGGTGCTTGCATAGTTTAGCCGCTTTTCCATCATCAAGCCAAACCGTACTCATTGCTTACCCATTCGATTCTGTGCCTATCTAGCCAAGCTTGTACAGATATGGTTTCAATTTCCACTGTGGGGCTGATAACGGAGCTCATAATACTTACGGAAGTGTTTACATATGGAATGAGATATAATAGTGACCACTTTATGGAGGATGATGAGATATATTTGCTTGCTTTGCACAAACCTCCATGTTGAAAAAACCAATCATATGCTGGTTAGGTATGTTTTAAAGCATGGCATCTGGGTTGAGCTGGTTTAAGCTGGTCCTTAGCTGGTTATAAGCTGGTTATGAGCTGGTTTTAGCTGCTCATGTGCTGGTCCTAAGCAGACTGTCCTCCTCCAAAAAAAGACCCTATAGGTCATTTGTGCAAGCACCTTATTACGACTTATATTTACATTTTAAAGTTAAAGTTTCTCCTCTAGCAGGCACACAAATAATGTGTCGTTTTGCATCTGTCATAACGTATGACTGTCAGTACCAATCGAAATGTGTGTTCATTTAAATGCAATGTGTGGACTTTTTACACCGAACAACCAGATCTCGCAGCAATTCGTACATATTTTACTTGATGGCTAAATTCGTACGAATTTATATGAATGACCTTACCTAACTCCGCCTCTTAAACTAAGCTCACAGAAATCGTACAAAATCATGAATTATAGTGCATATAGATTTTATGAGCATGTGCGTTTCCTGGGATTGAACCCATTATTGCATAATCACATGATTGTACATCGTCATATAACTCAATGCTCTACCAACTGAGCTACGCAAAACCTAAATTATGTTGATAGAGGTGCAAATTTAGTAAACGCTCCTATGGGTCATATTTCAGGGAAGTGACAAATGACCTATTTGGGGGTATTGGCTGGAGGACGTGTTGGTCCTAAGCAACTAGCTCTTGCTCAGGACCAGCTTATAACCAGCTCAGGACCAGCTTAAGCCAGCTCATGACCAACTCAAACCAGCTGTCAGTCTTCAAAACATACCTAACCAGCACATGCTGTTTTTTTTCAACAGAGTTGGCCAGCTACAGAGAGAAACTAGTAGCCAGACAGCAAACAAGTGACCAATTCTAAATGGTGACGTCACACATTCTACCAGCACAGTTCAATTCCGGGTCAAGATGGTTTGTAATCATGCCAACCAAACCAAGCTCATATGGAAAATGTTCCTTACTGTTATTAGAACCTTAGAAATTAGAAAAGCGGCTTTTGTCTTTTTCTTTTTTACTAAAACACATTAGGAGAAGCATTTACATAATCCTAAGAATGCAAATGCAGAATTAAACCATTAATTGAAATATATCGAGCCTCATAAACCGAATTGAACATTTCTGAATTTGCCAAAATCATTACTGAATCCTATCGAAAATCAATAAATCCTGAATCTAATCGATTCACACACACACACACACACCCCTATAAGATATTTAACATATACATTCTAGAGAATACTACATTGTGGCTATTGTATCATCCAGATATGAATGTTGCACAGTGGAATCATTTCACTGATATTTGCAGCTCTCCTGTTGTGGTTGTAAGCCAACAGAGCTGTTAAATAAAAGCTCTCTGTACCAGGGCGCTGCATTCTTATAATGGATTGTGGATGACATAATAGAGAACACTATTAATTAAAGGCCTGGTCAATCTAAAAGGATCTTCAAATAGTCCTGCATGCTGCAGTGTGCCAAAAAGAAAGAAAGCAGCATGCTATTGTTCCCCCTTTGTTTTGTCTCATGTGTGTACACAGCTGTGTTTTGTGTGCACATACAGTATTTTTGCCTGTTGGATCATACTAATAAGTTATGACTTAATCTGATCTTAATTGTGATTTAAAATCAGATAGAATTTCAGATATAATTTCAATTCAGATAAAATCAGATTTGGTTAGTTAATCTTGATTAAAAAATCTTTACTGACATTTTTGATAAATTTAAAGTTTTTGCTGAATAATAATGAAAAAAATCTTTGACCCTAAACTTTTGAAGTGCAGATGTAACATTTTCTGTGTTTGTACATAAAAAAATGGCCAATTCTGATTTATCATTCTTAACATTATATAATGGGCTTTTCTGTTCATACACATCCTGTTGAAGCTGAAGTAATAGTTCAGTCAAAATGTAATTTTTTCACATCATTCCAAACATGTATGACTTTGTCTTTCATGAAAGAGAGTGTTTTTAATTCACGTTTGATTTATTTGAATTATTTTAGTGGCAGTACACCGACACAAATGAATGACTTTGACAATGGCCATTATTTTTATACAATACATTAAAACAAGGAATCAGTGTAGAATCAGATGTGAAACCAGCCGCTGTAATGAATCACAGCACTTTTGGAGATGTTGTTCATTTTTAAGACCACTAGATGGCCACCGCATGAACCGTTTTAAAAAGCTTTGAGTAATGAACCTTTTCCCGATACAATTGGGTTTAAACTTCATTGGTTCAGAACGCTTCACTTCGCCATCACTAGGTAATAGTAGCAAACACACAGGAACACAAGGAGCAGATGTAGGAGATCGGGGAAAACTTGGAGCAGCAATTTCTCGCATTACATACGAGTTGAGTCCTTTTCCACAGTTGAAACCAGACAATGTGCTTGTGTGAACTGCGTGCTCTTATAATGTGGCGCTGCTGATTAGGGAATGACGATCAGGTGCGTGTGATCAGAACTCCAGTGATTGGGATCACTGATAGGTGGAAGAACCTTGTGCATCCGTGACAGAATGACTGGATTTTTTAAACTTACATTTCTGTCTGTTTGTCACATAAAGCTGTTGACTTTAGAAGGCTTGGAATGGACTAGTTTTATTGTGCATTTATGTTATTTATGGTACTTTACAGCCTCTGTTCACTGTATACTTCCATTGTAAGGAAAAGAGCAGCATGCACATGCATTAGAATATCGCTTTGTGTGTTCTGTGGAAGAACGACAGTCACTGGTTTGAAACGGCATGAAAATGAATAAATAAAGATGCTATGAAGAGACTATTTTTAATTAAGAGCATGAGTCTCATTTGTCTGAATAAATTAGATGGGGGTTACTTGAGTGAATGTTTTGGCTGGGTATTTATCACCTAGTCATCTGCAGTGGTCCAGGCCCCCTGCATGATTCAAACTGATCAGCCATCTGTCTGCGTTTTAAAGCCTCATTGCAGAGCTTTCCCTCAGTGGACCATTAAAACACAGGCAGCAGCTTAGCACCTCACCGCTTGCCTTTAATGAGCTAGTCATGTAAACACACGTGTCTTCACGCCGCTGTGTATTTTGTGTTGTGCTTTCTGCTCACACTTAGAGAGAAAAGAAATGAAATGAGATTGGATGTCTTTAATGAACCATAACTGTCTCATTTTATGTACAGTGGTTGAATGCAGCACAAGTTACTCTCTCTGAATCTATGTTTAATGAGGAAATTGCAGGCTGAGTTCATGTTAATTATAACAGTGTCTGTGCTGTTTTGTTGTACAGCAGTTTGCCTGAGTGTTTTATTTTATTTATACAGAAGTAAAAATATTAAAATAAAAAATATATAATAAATAAATATATATATAGTATAATTATTATATAGTATATTATTATACAATTGTATAATAATACAATTGATTTTGAAAATAAATTATATCATAATATCCGTCCTTTTTCCAAACCGTATATCCTATGTAGGGTCACAGGGATGTAGC
This sequence comes from Ptychobarbus kaznakovi, assembly GCA_027422405.1. NCBI lineage: Eukaryota > Metazoa > Chordata > Actinopteri > Cypriniformes > Cyprinidae > Ptychobarbus > Ptychobarbus kaznakovi. Next base: position 13,017,743 of record CM049809.1, read on the forward strand.
ATCTTGAGCCTATATTATAATATATTAATTATATTAGTAATGGTAATTATAGTTTATTTTTTTAGTAATGCATTTTAATAACATGCAATTTGTGCAACACTTATATGATGTGTTACCGAAATCAATTATAACTTATTCATAGTATTTGTCTTTTTATGTATTTATTTTATATACTTTAAAGGAAACATGGGGGTAAAATGTATTATATTTATTATATGTTTTATTTTTACCATGTATTATATTATATAACAATAATTTATTTTAGTTACATAATTTGTGCAACACAGACACTGTGATAATATAAACATAACAGCAGTAATCTTTATATAAATAAACTTGTCTCTGCTAATACTGTATGACTTTTAACTGACTTAATTTAGTATTTTTAAATGTGTACTGTCTTTGATTTACTTTTATTGGATGGTGTGGTGCTTATTGTAACAGATCTGACCTTTAGCCTTTTCGTCTGTCCCGATATCATATCATTGTTCCTGTATCTTTGATTACATAACTGAAAAGTTATGTTTAATCGGTGTGTGTATATATATGTTTCTTATCAGAGTGTGGCCTTGGCTTGATTGGCATTTGCTCCTTTATTCATTCTGACTTCCTCCTGTATCTCATCAGTATGTCTGCTGTGTTGTATTCATCCACGCCTCTAATTATCATGCTGAAATCTCAGATGCTCCTCTGGCCAGTACTTATCTGCTGATGCAGTGTTTCTTCTTTTCCCAGGGCTGGACTGATTTCAGTGCTTTCTCTCTTGCAGGCTACACACACAGGGATGCGCTCCTACATTTACAAACAGAGCTCTGTGATTGGCTCGCAGGCGGAGCACACTGGGATGAGGACGTACTATTTCAGTGCGGACACACAGGAGGACATGAATGGCTGGGTCAGGGCCATGAACCAGGCTGCACTGATGCAAACCCATACCGTGAAGAGGTCAGTGAGTCACAAAACTTTACCAAAACATTTTCTTAAGGCCAGAAAAATATCTAAACATCATTAAAACAAGAATTTACTTCAGATTGTTTCACAGAATGTATCTTTAGCATTTGTTTTGTATCAACATATGTTTTAAACATAACTCATGACATAATAACATTTAGAGCTAAATTTAAGATTTATGAATGTGAATTACATATTAAATCTCCATCCATGTGGATTACACAGTTTTGACATAATCTAATAAACTAGAAGTGATGCATATTTGTTAGGCACACATAACTGAAATTGGTACAATTTCTGCAATAGTACTAATAAACTTACATTACACATTAATCAGGTTTATATATTTATAATCAATAAATCCAGGTTGTTACAGTCTCTGTCATTTTAACTAACTGAAGATTGCTTGTTCCACATCTAGCCATATTTTAACCATGTTCATACTTTTTAACTGAATAAATGTAGTTGTTTTCACAATGAACAGATTTATGCTGATTCTAAGCCAAACAATTATTATATAAATAAAATCATAGTTGCAAATAGTAATAAACAATGCCATGATGTTTTTGAGTGCAGAACTCATACTTGTTTCATTTATGTATGACCGACAAACATGGATCATGTTTTATTAGTTTTTAAATTAGATTAAATCTGTATAATACAAATAGTGGTAAATTTTATATTTAATCTCCACATATGATCTTGGAGATCAACTAGAGTGACCATTCTTCGTCACCACTCTCCTTCAATTGCTCAGTTTGGCCAGGAGGACAACTCTAAGAAGAATCCTGGTTGTTTCAAACTTCTTCCATTAAGGGTAACAGAGACTACATGCTTCTGTGACCCTTCAATGAGGCAGAATTTTTTTCTGAACTCTTCCCAGATGTGTGGCTTGACGCAAACCTGTTTCTGAACTTTACAGACTGTTCTTTTGACCCCAAGGTTTGGTTTTTGCTCTGATATGCATTATCAGCTGTTGGACCTTTTATTAAGACGTGTGCCTTTCCAAATCATACCCATTCAATTGAATTTGCCACAGGTTATCTTCACTTCATTCAAAACTGTCTAATCCTAGCTAAAACTATGAGGGTATTCCAACTTTCCCCGAGTACTTACTTATGCAATGGAATCATTTAAGTTTTGTATTTTTAATAAATGTGCAAAGATGTTAAAAACCCTTTTTTTTTTTGCTTTACCATTATAGTGTATGGAGTGTAGACTGATGTGGAAAAAAGTTATTTAAAGCAGTTTAACATAAGGCAGCAACATAAAACGTGAAAAAAATTAAGGAGTATGAATACTTTCGCAGGGCACTGTACAATGCTTCTAGTAAAAAAAAGTGCAATCAAAAAGTTCTGATTTAGGTATAATATTTTCTTAATTTTACTCTAAAAATATGAATTTTGTGTGATTTAATGTTAGTTTGCAGCTGTCTTCTGAAGTGTGTTTGTGTTTAAAATGTACTGTCAAATGCAGTTTCCACAAGTCTGCGTCAAGGGACGTTGTGAGTCTGTAAGTGTTTGTCGGGCGTCAGTCTTGTTGATTGACAGCGATGCTGCATTGTGTCTTGCTCTGCCAGTACAGAAAACTAGACGGGTACTGACTCAGCTTTCTGTCTCTCTGTTGTCTGGGCTGGCCTCACTTCCTTGAGAAAGTCACAGGGCCCAAACTCAGCTCAGTACTCAAACAGTCAAAATGACAAAATACTCATCCCTAGTTCAGATACTATAATCATAAATAGGACAAATCTGTTTTTAAATACAGTGTGAATGCAGGCTGTATAAACATGTATATGGTTTAGACCAGTGTTTCTCAAGCCTGGTCCTCGGCGCCCCCAACACTGCATATTTTGTATGTTTCCTTATCTGACACACCCATTTCAGGTCCTGGAGTTTCTTCTAATGAGCTCATGAGTTAAATCAGGTGTGTTTGATTAGGGAGACACACAAAATGTGCAGTGTTGGGGTGCGCCCAGGACCAGGGTTGAGAAACACTGGTTTAGACCATCAATGCTCTCCTTTGACATGCGTAATGCGTGTCGCCCAATTTCAGCCATAACAGATTGAATAGTTAGCTGTCACCGCTGGTGATGTTGTTAACCAAGGCATCAAATTGGGATCACGGCAGGATCTTTGCGTTGTCATAGCAGCCCATCACTAATGAGACTAGTATCAGCTTGGGCTGGCAGTCAGCGAGGCAGAAAATTAGACTGTGATAGTCCAGGATAAAAACGCCATTCTGAGTCATTTCTTTTCATAACTTCATGTAGAGACTCATAGAGTGGCTTTTCATTCTAATAGATGCCTTTATGTTTGTGTTTTCCCTTTCTCCTTTGCCAGAGATGTCTTGCGTATACCATTTGTTTGGTGCTTTGGATGAAATCAGTCATGTTTACGCCTTGCTGTTTCATGTCCGACTGTAGGAATGTGGGTTTCATGTTTTATGAGAATCTCTGTAGGCTTTGTTTTGGTCCAGCTTATTTGCACATGTGGCTATTTGTTGAGTAAATTATCTGCAATACGCCCACGAAGTGCACATGCAATTTGTTCAATTGCACAAACCTCTTAGTACCCTTTATTTGGGTAAACTGTTCAACTATGATTTACCCAAATAAAGGGTACTAAGAGGTTTGTGCAATTTAAATAATGTAATATTAAATTAAAGGCCACTTAACTGTACTTAGAGAATACACTTTCACACACTTTATAAAAGGGTAACACTTTATTTTAAGGTGTCCTTGTTACATGTACTTACTATTATAATAACAATAAAATATGCATAATTACATGCAAGTATCACTAAGCCAAACCCTAATCCAAATCCTAACCATATATTAAGTACATGTAGTTCATTAATAATACTCAGTACCTAAATGTATAGTTACACTGTAACAAGGACACCTTAAAAATTGTAACCTATAAAAGTATTGTACAAATTGAACTTTTTCCTTTTAAGTACATGTTAAATGATTATTTTAATAATTCTTTGGTATGCATTATGAAATTACACTTATTTTGATGTTAACTAACAACAATGTATTATAATTTTAACTAGTGTTACATTTCAATTTTAATATTTTATTAATTTACTACATTTTAAATGTACTAGATTGCAATTTCATTGCTACAAATGTGTAAATACAAATATATTTAAATCCATGACATACATGTTAATAGATATTGCATTATATTTTAGTCTGTAAAATATAATGCTTGTTGGCATATTGGCCAGTACACTTTCACCATATTTTGAAGACAATATAATTAATTGTCCAATTATATATAAAGATGTAATTAAGTACTATTTTAGTGGGCTAAAAAGCACTCTAAAGGTCAGCTTATTGCATTTAATGTAAATTTAATCTATAATACATTTTCATTTAATTGCAATTAACATGCAATTAACATGCAATTGTGTGTCTTAAGTACATGGATTTATTATTACCATTAAGTACATTAAGTACTTTTTCTTTATGCTAACCCTAGTAAAAAAAAGCTATATATTTAAAATAAATGTATTTCATAATAAGTATAGTTCAAATATTTTAACAAATGTACTGATATATTGCTCGAGACTTGCTGATATAAAAATTATGATTAAACTTTATTTGGAGAACTACTTGTACACAATGCACATCTCTTCATATTTAGCCTGAAATATGTTTTAATGTCATTATTGATCAGGATTGTATGAATAATATCAGTCTTTAAATGCAAGATATTTAAATTGTACCGGAAATATACTTGCAATAGTTCCATGTTTTCAGTATATCTTTAGTTGGACTTCAGCACTACTTCCCCACAATTAAAGTGCATAAGTACTCAATTAGTTGTTTCATTTTAGCAAACTTTAAGTATGCCAGTTTAGTATAGTAAACGTGAAATTGTTGGGTATTTCTATTAAGTACATATGTATGCAAATGTATTTGTAGTATATTTAGCATGAAATAAATGTATTTCAAATACATTTTAGTATATTTATTTTTCACTACAGGGAAAGTATACTTCTTTCTCACAAGGGACTGAATGTTCTCTAAATATTAGAATAAATGCATCTCCTCTCAATCAGTACACAAACAATTACATCTCTTAAGCACCGTAGATATTATCAGGCCTAAAAACAGCTGTTCATGTTAAAATGCAGATGGAGATGTGTCTGTTGTAGACTTAGAGTGTGTCTGAATGCAAAGAGCCACTAGAGGCTATTTCTTTTTAGCCTGTGCAGCTTGGTTATTTTAGTCTGACTGTAGAGCGAGCTCCATTAGAGAAAGCCAAGCTCCCAGTGGCCATGTCTTCTCCAAATGTAGATTCACTGAGGGCCTGATTTAATCATGTCACGTTTAGACTGCTATATACGGACAATTTGAAGCTGGAATAAATTTTACATGGTGATACTGAATCATTTTTCATTCCACAGTTAGAAGAAACCAAGCAATGAGTATTTTCAAAGTTCAACAGACTATTTAGTGCTCATTGTAGTGGAAAGACATTTACATTACATTTACATTTATGCATTTAGCAGACGCTTTTATCCAAAGCGACTTACAATTGCATTCAGGTTATACATTTTTAATCAGTATTTGTGTTCCCTGGGAATCGATCCCACAACATTTTGCGCTGCTAACGCAATGCTCTACCACTGAGCCACACAGGAACACTTTGACTTTGCTTTGAAAAGACTTTTAACTGATATTAACCATTAAATGTGAGTGGTGCTTATGCAAACCTCATTTCTGCAATGCTAGATTCTTGTAGGCTCTTGCCAGGGTGTTACTTTTTAGATATTATCATATTTAGTCAACCTTATCCTGTTTTTGTTTAGTCTAGTTTTAGTCAATGAAAACTTAGTCACATGTTCATCATGCTGTATAACGGTTAAACTGAAAATTATTATCGCAATGATTGTTGTCATTTGAGAAATTTATTTTTACATTTCAGGTATTGCACTTTCACCAATAAGCACAAACCAACAGAGTGTAAACTCATACGCATGGTTTATTTTACCTCATCTAGGCCCGGTTTCACAGACAGGGCTTAGACTAAGCCAGGATTAGGCCATAGTTCAA
>CM049809.1:13028758-13075251 GCA_027422405.1 Ptychobarbus kaznakovi
GGTTAATTTTGCATGGATAAAAGATTTAATATTAATGTAATGCATCCTGTTGAATAAAATTAGTATTAGTATGCATTTAGAGATGTCATGAGATGTTAATACTGCTTGATTAAATAAATCCAGCCTTCAATGTTTTCAAACTGGCAGTATTAGTCCATCTATCTACAACAGAGTTGTAATTCAGAATGACTTTACAGTGCTGTCTGTAATGGAACGAATGCCAGACTCAGAAAGTGCTTGAGTGGGATGATTATACTTCATTTCTTCACTTAAAGTTCCTGTGTGTGTCCTTTAAAAACCTTTTAACCATCTCAAGTTAGTGTACTGTCATTTGTACTTTTATGTGCACTGTTTACAAGTCTTTGCAAAAAATTTTTTATTTAAACAAATGAATACTGTCCTTCAGCAAGGATGGATTAAGTTGATCAAATGTGACAGTAAAGCCGTTTATAATGTTACAAAAGATATCTATTAAAAAAAATGCAGTTCTTTTCAACTTTCTATTCATCAAAGAATCATGGAAAAATGTATCACGGTTTCCACAGAAGTAATTCTTCAACAAATGTTTTTTGAGCACCAAATCAGCATAGGGGAACGATTTCTGAAAGATCATGTGGCAGTTATTTTAAATGTGAATAACATGTTACTGTTTTGACTGTATTTTATTGAATAAATAAATGCAGACAACCCCAACTTTGGAAATGTAGATAGTATTATTATAGTGTTATATGTTGACGAGCACGTGTTTTTGATGAAATATATTTAAATGTGTTGATGTCTTTTCATTTTTTTTATCATTCTGCAGTCGGCCACAATAGAAAGACGCTCAATGCCTCTATCCGGCTACATCACACATACAGTCAGTGCTCCCAGCCTGCATGGAAAAACAGTAAGACATTTAGTTTTTTCCCACAACTTTGGAAAAATATTAAGAAATTACAAATACTTTTACATAAACTTTTTCAGTTTAGTTCATCTCTTTTGTGCTGCTATAGACGAGTCTGTAAAATATCAGCAATCAAAGTGGCATAAAATGAATGACCTCTGCTGGTGGAACCAGTCCTCTTCTTTTCATGGCTCTAATGGGCATTTGTGTAAATAATCTGATCACACAACTCTCTCTCTGCCTTGATCGTACCCTCACAACCTGTGGTCCAGCCAGAGGATCTCACCCTTCTCCTCATCCAGTTACGGAGACACCAGGCCATGATGGCAGGTGTGCGCAACAATGCGCTGGCCCACCTCCAGCAGTTGCCTCGGGTGAAGGTCAGGGCTCGGCCTGCCCAGCTAGCACCTCTCATTACAAGCGTGCCTCTGCTGCTGTTATTTACCCGCCTGGCTCTCTCTAGCTCCCTTGGCTTTGTTACATGATGCTTCTTTTTTTATTGTAGCGTAGCATGGCATGTCATGCTTAGGGGCTGTATCTGGCTGTCCCACCATCGGCATGAATTGTATATGCAACTGGTCTGAGGCATTATGCATACACGAGTATGCTTTGTTGTTGCTCCAAAGTTTGAAAATGCAAAGATCAAAAATGTTTGCATGCATGAAATAGGTGTACGCTGGAGTCTTTGGTCCCCATGAAACCTTATCTGAAGTTCTGGTTTGATCATCTTATAGGATATGAGTAGCTTATTTCAACACTGACGTCATAATAAACCTGCTTTGTTATTGGTAGTAATAATATGTGTGCAGAAGTATGTTGCTCTAAGTGTAATTACTTTGGTTTGTACTGAATGCTTTGGCGTCAAGGACTGAGGTAATGTTAAACGAATATTCAGTAACACTTTACAATAAGGTCTTATTTATTAATGCATTAAATAACATGAACTAACAATGATCAATATATTTTTACAGCATTTATTAAACTTATGATAGTTCATAAAAATGTTAATGTCCACGTTAGTTCACAGTGCATTAACTAATGTTAACAGATAGAACAATTGATCATTAGTAAATGTTGAGATTAACATTAATAAAGATGAATAAATGCTAAAGAACATTTATACTCACCCTCATGTTGTTCTAAACTTGTAAGACCTTTGTCGGAAGACAAATTAAGATATTTTTTAAGAAATCCATGAGCTTTCTGACCCTGCATAGACAGCAACGCAACTGAAATGTTCAAGGCCCAGAAAGGTAGTAAGGACATCATTAAAATAATCAACTGATGGTTGGGCCAGTTATATTATGAAGCTACAAGAATACTTTTTGTGCGCAAAGAAAACAAATAATAACATAATTTAATCATTTATTTAAGACTTTATTTAAATAAAGTCACTATTTTAGTTTTCTTTGTGCACAAAAAGTATTCTTGTAGCTTCATAATATAACTGGCCCAACCATCAGTTGATTATTTTAACTAGGGCTGGGTGATAAATCGATTTTATTGATTAACTCGAATGTGTAGTTTATGTCGACTTGTTTGAATGAAAATCGGTTTTCTCTTTAACATCCGCCGACGCTCCCCTCTGGACTCCCGTAGTTCTGAATGGGCTCAGCCCTCCCCCGCGCATTTGCCAAATTGCCATAAGTGTTGGCCGATAGACGACAGGTGTGTTAGACTTGAAGCAGCGCTGCACAGAATGATCACTGTGCGACATCAAAGTACCGCAAGAGTGATAAAAGAGCAGACGGATCCTTATGCTTTCGAATCGCTCTCGCGTTACTTTGATGTCACACAGTGATCATTCTGCGCAGTGCTGCTTCAAGTCGAACACACCTGATGCCATCGTCCATCGCCGATGGCTGATAGACATCACGATGTTGAGCCGGCATCGTGATCCTCCCCCTCATACTCCCCGCAATCCACCGCATCCCAATACCGTGTTCGGAAAGAAAATGACGTGTTTAAGAGTGAAAATGACGTGTTTGAGAGTGCTTAAACTCGCGCAAGTCAGTCATAATGTTCTTTGACAAGTGCATTCTTTGCCCATTCTCTGTATTCCCTTAAACATCCTTTAACATCCATCAAGTCATCCTTTGTTATTGTTTTGCCCTCTAGTGGCGAGAACTTACATTTAATTACTTACTATGATTTTAAGTAGGGGAAAAAAACGATTTAAATCGTAAATCTGATTTTTTGGGGGACTGGGATTTAAATCAGGCCATTGCCCATTTCAGCCCTTACTACTTTTCTGCTCTATGCAGGTCAGAAAGCTCTTGGATTTCATCAAAAATATCTTAATTTGTGTTCCAAAGATGAACGAAGGCCTTACAGATTTGGAACGACATGAGGGTGAGTAATTAATGATAGAATTTTCATTTTTTGGTGAACTATCCCTTTAATTGTTAGTTCATGTTATCTAATGTGGTTAACTAATGTTAACAAATGAAACCTTGTTGTAAAATATTACCAAATATAATTTTGTTTCCAAATTAATGCCAATGTAACACACTCATAAAATAATTTTCTTAATCTATACTTTTGTTTTGTTTTCCTGTAAAAAATTATAAACATCCCTAAAACAAACATAAATTTACTTGAGAAGGGAAATGACATAATACATTAATTAAGACTTATTTTTGCTTGGGGTAAAACCTATTTTTAGGTTTATGCTTAAAACAAACACTATTTGCTGGCAAAGAGAGAAAAGGAGAGAAAACTTATTTAAAAGTATGTTCTATGAAATATACAGTGTATTCTCTTACTATCTAACAAAGCATTGCTTCTCAAGTAAATTTACGTTTAAAAAATCATTTTAATATGCTGATATTTTTTAGAAAGCTCAAAACAAAAGTGTTTATTTCTTTTGTAACATTATAAATGTCTATACTCTCACTTTTGTTTTGAGCTTTCTAAAAAATATCAGCATATTAAAATGATTTCTGAAGGATCATGTGACACTGAAGATTGGAGTAGTGACTGTTGGAAATTCTGCTTTTAATTTGAAAAAAATATTTCACATTATTACAGTTTTTGCTGTATTTTGACATTTAAAAAATCTTACCAACCCCAATCTTTTGAGTAGCAGTGTGTATAGCTGTCACTTGCATGTAAATGTGAACAATGTTCAACAAAGGAGTCTGTGGTATCAAACGTGTAGTTTGTCCCAAAGCTGGCACACCAGGTGCATCGCCAGCTATTGCTTCAAAGCTAGTGCAGTGTTACACTGAAGTGTGTTTTGCATAGATAAAACAACTCATTAGTGTTAACTCAAAGAGTAGAGGAGTGTCAATTGAAATGTTTCCTGCTAATGTTTCCCATTACAGGCTGATGACACATACATGGACTTGAAGAAGGACCTGGATTATTTAGATCTGAAGGTGGGACCTCTCCATTTCTGTCTTTCTTATTCCTGTCTTACCTCCTTCTTAAACCTTCTGTATTAACACACTAACACAGCACAGAAAGCTCACTTGGGGCGAGGAATCAAGAATTTGCTTTATTTCAGAAATTGATTATATTTAGTATGCTAACTTTGTGGCATAATCAGGAATTATAGAATGGTAATGGTAATAGTAATGATCCAGTCGAAGTGTATATAAGGCTGGGCCTCCTTTGAATAAAACTGTCTATCTCCGTTTGCCACAGATGAAAAGTTTAGAGCCATTGATCCTCATGGTTCACAGTGTGTTACAAACCTGCACAAGGGGGGGTTTGAGACCACTCTGGAACGTAAGCACTGTCGGCATCCAGAGTGTCTGCATTCCCATTGCTTTACACGGTGCACATAGCTTTGTGTTGGCACTATCTTCCCTGCCTTTTGTGAGTGAAATGTTGTGCTGTGGGTATGTGTGATTGGGTCAATGAGACGGCAGGTCTGGATGGGACGGGCAAGCTCAGTGCATGTGCAGGGAATGATCCACATTTAGCCAGCTGATTCTCCAATGCATTCTGTTTCTTTCTTTATCAAACTATTTATCTCATCAATATGATATCTAGTAATTGTGCAGCTTTCTAGATGATCAGCAGTAGAATATTCCTCTGAAACGTTCCTTACGGCCTCCAGTATCTGTGTTGGGGAAAATACTTCTTAAATTCTTAATTCCTCTTGAAACAATTATTCAGAAAACTTACTAGCTTCACTACAAACTGCTAACAAAAAGCTAACTACATTGATGGGGACAGTTTTCAATTATATAATTATCAGATAATATGATGTAGTTAAAAACAGCAAGAGTAATCTGGCACAAAATCAATAAGTAATATAACAATATAATAAATAATATAAATTATACTAACAGCATCCAACACTGTATTTCTATACACTATCATTCAAAAGATTTGGGTCAGTAAGATTTAAAAAGTGCAAAAGTGACAGTAAAAACATTTACAATGTTGCAAATGATTTCTATTTCAACTTAGTGCTGTTCTTTTGAATGTTCTATTCATCAAATAATCCTGAAAATTAAAAAAAATGAAACCTATCAAAGATATTAAGGAGCAGAACTGTTTGCACCATTGTAATAATAATAAGAAATCAGCATATTATAAATATTTCTGAAGGATCATGTGAGACTGGAGTTATGGCTGCTGAAGATTCAGCTTTAAATAAAAATATTTAAATTGTACATTTTAATTTTTAAATGAAATTATAAATTGTAATAATATTTCATAGTATTACTGTTTTACTAGGATATATTTTAATCAAATAAATGCAGCCTTGGTGAGCATAAAAAAAAAAAAAACTTTTGAACAGCAGTGTAACTAAAAAAAACAGTGCTACATTTTTTTCTTTGCCTTTTATTGCTGAAAAATATTATACTAATAACTGCATATCACTACAAAAAGATGACATAAAATGCTGATTTAAGTTATTTAAATATGCATCTGTAAATCTGTTTTTGTCATTTCATTTAAATTAATCATCCAGATGATTTAAATTGGCCTACCAATTACTAGTCGATAGAAAGAACATTTAAGTGTGACTCTTCTCGCTTGGTTGCAAGGCTGTGTGTGAAATAAAGTAACAAATAAAAAGTACACTGTTTTGAAACCAGCTAAGCTAAGTTATAGCTTTGCTATTTTTAGTTAGTTCCTCCCCACACTGTCCAATTCATCGTTTTCCAGAGCTTGGGTTTCTTTTATAAGTTTACCATGCAGCGTTTTCTGTGGAGGCTTTATTTTAGACATTGCATTTATGTCCCACAGCTGTATTCTGTTGGCATGAAGATCAAGTGAGACACCATCTTGCCATTGTGCTTCCAGACAGCTTCAGCTCCTACATGTGTGCATTAGAAATGAAGAATACTGTCTCAAAGCTTCTCACTGTGACTTTCAGTACAGTGGCCATTGTATAGTGTTGGTCTTGCTTCGCTTGTGTCGAATAGATGTGTTTCTGTCTCGGGAACACTAAGACAAGGAGGCTTTTTCTGTGAACTTTCTAATAGGTGAGTGGGACAGAGACTCTGAAAGGACGGCCGGCAAAGCCAGTGAAGGTGGCGGAAAGTGATGTAGATGTGAGTATAGAGGACAAATTGTTACAAATTGATAAAAAATTATTTAGCTCAGTTTCCAGGTCCAAACTGAAATGCTGCTTTTCCTACTGCAGGTGACACTGAGTCGATTGTGTGAACAAGACAAAATACTGCAAGAGCTTGAGTTCAGACTCAGTGGACTTAAGGATGATAAGGTGAGGGACATTTTACTTTATTTTGATCTTGGTTGTATGGGTATGTCAGTGTTAATATCTTTGTTCTTTCTTTCTAGGACAAGCTTGAGTCTGTTCTGGATGTGTCCCACCAGCAGATGGAGCAGTACAAGGATCAGCCGGCTCACGCTGAGAAGATCGCCTACCAGCAGCGCCTTCTTCAAGAGGACCTGGTGCATATTCGAGCTGACATTTCTCGAGTGTCAACGGTGAGTATATTATGTGATATAGACCTACAGTGCTTCCTATCTCCATTTATCCATATAATATAATATACGTCCATTCTCTAAATCGCTTGTCATATGTAGGGTCACAGGTAGTGTAATATTAATGTAATGTGTAATAAATAAACTGGTTTGTTGGTGTAGAAAAAGCTTGAATTATTCATGCTGTATATTTGTATTGTTCAGGAGATGGAGAGAGTGTGGGAGGACTACAGCAGGCTGGAGCAGTCAGTGGAACAGCTGAGGGACGTCCTGCAGACTCAAATGAATCTCTGCACATCACCTCAGGTCTTTTTTCTCTCCATTTTCTAATCCTTTTTTATAGTCTTATCAATTTTTGCTATCATGTTTTTCTCTCACCTATTTGATTAGCTGCCTTGTTCATTTTATACATTTTTATATAAAAATATGCAGTCACCTTTACCTAAAATCAGTTATGTTAGTATCATTGAAATACAAAGTTCTGGCATGAAACTCTAGATGGCGCAGTCTGATAGATCTAATTCAATATGACATTATGACATCATTATCACATGTCACAGCTGATTGGTTCTCTCCTGTATTGGTAGCCAGTGAGCTCACTGCTCAACATTCAAATATTTGGCTAATGCTTGTGGTAGTAGTTGCAGTGCACTTCAGAATAGTGATGGGAATAGTGATCCGAAAACCACTGAAACCAGTTCTTGAATCTTGTAAACTGATATCATAAACCGAACCGCTCTAGCAGTGGGTGTGTTCGAACGGCTCTTTCAAGCAATTCAGTCCGATTTGGTGAACTGGTTCGACCGGTTCACTAAGAAGATCCGGATAAATCGAACGATTCGTTCGCGAGCTGGACATCACTACTTCAGAAACCCTCCACCTTCCCCAGCTCCACCTGTGTAGATCTGCTTTGGGGTGGTATGCTATGTGGGTTATTCATATATGTTACATGTACGGCAGCAGTGTATTTCTTGTGGATGTATTGGCAGTAGCTCCTAGCAAGCAGTAATTAGTAATTAGTTTTAGTTTAGATTGCTCAATTTACTTTAGTACTTAAGCTTAAACTAAATGAAAATAAGACATGTTGACTTGGCTGGGTAGCAACTGATTATATGTAATCTTGATTACGTAATCAGATTCCAAAAATTAAGTATTTGTAGTTAGATTAAATTACATTTTTAAATACTTGTAATCAGACTACAGGTACTTTTTAATTGATTACATGCTTACATATTCACACTACAGCAATACACTATTCATAATGTGATTGATTCTCTCTAATTCCTATTTTTCTTCTTTTAAATGTTCCTTTCTAAAAAAGCCTACTCCTTAAAATACCGTTATAGAGTCTCAGTTTGTAGACATTCACACAAAGACAAGTCACTGGTCAGTCAGGTGGCTATGCAGTATTTGACTACTGGATTTACAAAAATCTCTGGTTTAAGAAGTGTTTCAACATTGCATCAACTACTGATGAACACATTTTGTATTTGAATAATCACTCAGTAGGTTATTTAACCATGTATTACTATGTCTTTGGAAGGCGTTTGTCTTTCAAACACATTAAAAGGCACAAATTCATGTTATTTCTTATTTACATGTAATGCAGACATTCCCAAACTTTTTTTGTCATCTGAACCTAATACTGTATATTTACTTGAAGTACCCCTGAGATTTTAAAATAAATATTTATTAAGCATCACATTTGAATGTTCAATAAAAACATGAAATTCACGGTTCTCTGACATTGGTTAATGGTCAAATGACATTCATTTTTTAGTAAGTGTTTTATTTTAATTGATGTCATTTTAAAATAAATTTTAATTAGATTTTTTATGAAATAATTAATTATTTGCTTTTCATTAATCTCATGAAGCCCCTGCAGTTCATTTACTAACCCCAGTTTGGGAAACCTTGACATAGAATAATGTTTAATGCACTTCATGTTGTTAATTACAACAAGAACGTTAACTATATCAGCGTCCACACCAATGCATGCTAACATTGTTTATCATAAGCATGCGCAGCAGTTACATCATATGCTGCTTTAAATACAAATGTCAATGTTTTTTTGGTTTTGTTTTTTTAAGTGCCACTAGTATTTAGTAGTGGTGTGAACTGCACTATTCTTTTTAAAATTTAAAATTTAAATCGATTTTTAAAACTATATCTTTATCGTTGTAGTTATCGTCCTTAGTGTGAACAGGCCTTTATGTTATTTCAAGTAATGAAAATGTTTATAATTAGTTATAATAATCCTGGCTGGAGTAAAAATACGATATGTAGACTTTTGAATTGGTGTGTTTTTTTTTTTCCTCAGGAGAAAAATCAGTTGAGGAGGGAGCTCTGGAGGATAGAGGATGTGATGGCTGGACTCAGCTCGTCCAAAGAAACCTTCAAAATCACCATAGACTCAGTGAAGAACCCAGGTAAGAATGGACTAGTTAGATAGGGTTAATGAACCTACTACAGAGATTGTTATTTTTAATATAACATTGCTATGTAACTCTTGCTTTTGTGCTTCTGAATGTCTGTGTTCAGAGAGAAAACTTGTGCCTTCAGTGATCGAGTCGACAGTGCCTTCTCGATTCATGACCCCATCCGCGGTCGAGGTGCGGTCACCCCAACGCAGTGTTACCTCCAGTCCGTTATCACTGCCCATGTACAATGAAGATCTTCAGCATCCTCACTATGTGCCAAAATGGGTATGTGTTATTTGATTGGTGCTTTTCCTAGAATTATTGTACCGTAAGGTACTTAAGACAAAAGACCCTTGCTAAAGACAACTAATTTACAATACTTAATGGTTTACTTAACTGCATAATATTGGGTTTTAGGAAGAGGATGATGCTCCACCCAGACCACCTTTGCCCCTCCTCTATGATGACGACACACCCCCTGTTGTCCCGCCCCTACCTAAAGAAACATCGGTCATCAGACACACTTCTGTCCGTGGCCTCAAACGCCAATCTGATGAGAGGAAACGTGACAGAGAAAGCAGCTATGTGAATGGAGATTGCAGGGTAAATTGAACTCATTCGTGAAGATCGTTAATATTGTAAAGTTAACAATGAACTTTACTGTTAACATCAGCGTTGTTATTGTTAACTGAAACTAAAACTATTCAAATTTGTTTTCAGTACTTTAAATCAAGGGTCTCCAAACTTTTTTACACCTCTTGCGGACGGGGGGGTGGTTGTGGATGGGGTCTTTAAAACAGGTCTATTTATTTATACTGTTATCAGCACATGTTGAAGTAGATTCATCTCTTGTCTCTGAGAGAATATGCGCTGTTAATGCAGCGTTAGAAAACTCTGTACGTTTTTTTACTTTCACTTTCTGTATGTCTGAAGTTAAGACGTTCACCAGCATAACTATTGCGCAAAGTTTGCATGTTGCTTGTGTGATATCCATTGGCTCGCCTTCATAGTTTAAATCAGAAATATTTCCAGTATTGCGACGTAACTAAACCCCATGCATATGTATCTAAACGCAGGGATACATGAAAGAGGAATTAACTCGGTATGCCGCGCTGTCTGAAACACGTCTCTATGCTTGTGTGCGCTCCGGGTGTGTGCGAGTACAGCGCGCAAGTAACGAATTGAGTTTTGTTTCGTTTCTTCTTGTGGTTTTAAATAGCTTGAACGTGTAAATTGGCAAATGAATCTGCGAATCACATGCCGAACGGTGGGGTCTGGACCCGGCCCGTATATCACGGATCAACTGGGATCCGTTTAAGCCCTTATAGGCTATATGACAGAGCAGAGCAATCATTTTTTTACTAATTTAACATGATATCGTCAAATTGCTACTCGATATTAATCGCATACAACAAAAATGCTGAATAATTAGAAAAATCATTTACGCACAATAAATAACAGAGCGTGATATCTATACACATTTTCCCCAGAACTTTCTCGCGACCCGGTAGGAATTCTTCCACGGCCCGGTAGTGGGTCGCGACCGGGGGTTGGGGACCTCTGCTTTAAATAATGCTTAAATAAAATAAATATATTTAATAAATATAATAAATAGTTATATTTATTTATATGGAATATTTATATTATATTATACATATGTGTTTATATAAAATAATTACAAAATCACAACAGAATTATTAAAACATAAACTAAAGTTCAAATGAAAACTGAAACTATAAAAAAATTTAAAATATAAATTTATACTGTAATAGTGTATAAATAATACTGAAATAAAACACTTCAAGTCATTTATTTTACTGAACTTGACATATATGAAATAAAATGCAGTTACTGAATAATTTAACTGTAAAAAAATAATGTAATTTAATTTAAGGACCTTATGTTTTAACACATCCCTGTAACCATAACATTTAGTCTTTGCATTGTGATTGATTACTCTGCAGTTAGGATGAAATCAAATGTTTGGGCTTTAGGTGGAACTGCGGTCCTACCTGAGTGAACCAGAGCTTCCTGGAGCCGGAACAGATCAAGTAGACCCAGGCTACCTGACTCTTCAAAGAAGAGGTGAAATATTATTACAGCTCTTGTTCATACAGGTTATCTTTAAGACACATGATGCTTTTAGTGGTAAAATGCCATTTAACAAGTTGTAATACCAGTATACCTAAAAAAAAATATTTAAAAAAATACATTTTTGTGATCACGTAGGTCTGTCAGGCTCCTCATCCAGAATAAACCAGTACGGTGTGACTTCCTGTTCACTAAGGAGAAGAGATTCAGCGTTATCGACAACAGTGAGCACCTGATTACTGTAGAACTGACACTTAATTTAACTATTTATTAATTTATCATTTATAACTATTTAATACAAAATTGAAATTATTAATGTAGAATATATATATGTGTGTGTGTGTGTGTGTGTGTGTGTGTGTGTGTGTGTGTGTGTGTGTGTGTGTGTGTGTGTGTGTGTGTGTGTGTGTGTGTGTGTGTGTGTGTGTGTGTGTGTGTGTGTGTGTGTGTGTGTGTGTGTGTGTGTGTGTGTGTGTGTGTGTGTGTGTGTACACAAATTATGTAAAAAAAATTATGTAATTTGGTGTAAAAGTAGTGTAAAACACACTCACTGTATATATTTAGAAAACATGTCCATGTATTTCCATGAATATATTTATATTCAAATAATTGATATTATATATAAATATTTTAAATGTATAAACTTAACATATTTTTCTTAAATATACATGCATATGTGTGTATTTATATATACATAATAAATATACACAGGACACACACATATATTATGTAAACAAAAACTTTTATTGTGGATGCGATTAATCGGTTGACAGCACTAATATATATATATATATATATATTTATTTTATCATGCTTTTTTACTATTTTATTAAGCATGTATTATTTCATATCATATTAATTATATATATATATATATATATTATATATATACATAATATATCATATGATATATACCAACTTTTTATAGGTACACCAATGTTCAATGCACCACACAAATTGCTAATTGCAGCAATGCAATCATCAGTGCAGCAACTCAATGCATTTAGGCATATCTAGATGTGGTGAAGACGACTTGCTGAAGTTCAAACCGAGCATCAGAATGGGAGAAAAAAGGGGATTTACTTGAGCTTCTGAAAGAGTGGCTTGTGCGACATGGTTTGCAGACTTGAAGCAGACTGGGTCTGGTCTGAATATTTCAAAAACTGCTGATCTACTGGATTTTCACGGTCACAACTGCATCTCTATCTTAGGAGAGAATTTTCCTGATCAAGAGAAGAGGAATATCAGAGAGTCCAGAAATGTGTGAGAATGATGTGTTGGTTGTTGGGGCAGCAACTGGGCAAGACGACTTGCTGAAGTGAGCATCACAACAGGTAGAGGAGAACGCACTCGGGTTACAGACCCAAGTTGTGTGGATGCATGTCAGAACAGACAGAGATCTAACTCAAATAACCACTCGTTACAACCAAGGTATGCAGAATACCATCTCTGAACGCACAACACGTCGAACCCTGAAGCAGATGGGCTACAGCAGCAGAAGACCACACCGGGTGCCGCTCCTGTCAGCTAAGAACAGGAAACGGAGGCTACAATTCGCACAGGCTCACCAAAATTGGTCTGATGAGTCTCGATTTCTGCTGCGACATTCAGATGGTAGGGTCAGAATTTGGCGTAAAGAACATGAAAGCATGGATCCATCCTGCCTTGTCTCAACGGTTCAGGCTGCTGGTGGTGGTGTAATGGTGTGGGGGATATTTTCTTGGCACACTTTGGGCCTCTTAGTACCAATTGAGCATCATTTAAACACCACAGCCTACCTGAGTATTGTTGCTGACCATTTCCATCCCTTTATGACTACAGTGTACCCATCTTCTGATGGCTACTTCCAGCAGGATAATGCACCATGTCACAAAGCTCAAATCATCTCAGACTGGTTTCTTGAACATGACAATGAGTTCACTTTACTCAAATGGCCTCCACAGTCACCAGATCTCAATCCAATAGAGCACCTTTGGGATGTGGTGGAACGGGAGATTCGCATCATGGATGTGCAGCCGACAAATCTGCAGCAACGGCGTGATGCTATCATGCCAATATGGACCAAAATCTCTGAGGAATGTTTCCAACACCTTGTTGAATCTATGCCACGAAGAATTTAGGCAGTTCAAATTGATGTCATAAAGTATAAATAGATGCTATACTATGTATCTATTTATTTATTTATAGTTTTATTTTTATTTATTTTTTGTCGTCCTGTAAACTGTGTGGAAATTTTTTACAAATATTCTTCAGCCATCAATAGCTACATGTAAAATGTTGCATCTTTTTGCTGTCTCATGCAGGAGAGACCAAAGAGTGCCTTGGAGCGGCTGTGCTTGGGAGAGTCTCAGCCTGATCACCTGCCGCAGAGAGGGAGGATGAGTGTGGAGGAGCAGCTGGAGAGAATGAAAAGGCACCAGAGAGCTCTAGTGCGGGAGCGCAAACGTAACTTGGGTCAGGGTGAACGACAGCCCATGGGCTCCCGCACCTCCACTCGACCCGTCAGCTCTGACCCAGGATCAGTACGTTACTCCCTTCCAAATAAACACAGGGACCCTCGCTATGGCCCTCCAACATAAGGCCACAAAACACACAGCTAACATGCTAACACTATTTTTACCCCATGAACAAAGCACGGCTTTACATTAACAGGCCATGTGTGGGACGGGGCCGTGCTGGGGGTGTGTTTAAGGATTGGCTAGAATGTGGACAGACACATGGAAGAGTCACAGTCCTGAACTGGACTCCTGGCTTCTTCTGCACGAATGTGAAGAGAAACGGATAACGCTATCTCTGACTGCCTTTCTGATCTCTCACAATGGATTTGAAACTTTTTTTTATGCCTGTTTTCTCAAATGTTAATTCACTAAATTATTTATTATAATCTATATATATATATTTTCTGAAATAATTTGTAAAGCTTTATTTTGTATGAACATAATATGGTGGAAATGATTGACCCTGCTGCCTCGTATTAACAACAAATTAATTATTGTTGGTAATTAACTGGGTATGAAGGTATTTCTGTGTGCAATCATTTTGAATCATCATCTGCTATAGAAGAATAAATCAGTGAAGTGCCTCTTCATTCTAACCTGAGCATCAGTGTCAGAAAATCCTGCTTCAGCTCAAACACTCTGGAGAATGATTTCAGATTAAACTATGGAGTGCACCAACTTTGGTTCCGGAAGTGGTTTTACCATCACTTTTTCCAATAGTGAATGTTTTATATATATTATATATATATAAAATATTCAGATTCTCTGAATGGTGGTGATTATTTTGCAGAATAATTTTAAAATATGTTGAAATAACTTGAAATTAATGGTTTCAGCAAAAGCATATTCCATTGGTTAACAACCCCCAAGATCACAGTAGGTCTGTCTTTGTAAATTATAGTTAAAAACATATTCTTTTATGGAGAAAATGAGTGGGATTGTTACTTTGGAACCCGGCTGTTGCACTCTGTTGCCTATTTAATGTGGCCACGAGAGCTTGCACTCATTTGGACAATCGCTTTGTTAGTTAATTGCTAATGGTAGGAAATAACCATTTGAGAAGGACCATTGTGTCTTGATTAGCAAGCATTATTGCTGAGTCGGTGGGTCAAAAAGAGCGTTTGTCCCAAATCAAACCCTTAACAACCTTTCTATTTACTACAATCAGAGTAATCAGCAGGAGCTGCCTGATATTTGGGTTTTCTTTGCTTGAAATCTCTTTGTCTATTTTTTTATTATGCTACACTCAAAGGTATTTCTGTTGCTCTCTTGCTCGAACGTCTTTCACTGAATTCTCAGTCAATGTTGAGGATGGCATTTAGAAAATACATTTCCAATAAAGCACTTAAATCAATTGGAAACCCATGCAATACTAAGTTCAGAGTCACGCTGCCCATTGTTTTGATTCGTGGGACAATTAACACCACTCAGATGTAAATTCTTCATCAGATAGTTATAACTGCTATCAGATGTCTAAAAAAAGAGGATGAGCAAAAAATGGCAAATGGTTTTCACATTACAGCAGTTAAAAACTACATTACTCACAGTAATTTAGTTTGAGTTATCTTAAGGAGAATATCTATTCAATCTACTAACGCCAATTCCAGTTTGGCTCACTCTGTGAAAATAGAAACAGTTCACTTATACTTCTCTAACAATCATGGTGATGGTTTATTGTTGTTTCACTAACAGCTGCCAATCAGAGGGGTGTAACATTTTCCTAACCCTAGACAAACTTGACATCATTATCAATCGTTACGCTTAACCGCTATTTTGGCCAAAAGACCCCATGAATTACAATTGTTTGTTAGCTTTGAGGCCATCTGTATGCTGGTGTGCTTTTAAAATGTTCTTTCAGGCCAAATGTATAATTTATAGACATTCACTTCTGGAAAAACAGACCAAAAATATTAATGACTGGATTTTTATCCACAAAATTATCTTTAGAGAGAATGCTCCTTAAACCTAATACTGTACCTCCTGACTAATAGCAAGAGGAAAATCAATTCACATTCAATAAAAGGAATAGTTAAGTAAATATTTTTTTGAAGTCTCTAATGCTCACCAAGGCTCCACTTATTTGATCAAAAATACTGTAAAAACAGTAATATTATGAAATATTAGTTACAATTTAAAATAACTGTTTTCTATTATAATATAATTTAAAATGTAATTTGTTCCTGTGGTGGGAAAATTCAGTAGCCATCACTGTCCATCAACATTAATGTCACTTTTGATCAATTGAATGTGTCCTTGCTGAATAAAAGTATACATTTCTTAAAAATATTATTAACTAAAAAAATTCCTGACCAGAAATTTTGGAAGAGTAGTCCTGTAGATTAACGCAGGACAAAAAAACCTGCACTCGTCAAGGCATTTCATGGGGTCTTTAACCACACCAGCACCTTTATCACTGTTGTTAACCTGTTTGTCAGTATAGGCAGTGATGTTGTATATTGTTATATGAACTGTATACAGTGACAAAAGAACCATCATTAATTAACAACAAAACTGTGATAGCAGACTAGCTGTAAGACAAATATAATATCGTCGTGTACATCAATACACCAACCTCTGATCTCGAGTCACCTTGTATTTTCTTCATTTTCTAATGTTGAGGTTTGCACTAAAGGCACAAATAAATAGAATTCTCTAAATGCGTTTGTTCATTGCAGTGTGACTGTATCTCTGACAACTGAGTAATACATGCCTATGAGCGGGTGAATGATGGATGGGTTTGCATGGTTTTTTAATTGTTAAAGCTGTTTTGCATGGTTAGATGTGTTCAGCTACATAATTCTATAGCGTGTTGTAATTTGGTGATGGGTGTGATTTGTAATAATGACACAATTGCTTGATGCCTGTATTTTTTCTCCCTTTTTCTGTCTCTTCACCAATTTGTCTTCAAAACCAGGCTTAAATTTAAAGGAGTAGTTCACCCAAAAATGAAAATTTGCCCAAAACTTACTCGCCCTCAGGCCATCCCAGATATGAGTATGTTTCTGTTATATCTATTGCATCACTTACTCATAAATTGAACCTCTGCAGTGAATGGGTGCCATCAGAATGAGAGTCCAAACAGCTGATAAATACATCACCATAACCCACAAGTAAGCCACACAATTTACACGACTTCATCAGTTAATGTCTTGCGAAGTGAAAAACTGCATGTTTGTAGTAAACAAATGCATAATTTGTTTATTATAGAAGATAATGGATTGTAGTCATGTGGATTACTAGTGAATTATTGTGATGTTTTTATCAGCTGGTAGGACTCTCATTCTGACGGCACCCATTCACTGCAGAGGATCCATTGGTGAGCAAGTGATACATTCCTCCAAATTAACTACGTCTTAGATGGCCTGAGGTTGAGTGAGTCAATATGGAGATAATTATTTTTTGGGGGGTGAACTAATTCTTTAAGTGCAGGAGAAACTACAATAGCATAAAAACAGCTGACTTAGTCACTTGACTAAAGATTAGTCATCTTTGTGATATGACAAAGATATTGTGTGTCTGACCCATGAGGTTTTAAATCCAGGATCAAGGCTAATTTCCAGAGGAATTGGAGTGTGTGTTGCATAAATGCTGTATATTGTTGTCTTCGTCCTAGTAGGGATGGGAAAAAGTCATTGATTTGCAGCGACCAAATCAAGCCTTGTATGACGAATCACAGCGGCCGGGATCAGATGAATGGCTGACTGTTGAGGCTCGGCCAATGAATGCACAGGAGCTGGAGCTGGAGCCTGTGAACTTTGAGTTTAAGCTTACAAGAGAGGTATAATCACATTTGAGTGACATTTGCTTACAAACAAAATCACCTGATTCAATCCTAAGCAGTTAGGTTGTAACCCTGAAGTATAAAATAATATAAAAAATATATAATTAACTTTGTTAAAAGTAAAAAAAAAAAAAAACTTTAGACAAAATATGAAAATTTTGTGCAAGTATCATATTTGATATGAATGTTGTTAGTTGCTAGTATTTATGACCAAAACGCAAGATGAAATTCTGATAGCTTATAATGTAAATCTATAACAGCATAGCAGACTAAAAATGCATGTAAACATATCAGTCATATGGATAATTAAATAAATCCAAGCTGTTTCAGTCCAGTACGTGTTCAACTTGAAATTCTATAATATAAAACTACTTCTTACATTTACTTTATAATAATCAGTAGATTTCACCACAAAACCGTGTACCAAATGTACCATGACCTGAATCAGTTGCTAAGAAATATAAACTATCAATCAGATGACAGAAAACATGCAGTAGATTATGTACAACAGATTTTCCAAGAATTTTTTTTTATTATGTTGAGAACGCTTTTTAATAAAATCACGAACTAGCTGGCTTTTTAGGGTTAAGGTATAGTCAATCATAAGTTATAGATCTCTGGTTTATATTATTTGAGATAAACTCAGTGTATTGTGGGATTCCTCTGTTGTCAGCTGTGTGCGCCACAGAAGGTGTCCATCCCAGAGCGACTCATGGATGTGGAGTCTGATGAAGACCTGAGTCCAGAAGAGAAGGAGACTCGTTCTCGCACCGTAGCAAAGATAAAAAGCCTACTGTCGAAGTCGAGGTATGGTGGAAAAATAAGACTTAAACAGATGTAAATGGATGATGTATTTAGATGCTGAGAGTCTTCTGTTGTGGTATTTCAGTGTGAAGTCTATGGATGCCGAGCAGATAGATTTCAGTGAGCTGGATGAAGAGCAGGAGAGAATCATGAGCATTCATCGAGCTCTCGCCACAGAGGCCTCCATCAAGAGGAAACAGGTCACAGGTGAGACATTATCCAGCATCTCTGGGAACATTATAATATAGTATTTTATCATACACAGTCATCCTGATATTTATAAGTGAACTTTAATGTTTTGTTTTGCAGCCAAAGCCATGTCTGAGTGCTAAGACGTGTTGAGAAGCTTTCTTGGGAACCCAAAGATCAAGTTGTTTTGTGTGTGTTTTTGTACCTAATACATATTTATAATTCACATTCAGGTTATCTTTTGTTTAGAACTTTTTTATGTGAGATTATTTTTTATTAATTTTTACTGGTGAGCACTTTGAAAGTTACACTTTGTTTTTACAATTCTGAGAGTTTTTTAATTTTTGCATGACATTATTTTTATCACCATGTAATCGTGACTTAAGGTACTTGTTCTTTTGCAGTGTTGTGTGTTATGTATAAAAATATTCTATTTGATTTAGATTGTGAAATACATTGCATTTAATTTCAGCAAAACTGAAAACTGTCATCATATTAGATTGATCATTAAAAATTCACAATTTTCATACAATGGCAGACAACAGAGCTCAAGTTCTAAATAAAGCTTGTTTGCACAAAGTTAATTCCTTCTCATTAAAACATAAGAGGTTCCAGATATACCATTATGAAATTTGTATATTGTCTTTTCATATCTGTTTGTAGACATGCAGTGCATGTTTCCTAGTATAACATTGACTGCTTTTCATTTTTCTTTATGAAATATTTTGGGGAAAAACAGAAAAATACATACACTATTTTGCCAAAAGTATTGGGTCACCCACTTCTAATGAAAGGTTTGACTACTTTAGTAATTTCCATGAGTACAAATCTTAATGTTTAAGCATATAATGATATTCTAGGAAATTGTGTGCTTCTAATTTTCTAGCAACAGTTTGGACCCTTTTCTATTCTAACATGACAGTGTCTCTGTGTATAAGGCAAGGATCAAAGAGAAATGATATTCCATTTTCCAAAGAGATTTATGATGTGTTCCTTCAAGTGTAACGTGAAAAAGTTCAATGATTGATCAGTCAGTGTGGAAGAACTTGACTGGTCTGCAGAAAGCCAAGTCCTAATCCCAGCTGAACACCTCTGGTGTGACTTTAAATGCAGACCTTGAGCCAAAAATCATCACCAAACACCTACATATGGGTACAGTCATTTCATACACTTCAAAACTGTTGTAACAGAGGTGGAAATAACATTTTTAAGTAAATGAATTATGTTTCCATCTTTGTTGCCACAGTTTGGAAGTGCCTTTTTCTCTTCTAAAGAAGGGGGTGTCCCAGTACTTTTGTCCATATGAATGTACAAGTCATTGGTGTTTGGTGATGTCAATGGTTTTTGGCTCACGGTCTGCATTTAAAGTCACACCAGAGGTGTTCAGCTGGGATTAGGACTTGGCTTTCTGCAGACCAGTCAAGTTCTTCCACACTGACTGAATCATCATTTCTCTTTGATCCTTGCCTTATACACAGAGACACTGTCATGTTAGAATAGAAAAGGGTCCTGTCCAAACTGTTGCTATAAAATTAGAAGCACACAATTCCCTAGAATATCATTATATGCTTAAACATTAAGATTTGTACTCATGGAAATTACTAAAGTAGTCAAACCTTTCATTAGAAGGGGGTGACCCAATACTTTTGGCAATATAGTGTATATGGAAAGTTTGAAAGATTTTTATGATCACAATCACAGAATTTTTACTCTTTATTGATATTTTCACAGTTTTACGTTTTGTCTGCAACTTGACGTCAAATTTCTGTACCTCACTACTCATCCTCATGTTTTTATGAAATCATAAGGACTGAGTACACCGAGACCGGATGATTGGACATTTCTTGTATGAACCATGCCTTTTAATTAATAGAGAGTAAACCATTCTCAACAAGACCAGGCAAGTCCGAATAACTTGACAACAGACATAATTACATTTCAAATTGAAACCCACAATTTTTCAATTTTAGTGGAAATAAAACCATGCTCTCACTCTCAATACCTCACTGGAACATTTTAGGAGATCAAGAAATTACAACAAAAACAATGCCATTTATTTGGATTTTACGAATGACATTTTAAAAGTCTTTTTCTTGTCCTCCTTTGAGTCTGTGTGCAGTTCCTGTTTCTTGAGCTCTGTGTCGGATGAATGTGTTTTCTCGTCCTTGTGTGGTTCTGATGGTGGTTCAGGGGTCTTCTCTGAACTGTCTGAGTTCTCGGGCACAGCGGCGCTCGCACTCTCAGCGGGTGGATCGGGCTGTGAAGAGGAAGCACAGCAGTTCACCACAAATCAACAAGAGACTTTATCACATCTCAGTCAAAGCTTACCAGGAGTAATTCACAGTATGTTAGTCTCAATTTATCAAAATTGTCAACCCACAGCTTATAAGAGAGAGCTCTGACCTCACTAAAGCCCAGGCCACGGTGTCTCCTGTTCCTTCCAGATAACTTCCCATCCATACCCTGTTGATATTGGTGCTCAAGCTCAGCATTAATCTTCTGATCCTCTGACCCTACAGACACACAATATACCCTGTTAATTACAGACAGTTATTAGCATTTTCCCATATTCCCAATATTGCTGATATAGCATTGATAGACATTAAAAATATCCCATAACAATAAAATGTCTCCCTGATGGTTGTATATCAGTATGAAACTAGATTAAGGTAGTTGTTTTATATTTTACAAGTGTAGAATGCATTGTAACCTGGTCCTTTGTGCACAATAAACCACAGGACATTACCAGTGGTTGCTTTAAAGGTCAGATCGTGTACTCTTTGACCAGTGACCGCTGTAGGAAAAAGGATATGTGGTGTACAGGATGCCATCTGATGGTCGCAGTCTCCACACAACCGGGGATTTGGAAGCGTCTCATTCAACACAATAGGAGGTTGCAATTACTTTTTTAGCTGTCAAGCATTCAAATCCAGCAACCCTTCACTTCCGCCCTAGAGACTCACCGCTGCGGAAATGGGACGTTGACTTGTGATCCCCGATAACAAGGCGTCCAGTGTGCTCTTTCTGTCAGTGCATGAAAACAATGAAGCAAGAATGGGTGATAGTTATTACGTTCAAATTACATAATTGTCTGAAACAAAGAAATGGCCTAACAGAAAGCAATGTACCTTTCCTGCTCCCATCAGCCTCAAAAACTTCAGCTTCCTTTCGTCTGTCCCTAAATCTGCTGTTCCCCATTGTGCAACTCCTTTCTGAATAAGAGGTCAAAACAGATTCAGTTGAGCCATTAGAGTGTTACAGAAAAGATTACACACTTCAATTGTTTTCTATCTATCTATTTATATAAGAATGCAGAAAAAAAGCTTAACAGACATAACCTGGAACTGAATTATCTGGTAACGTTACAGTAACGTTATGAAAAATTATTATCGCACAAAACGCAATACAGTAACGTTAGCAAACAGTCAGTTATTACACTAATAACATGCATATATCAAATCTTCGTCACACTAATAACATTTAAAAATAGTTACAACACATTGCTAACACTCTGCTAGCACTGCTGCTTCACCAAAATGTCAGATCAGCTGTAGTAAATAAAAAAATGCATGATGATGGAAACCACATACTTTATCTGGAGATGCCGGTCGTTTCGTGCCTTTACAAGTTTCGTCTGAAGAACTCATGATTTTTAAAGATTCTGAACCACAGTGGCTTAAATAAACATCGCTTGCCTGCCTGCTCCCAACGTTTGCTTAGCAGCTAGCTTGACCCACGCGGTGCATCATGGGAGTTGTAGTTACAACGACGCGAAATCGAGTTTCCTCTACTTTTAACCTTTTTTTAACTACAGAAAATATTTTTAATTAATCCTCTTATTTTGCTAACAAACTATTACATACATATATGCAATTCTACATAGACTACATAAAGGCAGAAACCACTTTTTTTACGTTCTACAGCAGTATTTGGAACTTGACATGGTTGAAATCTGGATTTTGGTATTCAAAATGTTAGCTGCAACGTATTTTGATTCAATTAACTTACTCTACTGTTTGCAGAAATAGGTGGTAAACGTTCAAAACAACATCTAAGCCTATTTCTTTTAGGAAGAATAGCCTAGATATTATAAACTGTAAACAGTAGAATTATATATATAAAAAACAATTAAATGATAATATAACAAATTATTTACAAAAGAGCCAGTCTTTTACTGACTGCTGTGAGTTTAGATTCGTCATGCATTGCCGTTTAATCAATTAAAACAAAGTTTTACAAATGTAAATGTGGGGCAGAGCTTGGCACGGAACTCGGACATCTCTCTCCCTCTCTTTTTCTGGCTCAGTGCGTTTATATAAACACAGGAGGTCGTGGGTAGTCTCTCAGAGATTCCGGACTGCCTGCAAATCGACTCTTATCCATCTGGGACACTGAGACTCGCTCATCTTCCTCCAGACCAGCATAATTTCAACACCTTCGACGATATCAAGCCATGGCTATTACCGGCTGCTCTCAGTGCATCAAATATACGCTCTTCTTCTTAAACTTCATTTTCTGGGTGAGTTTGTTTGTTTACCGATATTATTTTAATTTAATAACTGTTTCTTGTATTACCATTGAACATTTATGAGGCAATGCTTTATTGCTTTAGTTAAATGAATCTCAATGTCCTGACTTAAGAAGTCCTCAGAGCAGAAAACAATAAGTGTCTTACTGAAAGTTCTTCTTGTGAGTCTATTGACTGTAAACAATCGTCCCATTTGAAGTGATTAGATGTGCTTTTCCCCAGATTTTTTCTCACCATTCTTATCAACGTGTTTTTTTACACTGTTTATGTTGTTAAGCTAGAGTTTAAGGACATTTAGAACACAGTCTATACATGAACTGGAATAAAAGCACGTCATGTTAAAGATAATTTGAGGTTTCTGTGCAAAATATTTTGTGAAGCATACAATAAGTTTCTTTTGAGTCTCACAGTCGGCTAAATGGTATAGTCAGTGTTTTTCTTGTGAATGTGTTCCTAGACATGAAGAAAATGTGTCTCGGGCTCCAGAGAGCCTCCTGTCCAGCGAGGGTTAGCCGTGGCTTTGCTGTGTTTTTACACTCTATCATTATGTCCATGTGCTGTAGAGGACACCATAACATAAATACATAAAAGAAAAGAACAGAGAGAGAATCACATGTGGACAAGTTGTTTAAAAGTCAGAGTAAATTTAGTAAAAAAAGAGATAGTTATTCATATTAAATACTTTTTTATAGCTCGAGCAGTCATTCTGCTGCAATCACTTTATAAAATGCTTTTACTCTGCAGAGCTTATTTTGACTAAAACATCACATGATGTTCAAACACTGACATCACAGACTAAAACTCATCATGAGGAATGTCTAATTAGCATTTAGCAGCAAGACAAACATTATGGAATAACATTCATTACTGAAAATAAATAATGTTTACACCAATTCAGAGTGCTAAAAATAAAAGTCATGTCATTTTTCAGACTCATTTTAATACAAGCCTACGAATTTAAATCTGTTTTCATTCAAGACCTTTAACTTGCATGAGAATGATGTTATGTGATATATCAACAGCGCCAATCCCAACCCCTCTTGAGATACGTATTATTTCCTGTCATTGTACTTTACATGCTGCCAACACAAAAATATATCAGCCTGGCTTCCACAATTCTGTGACTTAAGCAGCCGCTTCCTGCTCTGCGAAGTACAAAAAATAAACAATCAAAAGGAATCACAGATGACTGACTCTGAGCTGAAGTGAACACCCCCCACCCTTTTTTGTGCGTGAATAACACTAGACCTGTCAGAAGTTTCTTCCCCAAATGCAGGATGAAATGACCTCTGGAATGACCTCAGGAAAAAGAGTTGAAACAAACATTTCTGGGCGATGACATCTGTTGAGGGATTTTTAATTCCAGCTCTTTAAACAGTAAAAGTATTTAAATGGTGTATCTATGCTGAAAAGTGCTAGTAAACATTCAGTTTTTTTCTCTTTATTTTTAGCTGGCTGGTGGTGTGATTTTGGGTGTAGCTTTATGGCTTCGCCATGACAGTCAAACCAGCAACCTCCTAATGCAGCAGTTTGAGGGGAATCAAGCACCAGGAACCTTTCATATCAGTAAGTGATTGCCACTTAACAATCTACAATCTTAAACCATTGATCACAAAGTTGGTCTCTATATATTAAGTATAATAATTAATATTAAGTTCATATACTAAAACAATCATCAGTTTTAAGAATGGAACCAACAGCTGCTTTATCCCACAAATAGGTTCAGATTTAAAACGTTGACTACTTTAGTTCCAATTATCCAACCTTGTTATTTAAACTAGCCGCCCAAACCCTACTATCACAACCCTCTGAAAATTATCGAGCCCATTCATTTCCAACCTAAATGCTCACTTATGCCCGATGTTGTTAATTATATACTCTTACAGTATAATTTAGATACTGAACATTTATTTGGACTGTGCATTGTAATATTTCAGATTTAGGAAGTTGTTCGTCATCATGTTGGGGCTTATTTAACACTTTGCTCATGTATGTTTTATTATATGTAATCCTTTACGATGTTGTTTCAAGTAATGAGTATAATATTTGAAATTGTTAATGATTACAAATATTTGAATTATTATTTGTGACCCTGGACCACAAAACCAGTCATAAGGGTCAGTTTTTTTTATTGAGATTAATACATCACATGAAGGCTGAATAAATAAGCTTTCCATTGATGTATGGTTTGTTATGATAGGACAATATTTGGCTGAGATACAATTATTTCAAAATCTGGAATCTGAGGGTGCAACAAAATCTAAATATTTAGAAAATCGCATTTAAAGTTGTCCAAATGAAGTTCTTAGCAATGCATATTACTAATCAAAAAATAAGTTTTGATATATTTACGGTAGGAAATTGACTAAATATCTTCATGGAACATGATCTTTACTTAATATCCTAATGATTTTTGGCATAAAATACAATTATATAAAATTTTGACCCATACAATGTATTTTTGGCTAATGCTACAAATATACCCTAAGACCCTGCTAAGACTGGTTTTGTGGTCCAGGGTCACATTTTTTTTATTATTATAAACATATTAACTTAATGCAGTGATTATAAGACCTTTATGCTGAATGTAACTACTTACAGAAAATGACATATGCAAAAGAGGCATACAAAAGAGGCATAATAATGACATACAGCATAAATAAGTCATACATTAAGTAAACATAATAGAACTTGAACAGGTAATGCAGTGATTTACATAAGACCTTTATGCTGAATGTAACATATAAATAGTGAGATTTATGCATAAATAATAATTATTTCTTTATTTTTCTTTCTTTCTTTCTTTCTTTCTTTCTTTCTTTCTTTCTTTCTTTCTTTCTTTCTAATAATTTAAACAATAAACAAATAACAACAAACTAAATGATTGGGCAAAATATTGCACTAGATGTTATTGCTGTTATAATAGTTTGTTGATATGCATGCTCAAGAAGCCTCTGCACTGTGAGCTTTGAGAAACAATTACTCTTAAAATAAAGGAGCACGTCTCATCAAAAGATGGAAGTAGGAAACTGGGTTTAAGCTGGACTCTGTGGACTCTGAGAGGGCCACTAAATCACTGTGTGTGTGTGTGTGTGTGTGTGTGTGTGTGTGTGTGTGTGTGTGTGTGTGTGTGTGTGTGTGTGTGTGGTGTGTGTGTGTGTGTGTGTGTGTGTGTGTGTGTGTGTGTGTGTGTGTGTGTGTGTGTTGTGTGTACCTACTTGTGTGTGTGTCCTCGTGTGGAATAAAAATAAAGTGTGTGTGTGGGTTATATGTGGTGTGTGTGAATGTGTGTGTGTGAGTGTGTGGGTTAGTGTGTGCTGGTCTAACTAAGTTTTGTACAGTATATTACACCTATGGAGAGTGCTAAGTGTGTGTGTGTGTGTGTGTACATGTGTTGTATTTGAATGTTGAATGCAGCAGTTTGTTCAGTGTCTATGTGTCTCCATAAAATATGTAACGTGTGTGTGTGTACAAGTATATTTAAATAACTTTGATGGCAGCAGCACAATATCATTGCATAAGAGCTTTGATCCTGTTTGTCATGTAGTCAGATGGAGTCATGTTGTGTTCTTGTATTTTCTTTAATAACACTGCATTCTGCAGCTTTCACATGAAGTCAGTGATTCTCCAGACACTCCCACAGGGTGTTTTAAAAGAACCAAGGAAAGACTAAAAGTTACCACAGGGCGTGTTCATACTCCACCCATGTGTGTGCGCACACACACACACACACGTTTACACACTTAACCACAGCAGATGTATGCAGAGAGTTCAGTGGCAGAAGGTCAGCATATTGTGGGCACTAGTGTAGAGTTAGGGACTTAGCGCCCATTCATTTTTGCAGAAAGCATTGGGTTGTATCTCTCCACTCAGTATAAATACATGGAGGAACCAGAGCTCCGCCTGTTTCTTTTTATAGCAGCAACAACCTTTTCTGATTAAAGAAGTTAGGGTTGTTGGTCTGGCCCACCCAGAGAAAGAAGAGAGAGATGAAGCACTCTCCTCCCACTGCTACTGAACATCTGTGCAATTGAAAAAGCCCTGCTCATGTGCCCGTTACACCACAAATTAGAATGAGCAGTGCTTGGGCTCGCTCAAGTGCTGGTTAGACAACCCTAAAAATATGTTCATGCCCGGCCGCTGCAGAAATCATTATAGCTTAGAGAGGAATCTGGCAGGAGAATACTTACAGATTCCTAAATATAAGTTTTGAACAGAGAGTGGAGCTTGTGCAGCAGGGGCAGCTGTGTATTTTGCACAAGGAGACATATATTTAAAAGAGGATACATATCATATACTTGAGGATATATGATACATGTATATACATCATATACTTTTTTTTGTCTTATGTAACCCCATAGTTGCATCAGTAAGTTAAGCACATCTTCATTTAAAACAACCCATGCAAGCACTGAATGCACATTTGCATTTAAATGTAATATATTTTCAATAGACTTAATTGCAACTTCATTACAAATGTGTAATTAATTACAAAAAATATATAAATACATGACATACAAGTTTCAATAGAAATGACACTGTGACATATATTTTAGTTTACCATAAATGCTTGTCAGTACATAATTATTCAATTAAATATAATAATCTTCTTCAAAGGATAGTTCTCACAAAAATGAGGTATTTAAAAAAATGTTGATAGCCAAACAGTTGACGGTAACCATTGATCTCCATAGTATGGAAAAACTACTGTGGAAGTCAATGGCTACCGTCAACCAACATTCTTCAACAAATATCTTCTTTTGTGTTCAACAGAAGAAAATGGGTTTGGAACAAGTGGAGAGTGAGTAAATGATGACAGAACTTTCATTTTTGGGTGAACTATCCTTTTAAGTCCTAACTAATATAAATGTAAACTATAATAAATATACATTAAATTGCAGTTAAGTGTCTGAAAATATTACATTCAGTATGCACTTCAGCATATTTTTTAAAGTTTAAATATAAGTACTTTAAAAAAAATCTAAATGTGTTCTTTTGAGCTATAAACAGGTCTGTATGGATGTTACCAATGCATGTTGCTTTGCAGCTATAGAATATTCTTAGAAATTGTTAGTGCATTGCTATATGGTTGTTA
This sequence comes from Ptychobarbus kaznakovi, assembly GCA_027422405.1. Classification (NCBI taxonomy): domain Eukaryota; kingdom Metazoa; phylum Chordata; class Actinopteri; order Cypriniformes; family Cyprinidae; genus Ptychobarbus; species Ptychobarbus kaznakovi. Next base: position 13,056,964 of record CM049809.1, read on the forward strand.
GGGTGTTCAGAGTGGTTGCTGAAGGGTGTTGTGGGTGAATGAAGTTCAAAAACAGCCAATTCTCTTAATGTAAGTTTATGGTATTTTTGTGTTATGTTTTTGTGTTATGTATTATGTTTGCAGCACAAACCGAAGTTTATTCTTTATGGGTTTAGAAAAATCTAATAAACCACATGAACAGTAATAATACATTTTCAGTATATTTACAGGAAATCTGAAAAGCAGATGGTGTTTAGATGGGTTTGTTTTCAGATGCTGTTGTGGAAGTCTGATGGAGAACGGAGAGCAAATCTGGCTCTGTTATGTAGAGGGTTCCTGTTTAGACTGGATCTTCCCGTGTCTGTTTATAGTGTGTATGGTGAAGTGATCTTTTACCTAAAGCCTGAGATACTCTCTCTCTCTCTCTCTCTCTCTCTCTCTCTCTCTCTCTCTCTCTCTCTCTCTCTCTCTCTCTCTCTCTCTCTCTCTCTCTCTCTTTGACTCTTGCAGCATTTAAAGCTAATGCTATGGGAAATCAAACAGGAAAATCCACATTAGCTTTTTCCCATTTGTATAGTTTGTCTGAATTTCACTGCCAACAACAAAATGAGCAAAGAGAAGAATAGACTTAACCACCTCAGCTTTGAGTTGCAAGAAAATGTAAGACAAAAAATTTCAGTTTTTAATCAATAATGTATCATTATGACTGATTGATGCCTGCAGTTTCAGATACACTCAAATGAATACTGAGAGGGTTCAAGATGAGTGATAATGTTTAACACTGCAGCACACATGCCATCTAGTGGCAACATACTGCATTAACTGCAGTTACTTAAGTTATTTCTACACATCTCAACAGCTGTTCATAAACATGAGGAATGAGTGCTATAGAAACTGCATGCACATGGGAAATTAATATGAATCTCTGATTATGATGTTAAGCTCATACATGCATTGTTTCTATTGCTTTTTCAGGTGTGTATGTTCTCATAGCGATTGGGGCTGTAATGATGTTTGTGGGCTTCCTTGGTTGTTATGGAGCTATTCAGGAATCTCAGTGTCTCTTAGGAACGGTGGGTTTTTACTCAACTCGCACTATTCATGCTGCATGCCTTTAATGCACTTCAACTTCAAAAGAGCTTTACAAGAACTAAACTACACTTTACTTGTGATTAGAACATATAGGTGTAGTTTTACTTTAGCTAGTAGCATTTGATGATGATGATGATGATGATGCAGTTTTTGACTATAATGGCATGGATTATTTTAAAACTGGCATGTATTATTTCCTCAGAAGTTAAAATTCATCCATAACAATTAATAACCATTCATTTATGCATTAATTGTACAATAATTGAATGGGATTCTCTTAGTAGATGACAATACCCTTGTGACAAATAAGTACATTTTAGCATATTTTTAAGCATTTATTACAGAAATAATTTACTTTAAAAGAATATGCTTAACTGTTAAGTAAATGTGGGCACTTAATTGCTTTTTAATTGCAATTAAATGAAAATGTGTTATTTTTTGACCCACTTAAGTAGGACTTAAATACATGATTTTTTTATAATTGTTTTTAAAATATGGTTAAAGTGTACTGCCGAATGTACTGACAAACATTTATGGCATTCAACTAGTATTAATATACTTTATTACAATTTCTATTGAAACTTGTATGTCAAATATTAAATTGTGTTTGTAATTACACTTGCAATGATAAAGTTCTACATTTCTGAACTTATACATACAAGTATTGCTTGATAAAGTTCTACATTTCTGAACTTATACATATAAAGTATATTAACTTTCAAAGTGCACTCTCCTTAAGCACATATTATATGAAGTACTTTTATTTCATAAGTATATTATAAGCACATATTTAACAAGGGTAGTATTTGCAAAGGTTCAGACACATTCAGACAAAAAATATCCACAAGGGTAGTGAAGTCATAACTGTCGACGGTAATATTCATGTTTCACTTAGGTCTCTCTGAGGTTGAAGAGGTATTTCATGTTTCCTTGCTCACACAGTTGATCTCTTTTTCTTCCTCAGTTCTTCACATGTTTAGTGATCCTCTTTGCCTGTGAGGTAGGCAGCAGGAATATGGGGCTTTATTAACAGGGACACGGTAAGGCTAAACATACTGTACACGTACGCTCAGAAAATCTGTAGTTTATAAGACTTCATTTTAAGACAGAGAGACACTCTTTAAGAAACTCTCTCACTTTCTGTCTGTCCAGATATCCACTGAGCTCATTAACTTCTATGATGCTGCATACATTAAAGCTGTGGATCCTGTGGACACAACATCCAGACAGGCGGCTTCCAAAGTTCTGGAGGTCTTCCATGACTCAGTGAGTTGCCAAAATCTATTCCTTCATTAAAATCATTCATTTTGGACAGTTAATAACCCCTATCGCTTATTTTTCTCTTTCTCAATATCTAGCTGGATTGCTGTGGTAAAGGGAATGAAAATCAACTTTTCATAGTTGTCCAGGCCTCTCTGTGTCCCAAAAAAACGTTCCCACTTGACCCGCTCATCTCCCAGGTATCTTCTGTATATTTACTCTACTGTTTAAGACCATGATAGAGAACTCATTTCAATTCAGCTTGATCTGGAGGCAAGAATGTAAACACATAACCAATATATTTCTATGAAAGTTTCTCTAAAGCATATTTTGATGGACTGTTATGGTTTTAACTCCGCTAGTACTCTTCACTTTTCGGTTGATTCTTATGAAAAGATTCTTAATGAAGTAAGAGCCAATTTAATCTTAAGATAATCTTTTGTAAATGTTGTTTTTATTTTGTTGTTTATATATGGTTTTGTCAAATATTTCTATATTTTTTCACTTGCTTAATAGTTTTCACAATGAACAGATTTATTGTGATTTTACGCAATTTAAACCTTAAAGGGATAATTCACCCAAAAAATGAAAATTCTGTCAATAATTACTGACCCTCATGTCGTTCCAAACCTGTAAGACCTTCATTCATCTTCAGAACACAAATTAAGATATTTGTGATCAAATCTGAGAGCTTTCTGTAAATATGCACTATAAATGAAATCAAATAGATGCAAATAGTTAATAATAAGCTATGCCATGATATTTTTCTGTGCAAAAATCTTACTTGTTTCCTTTATGTATGCATCACAAGTTTATAGTTTTTGTATTTTAAAACTGTGTAATACAAATGCACAGAAATTTTAAATGCAATTCATAAACAAAAATGTAAAATTAGGTCTAAATATTGTTTGCGTTTAATCGGAATTACACTAAATTATAACCAAAACAAACAATCGTATAAAAAGGGAAATTTTGATAGCTGACAGTATATTTGATTGTAAATATGCATTGATGTTGTGTGCTTCAGAGTTGCCACACGAAGATAAGGGACCTGTTCACTGAGAAACTCCATGTCATTGGATTGGCCGCCCTAGCGATTGCTGTCATTATGGTGAGAATGAACACACACATGCACAATTGCAGACTTGTGCTAGGAATAACTAAAGATAGCTGTGTGTGTAATTTCTCTCTGGTGTGTCTAGGTTTTTGAGATGATCTTCACCATGGTTCTCTGCTGTGCAATCCGCAATGCTCCTGCATATTGAGTTGCTGGATGATGACCAGCCTGATTAACAATGTTTGATTTTGGTTGTGATGGGCAGGAGGCCATTTCACTTCTGCCTTGCCTCTCTTTTCAAGTTCAAGTGTCCACACACTGAACATTGATCCCTGTGTTTGTAGAGAGGACTTCCTATGTGAATACATCAGAATACAACACCAAGGGCTATTATAAATGAACCAGTAACCGATATCAGGGAGGAGGAAGAATGTGATTGATAGTAATATGGATAACTTTGCTTTTATGTTAGTATTGTTTTACTTTTATTTAATCATTTTATTAAATCTTATGGTCTATTGTTCGACTTTTAGTAGTAAAAGGGCTTCAACATACTCGTTAAGTGTGTGTGTGTGTGTGTGTGTGTGTGTGTGTGTGTGTGTGTGTGCTTGTTTGTGAAGTAAATCATTGTTATGTTTATAGAGAGATAAAAGTTAACCTATTAATCTATTATGCAACAAGTCAATTAGTGTCTTCTGAGACTGCATATCACAAATTAGACTTTACCAGCCCATAATGATGATGTCACGATAATCCAATGATAACCCACATGAAACAAATCAAACGTTACCCAATGAGCCTGGGGTATTTTTATTTTGTGGACATTCAGTTTATTTCTAATAAACCTTCTTATTAAAAAAATCTGCCAAATTATTGTGTTATGAATGTTGTGTTAGGAATGTATTGAATCTTACCTTATTTGAAGCATATTTGCATAAAGTTTAGGACACAAATTACTGTACTTTTATTCTGTAGAACAGAATATTACTAAGATATAATTTTGTGCACTGTCACTTTAAGAGTAGATAGATAGAGAGACAGATAGAGAGAGATACAAAATGATGCCACCATACACAGAAAATATTGTGCAATGTCGCTTTAAGAGCAGAGTAAATATTGTGTTACTAAGATATAATATTGTGCAATGTGGCTTTAAGGGTCATAGATAGATAGATAGATAGATAGATAGATAGATAGATAGATAGATAGATAGATAGATAGATAGATAGATAGATAGATATATAGATGGATAGAGAGCAGATGAATATATACAAAGATATAATGCACTGTCACTTTAAGAGCAGCAGAGTAAATATTGCATTACAAAGATATAATATTTTGCACTGTCACTTTAAGAGCAGCAGAGTAAATATTGCGTTACAAAGATATAATATTGTGCACTGTCACTTTAAGAGCAGCAGAGTAAATATTGCGTTACAAAGATATAATATTGTGCTCTGTCACTTTAAGAGTAGATGGATGGCTGGATGGGTGGGTGGATGGATAGATAGATAGATAGAATGATGCCATCATGTAAAGAAAATATTGTGCACTGTCGCTTTAAGAGCAGCAGAGTAAGTGTGTTTGCATGATTCAAAAGGTGAGGCTCCGCCCACTCTGTGTTAGGTCAGTTTCGTTTCTTCGATCGTGTGACGACGTCTGCTGTAAATATCGCTTTAAAGATGGGCGCATCTAATGACAAACCTCTGAAATGTCCTCTGTGTTATGAAGAGTGTCGGGAGCAGGTGACGCTGGCCTGCACTCACAGCTTCTGTCGGGTTTGTATCAGTGAGTTGTGGAGCGGATCTCAGACCGGACCGTATTTCTGCCCTGAGTGTAGGTACGAGTACCAGCATCTGCCGGACTATACCGACGGAGCGTCAACATCTTCAGCCACACGTACGTTCAATAACACAAAAATAAATGTTGACTTTGTTGACCTTGAACATGTGTATGTTATTATTATATTGCACATGTGTCGTGACCACAGCCTATGCTTGTGACGTGACTTAGTAGGCCACAAGTACTCCTGTGTATTGATCTGTTGTAGTGGGTAAGTTGTCTGTCTCCTATCAGGTTACAAGCATTAAACTTTAAATAGTCAATAGGATGCTGCATGTATGGATCGTAAAAGTCATAGAAAAAAAAAGATTCTCAGTCACATTACTAGTTTATTTAATGTGTCTGTTAACAATATCCAACATACATTTGGGAGAATTATGGTGTTTGTGTCTTTTTTATTCTTTCGGACATGACTATTTACACCACAATGCCTATGCAATATCTGTCCTTCAATATCTGCCTTCATAACTATTATTGAATGTATATTAAAACACATTAATTATATTGTATATATATAATATATATATACATATATGTGCAAAATTGTACAGTTGCAAAATTATTTGAAAATGCTGCGCTATAATATTTAGTGATATTTACCTTGAACATACAGTACATAATTTAACTCAAGCTCTTCACAGAAAGTTACTTTGATAACAAGTTCTGAAAAAATTAATTGGGGGTAAAATTGTTTGTTGTGAGGGAAATGATGTCACAGCTGAGAGATTTCAATTTTTGAAAAAATGTATTAAGCAAAATCACTGTAAAAATGTTTTAAAATTTTACATTTAATTTTCATAGTATTAAGAAGAGAGGGTCTAGGACAGGGTAAGACAACACTAAATATAAATATATAAAATAAGTAAAATCCATTTTAAAAATTTTATTATGAAATTATTGCAATTGTAAATCCTAAATAATAAAAGCATGGTAAAATGTTTCCAAGGCAGTTTTAATCTGTTTTTTTTCATATATCAAAAATAAAAAGTTGAAATCCGTCAACCCCTAAAAAACAACAACAACAAAAAAAATTCCCAAAGGTGATGAAAACCTTGTAAAACTTTATTTCAGTGGCCCTGTTACATGTTACATGTTCTTATTTTAGTATAAACCCCTACTAAGTCCTCAACTAAGGATTTTCATAGTCAAATCTGAATTTTCGAATCTTGCCGATATTTGACTGATAGTCGAATCATGCTTGGGGGCGGGGCAAAATACATTACCAATAGTTTTTAAATAAGTTGTACCCTACCTGGTTGAAAAAAAAATCCTGTCTTTCACTCTGCCTGTGTCAATTTGAGTCTTTTTAAAGATTTAAATCCCTGCCGCCATGCTCCTCTGTCGGTCACGGATTATGAAAAGTGAAATTTAAAACTATAGGGGTGGTTGGATTTATTAATGCATGTTAAAATATTTATTTATAGCTTCTTTCTTTTCAGATTCTTATTTACAGCATTATCATAATAAATTATTGGGAGAAAACTGGTAGTTCTATGTGAAATCAGACATTTGAGCACCCCATATAGCCAAAATGGCATGATCATACACCGCGAATAATCGACTGTGAGATTGGGAGTCAAATCAGGCTCCTCCTATCGAAGCATCGAATCGTCGACTATTCGGGGTCACCCCTAAATAACAGTAAAATATGCATTATTACATGTAACTAACCCTAATCTCTAACCTATAGTATGCACGTAGTAAGTGTTGTTAACTTATATTACTCAGTAATTACATGAAACAGTTTTGAAAGTTGTTCAATTGTGAAGATTATAGCACTTGAACTAGAACTTTTACACAATGCATGCCTTTCCCTCACAGCCTCGTTTTAATTCATTTTAAATATAAATCTAACCTGACTAAGGTCTATTACACTGTAACAAAGACACCATGAAATAAATAACCAATAAACACTTATATATTAATGCAATACTATGTTTTCAAGTAGATTGGCCATTTGGAAAGAAGCTGCACGGCCGGCACTCGAAGAAATGGCACGGGAAGAGGAAGTTCAGTTCAGCATTCCACAGTGAGGGACACAGACTGGGCACAGCTCCATCTAATAACACCGTCAGTGACTATGATGTAATCAGAATCATTGATTCTGATGAAGACACATCAAGACCAAGGAAAAGAAAGGCCACAGCAGACGAATGCTCTTCTGGAAGCCAGTCTCCATCAATGGTTTGTGGGACCACCTCTACGAACGACACATCCTCACAACGCACACCTCCAGACACAGATGAGATGACGTCTCCTCGTGTAGAATCATCTCCTGAGAGGAACACAAGTTCCCCTCAGCAAGACCAGCATGATGTGGCTCCCTGCAGTGACACCGGCTCACCCAGGACGAGCAACACACCCCAGGGAGAGAAAACCCCCTCACCAGCTGTCAGTGCCACCTCTCATACACCTGGAAAGCAGGAAACAGATTTTAACAGTGGAGAGCCCATCCGTATCTCAGCAGCAGCATCATCAGACAGACTTTCCAGGAGCAATTCTGTGCCTTGCCATTACTGTCCCAGTTCAGAACAGAAGGTGGCGGTAAAGACCTGCCTGGTTTGTGGGGCCTCCATGTGCTCCGAACACCTGCGGGCACACCTGGAAAAGACGGTTTTCCAGAACCACCCACTGGTGAACGCTGTGGAGGACGTGTCTCTCTGGAGATGCCAGGAGCACCAGGAGATGAACCGGATCTACTGTCGATCATGTGCAGTGTGTGTTTGTACTGTGTGTTCCCTGGTCGGGTCTCACAAGGGGCACGAGTGCATCAGCATACGCGAGGCAGAACAGGAGCTCAGGGTGAGAGACTATTGGACATTTTTAAACACCATTTCCCCTTTTGAAATAGTTTTTAATTGGTGATTTTAGATGTGGCTCAATATTCTGGTTAGACTTGTAGTTTTTAGTAGTGTACTATTGTTCAAATGTTGGTAACATTTAATTTTGTTCATAAATTCTTTCAATTTTAAAATATTTTAAAATGTAATTCACACGAAGAACAACATGTATTTTAAATATTAATCTTTTGTAGCATTATAAATGCCTTTACTCTTACTTTTTTGAGTAATGTGTACTTGTTGAATAGGAGTATTATGGTAATTTCTTTCTTTCAAAAAATGCATTGCTCATTGGTTTATCTGCATTAATCTCTCAGGGTTCACTGAAGGATGAGATGCAAAAAATACAAAAAACGGAAAAGTCCATTCAGGAAAAACTCTCTGAGCTCAGTGATAAAAAATGTGGTGTCCAGGTAAGTGTGAGAATGTTTGTTGATTTAATTGTTGCGCTTTAGCAAGGTTTTTATTGTAAGTTATTTATTGTTTATTTATTTTCACCCAAAAATTCTGATATTAATTATTCACCCTCATGTCGTTCCAAACCTGTAAGACCTTCATTGATCTTCGGAACACAAATTAAGACATTTTTGATGAATTCTGAGAGCTCTCTGACCCTGCAAAGACAAAAAGGGAACTACCACGATCAAGGCCCAAAAAGGTAGGAAGGACATTGTTAAAATAGTCCATGTGACATCAGTGGATCAACCATAATTTTACAAAGCACAAGAATACATTTTGAGTGCAAAAAACAAAAACTAACTGACTATATTCAACAATTTCTTCTGTTCCTTGTCAGTCTCTGCCCCTATTCTGTTGCATAAAAGCTTCTGTAAATGTATGTATAATATGGGGCAGAACTGACAAGCTCTCAGAAGAAATTTAATCAAAAATATCTTATTTTGTGTCCCAAAGATGAACGATGGTCTTACGGGTTTGGAACGACATGTGTGTGAGTAATTAATGACAGAAGTTTTATTTTTGGGTGAACTATCCCAAGTTGTTCATGGATTTATGCTCTCTTTGTCCAATGTTTTTATTAACTAAAACTATTTAAAGTTTTTTTTTAATTGAAATAAAGCTGAAATAAAATAAAATATAAGTATTAGATAAAAACAAACTTAAAACGCTTAAAAGAAAATGTGAAATGTTGTCCTGTCAACTAACTGAAAAATAAAAACAAGTACTAAAATTACTAAAAGCTTTATAATAAAAGTAAAAAAATAACATTCAGTAGCATCAAATAAAATGCTAATTCTGTGCACTGGAGCTTTTGCTTCCCTCAGGTTTTGTGATTCTTGCAGGAAGGGCTGGAGGACGTGCGGGCGGCTGTATTGCAGCAGTATCAGGCCATGCGGGTAACTCTGGAGCAAGAGGAGGAGCAGGCTTTACTCTGTGTGACCCAGGAACAGGACAGAGTGCTGGGAAGCATTGAAAAGCAGCTGGACACATTACAGGGTGCCTTGATATCTAGCCAGAGTATATTAAACGCCCTGCAGGGAATGACCAATGCTGAAGGGGCGTCTAAGTACCAGGATCAGGCCTTCATAATGGTATGATAAGCAGCAGTGATCTTAAACCTGATCAAAATATTCAAATATAAAATATCATGTTTTACTTTATTTTAGTAATGCAATTACAAATGCATAAATGTAATTACATGTTTACTGTTTATTTCAGGAATACAGCAAGATGGCAGGACAGTAAGTCTGAAATGGTTCAAATATTTGTTGATTATTATATAATTATGTGTATTGAGTAAAACTGATGTCCTTTTCCAGACTGACTGAATTGTCTGATCCTGTACAAAATCTTGAGACACCCGAAGAGATAAACCATAACCGGCTGGACTGTCTTAATGACTGGACCGAGAGGAGACTGGAGACGGTGCTCCTATCACTGCCTCATCGAGACCCTTTCAGACTGCTGTGTGAGTCTTTTACACACTTCACCGTATAAATCATACTATAATACTGGAATAACATATAAAAAGTATAAAATGACCTAACGTGATTATATGAATTCAGAACAAGCTCATTAGGTTCTTTCTCTGAGATACTTTGGTTAAGATATTTTTTATATTATTATGACAATTTTTAACAAAAAAAAAATATTTTGAGATTTTGTTTTGTTTTCCAGTAATGCTGCAGAAGTTTACGCTTTCATGGCTATGAGGGCCAGTGTAGTTGTAACACTATTTTTAAATGACTGAACTGTCTCACTATTTGTGAGACTGACAAATTAACTGACAATTTTTTTTGATGTGTCCACTAATCAATGTATGTCAGTAATTGTACACAAATGTGCTATACACTATAATCATTTTTTATAAATATTTCTAATGTTTGTACCACTTAGTTTTCTTCAATTGCATTTTTTAAATAACTAGTATTATATTAAAGGGATAATTCACCCAAAAATGAAAGTACTGTTATCATTTACTCACACACAAGTTGTTCCAACCCTGTATGAGTTTCTTTTCTGAACACAAAAGAAGAGATTTTGAAGAATATGGGTATTAAAACAGTTTCTGGTCCTCATTGACTTGCATATAGTATTGTCAATGGGGACCAGCAGAATTCTTCAAAATATCTCCTTTTATGTTCAACAGAAGAACGAAACTCATACAGGTTTGGAACAACCTGAGGGTGAGTAAATGATGACAGAATTAATTTTTTGAGTGAACTATCCCTTATTAAACAAACAAGGATGAATTAAATTGATCAAAAGACATTTATAATGTTAAAACATATTTATATTTCAAATAAATGTTGTTCTTTTGAATTGTCTATTCATCAAAGAATCCTGAAAATATCAAATTTTCAAAATTTCCTAACTATTTTCAACAGTGATGTTTCTTGAGCACAAAATCAGCATATTATAATGATTTCTGAAAGATCATGTGACATTGAGTAACGAGTGGCTTTTATTGTGGCCAGCCTAAGGCACACCTGTGCAATAATCATGCTGTCTAATCAGCATCTTGATATGCCACACCTGTGAGGTGGATGGATTATCTCGGCAAAGGAGAAGTGTTCACTAACACAGATTTAGACAGATTTGTGAACATATATATTATTGTGTACATAGAAAAAGTCTTAGATCTTTGAGTTCAGCTCATGAAAAATGGAGGCAAAAACAAAAGTGTTGCGTTTATAATTTTGGTTAGTGTATTAAATTAGAAAACAAAACTATTTTCAATTGTAATCATGTCACAATATTACTTTTTGTTACTTTTATTTTTTACCAAATAAATGCATCACTGTTGAGCATAAGAAGCTTATTTAAAAAAAAAAATCTACAGATTCCAAAGTCCTAGACAGTTGGGCTTTTTAAGTATCAAAAATGAGTTATGAAAGAAAATTGATAACATATTATAAGTGCCCTCAGTCACCCTACTACACACAGTAGTGTATATGTATCTTCATTACACTATTATGAACACTATTATAGTAATTGGGGCCACAGGAAGACTTGATTGGCAGATGCAAATATAATGTGTTCCTGCGGCTCAGTGGTAGAGCATTGTGTTAGCAGCGCAAAGGTTGTGGGTTCGATTCCCAGGGAACACACATACTGACAAAAAATGTATAGCTTGAATGCACTGTAAGTCGCTTTGGATAAAAGCTTCTGCTAAATGCATAAATGTAAATGTTTGACAGCTGATGTTTCTATCTGCAGATGGGATAAGCCCAACTCTAGATCCTGATACCGTCCATCCGAAGCTGCTTCTGTCAGATAATAACAGGACGGTGCAGTACAGCGAGACCCAGCAGGACTACCCCGAGCAGGAGTCACGCTTCAACATTTTCCCTCAGGTGCTGGGCTCTCATGCCATAGACGGAGGCTCCTGCTACTGGGAAGTGGAGGTCTCTCTGGATGAGGGCCGCTGGAAGGTGGGGGTCTGTGATGGACAGATAGGCAGAAAGGGGCAAAAGGACATCTGCCGTATTGGTTTCTACCCTAATTCTTGGTGTTTAGTTTATGAGAAGGGCAAGGTGGAAGCCCTACACGATAAGGTAGCTTCACCTGTGTGTTCTGCTGAACTCTGGAAGATCGGGGTGCTGCTGAATTTTAGTGAGGGTCGCTTGTCTTTTTATAGCGTGGCAAGGGAGGGATCTCTCTCTTTGCTCTACAGTTTTGAGCATACGTTCACTGAGCCACTGTATCCGGCACTGGCGGTTTCTAAAACGCAGCTCAGTATCAGTGATATATTTACCAAGACCACTACAGACTAGACTGTGTTTGTGCTTTTATGAAAGGTTTTATTATACTTCACACAATTATTATTTTTGTTAGTTTACTGTCCCTAAGGCTATCCAAGATGTAGGTGACTTTCTTTCTCCAATATAACGGTAGCAGATTTCTAGCTGAGCCCATCATTCTTTGTGATTTATAAAATGCTAGTCAAGAAGAGGTAGCATCATTTTGAGAATAAAAAAGCAGATAAAAGCACAAAATAATCGCATATGGCTCCTGACGATATATTGAGGTCTTATGAAGTCTGTGAAAGAAATGTATTATTTAAATGTTTTCCTTAGCCTCAGACAAATGTGCGAATGTGAAATTAGCCTTGTGGTTTACAACAGGATCAAAAGAAAATACCATTTTGAATAATACAAGTATAGATATAATGCTAAATTGTCAGTTCACATCCATGCAAACATCATATGAGAGAAAGAGTGAGAATGCGGGACCATTTATCTGAGGCTACTGAAGAAAATGGCCACCTATTTCTTGGATGCTTTAGATGTAAATAAACATAATACTTTTACATTCCACAAAAACATAATTTCCAGGTCGCAACTGCTGAGCCCAAGCGTGTAAGAGGTCTTGAAAACAATGGCTTATTTTTTTTTATTATTGATGGTGGTATTTGCTGATTTTAATGTGTAGGATTTACATATCTGAATTTTTAAAACTTAATATTTCCATTCCAAATATTTTATATATCCTTTTATATGTCAATTGGAAATGGTGTTTTATCAAAACAATCTTGTACAGCCTTTTTACTTTTTTCAGCCATTTCTTGAACTTCTTTTATGTTTTTGCTAGGATTAATTTTATCACTTGAGATAAATAATTTGTATTTTTATATCGAGTAAAATATTAAATTGCACTGTATTTACATGTACACATTGAAATCAAATGAAGGCCAGGAGAAATATTTTTCAAACAAACATTCAACATTCCAAATGAAACTTAGAGATGCTATCTAGAATAAATGTAATAATAAACACTTTTCAACATGGAACATGTTTCCATTCATTATCCAGGTTTATTTTTATGTATATAATTTTTTTTACTAGTATCTCAATACATTTCAGATGGTTTTAAATGTTTACTACCATATATGTCATCATTTTATAGGTTTTGCCAGTGTTGAGCTACTGTTGGCCGTGTAATATTTCAACCTGTTTATAATATGAATATTCAATTTCAACTCTTGGTGGCAGTATTGTTCAATATCTAAACATAGGAAATCTTGACATTTAATTCATACTGAAGAAATCAAGCAGATAGTTAGAACTGTGCTGCAATGCTTATTGAATTAAATTCAGATTCTTAAAAATTGCCTGATTTTTTTATGTACTGCACTGCGTTGTATTGTCAGAAAAGCTTTTCTCTTTTTTGTGTGTTTTGTAAATAACGATGTGCCCTTTTATTTTCATTCGAGCGTCTGGTGGAGGAGTCCATCAGGTGCAAGACAAAGTGAGTCATCTGTTCCAAGATCTCTCTGTACCCTCACACAATTCAATTCATTTCAAATCAATACAAATTACCCGGTTACTAAAGACAAATAAAACATGAAGAAAACATAGTGAAGACGTGATAAGTTGGCCGTAAAACCCTTTGGCAAGTTAATTAATACATGCCTGCATTGACAGATTCAAATGACTTCTGCCATGCTGATAAATGATTCATTTGTTTATAGTGTACATTTTTTCAATGCAGCTTTAGTTCACAAGTAAATCCAATTAATTTGATTATCTGAAATATTACATATTCAGTCATCCAATATTCTATTCTATTTTTTTAAGTTTTAAAATCCTACAATCTCACAATACTGAAATGATTTATTTCAGATTATCTTGTGAAATATATCCTAGTCTTTCAGTTTTGTTAGAGTCATTTCCTCTGAAGTTCCACCTCCACATTTGGTAGAGCATCTCTACAGGCAAACTAGGTACACTGCCATGGCAACAAACCTGTGCCCTAAGCCAGGCTCTATCTCAGCGATACAGACATTTAGTCAGGGGTCATTTGCCTCCCAGCTGCCTGAAAAACAGGTGCAGAGCCGCTCTGTCACTCAGCTGTAACTGGCAGAAATATGTGAGCTGCCTTACAGCTGCTCACACGTCGCTTCTATCCCAGTGTGAATTTATACAGTTCAAACCACCTGAGACATGAAGAGGACACCCAGTCCTACTGAGATAAATGTTATTTTTGATATTCCAATATTCAGAATTAATCAACACTTGTAGATATAGACCTTGTCTCTTACGTCGTTATGAAGTGGTGGTAAGAAACAAGCAAAGCTGTATCGGATGACCTTATTTGCACCTTTGTCTTTGTCTCTGGGGAAATCACTTTAATGTTCCGAATTGGTTCACTGTAAAAAATTATATGATCTATAAGTCATGGCAACTTGTGTTTTTCCCATTAGTTTAAAGTGTCTGTATGCAAGTTTTTTCCTTTGAAATATCAGTCTCAATAAGGATATGTAATAAGTGCAATGTAGATAACTCATCATTACAATCTCACTCACTTGTAATGTCTTCAAGAGTACTTTAATTAAAGCAATAGTTTGCCCCAACACAAAAACTTGCTGAAAATTTAATCCAAGTGATGAGTTTGCTTATTCATCGGAACATTACGCTTGCTCACCAATGGATCCTCTTGAGTGAATGGGTGCCGTCAGAATGTGAGTTCAAACATCTGATAAAAACACACAAGGAAGCATTATAAGGGTAATGGACTTGTATTTTGACCAGAATCAATGTTAAAACACCTTAATTATGGTTTTGTTTCTTACAAACATGCAGCTTTTAATTTTTTATTTATTTTTGATGGACTGGAGTCACATAGATTACTTGTGGATTATTGTGATGTTTTTATCAGCTGTTTGCACTGTCATTCTGACGGCACCCATTCACTGCAGAGGAACCATTTGTGAGCAAGTGATGTAATGCTAAAATGTTATAAATACAGATTGTTATTAAATAAAGGATATTATGTTTTGTAATTTGTGTTTTCAGTTATCGAAAGACACCAGTTAATAATTTTTTATAATTTTGTTAAACTATAAATATATAAAATGTAATAACTAGTTCCACAGCAATTTCTTATGATGCACAAATAATAAATATTAGTTGCGTTAACATAAAACACATGGAGTAAATGGTTGAATTTGAATTGACATAACTTGCTGTAGTTTTCTAAATGTTTGACCAATTAAAACATTTTAGCTCATTTTAGTTTTATATTGGACTATAAAACTAGTTCAGTAAAGGTTGAGCAAACTTTAAAAAATTACAATTCAGATAACACTTTGAAGATAGAAACTGACTGAACACAACATTTCTGTGGAACTAGTTACTAAATAATAATTAGCTGAAGCAATTTGACATTTTTTACAGTGTGCTAAATTTCTCAAAATCTGTTCCGATGAAGAAATAAACTCAACTGATCTCAGTTGGCCTGAGGGTGAATCATTTTTAGCAAGTATTCATACTTGGTGACCTGTTCCTTTGAACCCTAAGGAAGCCCTTTGTTGATCATGTGTGTATACAACATCTCCTTATATACACTAGTATCTATAGATGGTTGCCCTGGCAACAGCGCCTTTGGCTGCTCCACATCCCAGAATGTACTATTACCTAACGGCAATCCGGAGTGCAGGGAGCTTTTGTCTGGGACTTTCTGTGCCATTAAGGCAGATCTTATTTTCTGGTGATTTGACTTTGAATTCTCTGGGTACATTGCCTCGTCATTTTCTTCACTTATTATCGTTGTTCCCATGAGGATGTTCATTTCAGGCTTCAGCACAGATGGCCAGGGACAGAGGACATGAACCAGCTGGCTAATGTACATATTCCAAGAGCTCTCTCAGAGGACAAGGCTTTTGACACTGTGTCCTCGATGTGACTTGACACTCGGAACATAGTGTATACTGTATATAAAACACCTTTCCACCTACTCGACCCTAGAATGCATCACTTAAAAAACATCCAAATTAAACTGATTTTTGAAGGGGGGGGGGGGTAGATTGGAGGCTTGGGTTATCATTTGGTTATTAATTGTATGGTGTCAAATCTGAATGCAAGCTTGAAGGAAACAGACAGAGTTTAAGTCGACTAAATGATTGGATAATATTTTTTTGTTTTCAGATCGGATTTTGATATTTTAATTAAATTACAAGGTCTTTTTTTTTAAATAAAACATATGCATGGATGAATCATTAAGATCAATAACATGCCTTTAGAAAAAAGAAAGGGTGGATTTCTATTTCATGCTACTGGATTCAATGGTTTCTTCTGGTTTTTAGCTTTATTTTCTGCGTAAAAAAATCATTTAATTATTATTTAAAATTATTTCTGTGTAATTAAAATATTTATTATTTTACATTTCTGGTCATTTTTGTGGATTATTTAGCAATGACCCTTGCAGACAGGGCCAGCGAAACGTTTTTGACCTCTCTGACTTAGGATAGAATGCAAATGAATTGGCCCATTTATTATTATTGACCCATTTATTTTTTAAGACAAAATATGAGTTTGACCATCATAAATGGAAACATTGGCTAAAAATAAAAAAACCACACCCAGTTGGGTCAGTGCTACCTTTTTAACTTCTAAGGTTAAAATGGCAATTCTGAAGGAAAAAAATAGTCACAATGAAAAATCTGGGAAGGTGTTTTGGTGGTAAATTCCGTGACATTACATACAATATAAAGCATTCAGTATGACCACTCAAAGGACTTTTGACATCAACCTCATTAGACTGACATTTGTATATTTAACTTGAGATTCGTGAAGAATTCCAGTCTAAGAATTCCATCTTAAAATGAAAAGTGTCATAACCAGCTCCCTTTGGCAGCAAATTCATTTAAGCGGAAATATTCACTTGAGGGTCCACACAAAGCATACTAACAACAATGTTGTTTCCTCTCTCATCCTCATCATTTTCGTTAAACGGGTTTGACAGAGTATGTCAGTCCTTTAATTAAGCTGTCACTCAGTGAGACCACAATTAGGATGGATGGACCAGATCTCTCGGTTGAGACTGGCGTTCTGGGTATTGTAAGCGAAATAGACATAACCAGCTACTCAACACAAATTTACATACAGCACAAGCTCCAAAGCATGTTTGATGCTTGCAGGACTTTTACGGAGACAGCAGTAAGATGGACATGTTTTCTAAGCTTTTTACACCGCTTTGTCAACTGACATTATCAGTCTATTCAAACACAAGTCCATTTGTGTTCATAGCGATGTTCACTTACAATTAGAATTCTCCTACTTGTGAAAAAACAGGTCTGCAACTATTAGTTAAGAGTTCTGCCAAGTATACACAAACAACATTTATTTAAAATTGTACATATATACACTATATTGCCAAAAGTATAAGGTCACTCCAGCCCGATCTCACGGCAATTTGTACGTATTTTACGAGGTGGTCACCTATTACTGAAAAGGTTGTGACTACTTTAGTCATTTCCATGAGTACAAATCTTATGTTTAAGCTATAATGATATTCTAGGGAATTGTGTGCTTCTAATTTTATAGCAACAGTTTGGACAGGACCCTTTTCTATTCTAACATGACAGAGTCTCTGTGTAGAAGGCAAGGATCAAAGAGAAATGATGATTCAGTCAGTGTGGAGGAACTTGACTGGTCTGCAGAAAGCCAAGTCCTAATCCCAGCTGAACACCTCTGGTGTGACTTTAAATGCAGACCTTGAGCCAAAAACTCATCACCAAAACCAATGACTTGTACTTATGGGTACAGTCATTTCATACACTTCAAAACTGTTGCAACAGAGGTGGAAATACATTTTAAGTACATTAATTATGTTTCCATCTTTGTTTCCACGGTTTGGAAGTGCCTTTTTCTCTTCTAGAATGGGGTGTCCCAGTACTATTGTCCATATAATGACTGTACAAGTCATTGGTGGTTTGGTGATGAGTTTTGACTGAATCGGACTAAACATGGTTTCTCT